>JARVGS010000001.1:18890667-18906500 GCA_031762315.1 Hypsolebias antenori | reverse complement strand
GCAGAGTCCTGGCCTGATGATGTAGATCTTCTGTGCTGGGCCATCCTTTTGGCCAGTGGCTGTTTAGTTTCCCTGATGTAAGACTGATCACAGCCCTGTCCAGAGGACCAGACTTATATTTTTTAGATCTGTCAAAAGAGATTTTGCTCTTTTTCACTAAAGTTGATTCCATCACCTGATCATTTCTCAAGTTCGTTGTTTTTGTTTATTGTCTGTTAAGACAAAGAACTCTGTTCTATGGTTGATTCAGGACTATAGGATGCTAAACTCAGAAGATGAACCAGTGTTGTGTTGACACGTAACAGACAATAAAAATAAAAAAAAAACTTCTGATTTTAAACACATTTTGCACACTTTGTTACCAGTAGCCTGTTTCAAAAGTACAATATGTTCCAGTTGTTCCAGTTGCGTTGATGTAAAATATGAAAGATTTGATGGTTCCATTAATGAAACAACACATTTTACCAGCAACAAAGTGATTATCAGAGAATTGTTAGATTGAAATTAATTAAAGAATTATTCATTAATTAAAGAATCGTGTAACTCATACGTCTTGTGTTTCAGGTCATTGTTAGATTTTAGAACGTGACCTTCAGATTATGTTAATTTTAGTCAGACCTGACACTTGCTTTATCTTCCATTATTCATTTTCCTTGTGTTTTAAAGTCCCACAGCACAATATGCTTTCATGGTTGAGTCCAAGCCTTTGGAAAAAAAATCCTTATAAAAAAAAAAAAATTGGTAATATTAACAAACTGGTAAAATGCAATGTACAAACAGAAGGAAAAAAGATGAAGTTTTCTCAAAATATAGATGCTCTTCTGATGATTGCCTTTTTCTACAAACTTATCATCTGTTTGGGATTTCTTTCAGACCTCATGTTAGGAAGTGAGTAGAATTATTTTTATTATTATTATTTTAATGTGGTTCATCTGATGAGGACAAAAAAGTATTTTTGTTCATCTAAAAAATGTGATGGCTGCTGTACAGATATTATAACTAAAAAAATGAACTGATTTATTAAAACAAAAATATAGGAAGGATGGATGGAAGGAAGGAAGGAAGGAAGGAAGGAAGGAAGGAGGAGGGAGGGAGGGAAGAAAGGAGGGAGGGAGGGAGGGAGGGAGGGAGTGTAACAACAAAAATGTAGAAATGGATAAAGAAAGGAATAAAAATAATGAAGAGATTAAAAGAGATAAATCAAGAAGTGAAGTAGAGTTTGAACAAAGCAAGTTTTAACTCATGAATAATGGAAGGCAGAAACAAATGAAGGCAGGTAAGAGAACAAGATGAAATAAATGAAGAAAAATGAAAGATATAAGTAAGCAGAAAAAGAGAGTGAGAAACATGCTGAAAAAAGGATACAAAGAAAAGAAAATTATTTAAAAAGATAGATAAGGAAGGAAAGACAGAAAGAAGAATCAAAACCCAAAGGAAATGGGAAGAAATGAACAACAGGAGTGGATTAACGTGGAAAGTAAGAAGGAAGGAAAGAGCGTGAATACATTATCTGAGGAAGGATGTAAAAAAAAAAGGATAGGAGACAAGTATTGAAAGAAGACAAACAACAGTGGGATTTATTAACTAAAAAAATTAAAACAAGGACAGAATAAACAAATAAACAAGCTTTTGACTAAATTAAAAAAAGAAGGAAAACAGGAAAAAAAAATAGACATTTAGGAAAACGACTTTGTATCGACTTTCCCAAAGGCCTTCAAGTAAATGTTGATCAGTAAAGAGTTAATAACTGAAGATAATAAATTGCTGCCGGAAATATTTAAATCGGACTTGCAGGTGTTGTAGCAGAGAGTCAATACATCAGGTGTAATTGAATCTGCTGATGACTTGAATCATCACATCAGCTGTTACATCAATTAATGATTAATCTCAGATTACATATTTATTAATCATGTGTCAATAAAATGCTGCAGATCAGTCACCAAATTTCAAAAAGACGCAGTTCTAATGTCATGTTTTCAGGTCTTCTTCTTCTTTGGCTTTATTATCGGTCCTGAAGTTCTTTCCTGCCACACACACACACAGCCCCCACACACTCACACACACCTTTCCTCCTTAACTATTGCTGAAGCCACTGCAAGGCCCTGAACGTGTTCCAAATGAAATTGCAGAAGCCGCAGCATAAGATATCTATCAAGGCACACCGGCATCGTGGGACCAACGAGAGCTTCTTATTAAATCACATTAGCTCCATCGATTTCTGTGTTGGCTCGCTCGACTTTTTGTCTCTTTCGCCAAATGAGCTTTTAACTCATGGCTTGCCGCAGCTTTTCTTAGTGTACAGCGGACATATTGTAATGGCACTGTGCTTTAAAGCATCTGCTCGGGTGTTTCGCCTTTGTAGTTTAGAACAGATTTGTTTTATTTTCACTTAAAGTTCATTTTTGTGCTGTTTCTCAACTTGAGGTATTATTTCTAAATTGAAAATATGAAGGAAGTCATCAACGTACACTTTGTTTTAAAATGTAAAATCTGCTCATACCCAGTAGCTCCATCTAGAGATCAGATCTTTGCTCGTTTTGTGGAAATTTAGTGGAACACAGGAGGTGTAATGTACATATCTCGGTTAAAAATGGTAAATGGGGGTTTAGTGCAGATTTATATTAAGCTAGGTTTACACTGTTGCCTTCTACCTCAAATCACCTTTCCGTGCGAGTGATTTTCCTGCATTATTCATTGACACTAATGCACGCAACTGTCTGCACATATGGATTTATGCATGTGTGTTTACAGCAGGCGATGACTGCGCAGAGATTACAACACCCTGGGTCAGACAAGCTGAGTAACAGATCACCGGGTGACAAATGTAAAAGTCCGGTTGTATTGCCAAGCACGTCACTCTGCAATTCCCAATGATGTAGACATCAATGAGAGGGGGATCGATAGGTGTTCTTTACTGACAAAGCTAACAGGTTTCCAGTCCCCAGCTGACCCTGTGAACCGATACGAGAGGGCAGGGCAGCACGGGTGTCACGTGGAGAGAAAACACAGGAAATGAAATGGGGAAACATCTCCTAATAGAAAAGAATCGCTTGAGTTTGGACAATACGTTTCACCAGAAATGTTTTGTGAAGACCTTTAAAAGTACTGGCAATCCACATAAAAACAGATTTACTTGATTGTTACCTGGATTATTGAGCATGAACTTTGATGTTTTGAACCACTCTGGCTATGGCTCCCTCAGAAGAGTCAACTGGGTAGAGAGTGGGCCCAATAAACCATCTTATCACCAGCAAACTGGTTATGGGTGTGCTACTTGTGGGACTGAGTTTGTTGTGGCACCTCGGACTGATGAAGTCCTTTGGATGAAGAACAAAACGTCTCAACACAAAAGAAAAAATAAATGTACTGTACTAATATAGCAACTTTTTATATTATCAAAATACTCAAAGCTCTTTACAGCACAATCAGTGACCTCATTTACACACACGCTACTATATTTACAACGGCTAATCAGTGCTTTATCACATTCATACACCGATGGGACACACATCGGAGGCAATGAGGGGTTCAGTGTCTTGCCCAGGGACACTTAGGCATGTGACTGCTTGTGGATTTGAACCTCCCAACTCTTGCATTGGAGGACGACTGCTCTAACCACTCAGCCACAGCCGCCCGCTGATTGAGAGTGAATCAATTTAAAAAAAGACACAGTAGCAGAGTGCGGCTCACTCAGGTATAAGACAGATCTCCCGCCCCCTCCTTTCTCTTTCTGAGGCAGAGAAAGAGAAAGGAGGGGGCGGGGTGGGGTCTGTCTTTCCCCATTGTGTCCCAGAGACTCTCAACAGGCGGGTGTGCAACAAACAGCCTCAGAAAAAGAAAGGAGAGGGAAGGGGGCAGTCTATATTATACACGAGTGAGCCGCATGAGTGGCATGGACTGTTTATTAAAAATAATCAAGTGTGACCTGAACTGAGCCGTTTGTCTCCCTTGGCAATCACTGAGCGGGCCAGGTCACCAGGAAATGTCCCGGTTGTCCCAATGGCCAGTCCGCACCTAGGGCTCAGTAACCATCAGCATCAGTCTGTCTGCTCTCAATCGCTGTGCTCTTTTAGAGCGTTCAGAGAGCTGAGAACATTATTAAAAACATTGCAAGAGTGTGGGAAGGGATTATAAATACTAAAATAAATATAACGTCCCCACTTCACAGATTTTCACCTATCACAGGAGTGTTTGGAACATAACTCCCACGATAAGTGAGGGACTACTGTTCTTTTATAGGCACTGTAACAGTTACGCACAACCTCCCGTATTTTAGCTACGCCATTTTACCTCCCAGAACATCTGAGCTCTGCATTTATTCCTTGGTGTTGTCGATCGTTCTGTCCTGGCAGACTGAATTTTCTTGGAAAAACAAAACATTTAAAACAATTCTTTTTTGTATTGAACTGAACCTCAAAAAGTGTCTCAACTCTAATCAAACACCAGAACGTTGGCGTACTGAGCTAACAGTTTTTATCTTTGCAAGTCATTCTAAGTTTCAAAGTGGTTATAATTTGCCCTAAACAGCGTTTCTCCTAGATAACTTGCCATGACGGGGCACTTATCTCGTCCGTGTTTTTTGTCGATGAGGGGGTAAGACGGACCCACGTCTGAGCTGTGTTCTGTTTGTACCGACAGTTTTCGAGAGGGTGGTGGTGGGGGGTGTTCACCGTGAGGGAAGAGGCAGCATGAGCGCTGCCTTAAGCTTTTTAGCTAGCACACCTGTGTTGCGCGCTGCTACCTTCGCGCTACGTCAGTGCCGACGAGGGGAAGGGGGTGCGCACAGTTCGGTTCGGCAGGCGGGGCACTTGGTTCGGTTCTGTTGACAGGGCGCCCCGCTTGTATAATGGTACAGGAAACACTGCCCTCAACATCCACGAATCGTCAAACCCTAAAAATAAAAACAAAACAATCAGCAGTTAGCGTCATGCTAACAGAACCACTGACCCGCGGTGTCGTTTCTCCTCATCTCTGCCCGTACAGCGACGGAGCGGAAAACATGTACTTCTTCACGGCTCTGGCCCTGACCCTGAACGAGTTCGAGGAGGGCGTGGCGCCCACCGACAGCCGGCGCCGGCCTGACCAGCGCCTGATGGAGGACGGCCGCTGGGACGAAGCCAACGGCGAAAAGCAGCGTCTGGAGGAGAAGCAACGCAGCGCTCGGCGCGAGCGGGAGCGGGAGGCCGCGAGCCAACGCGCCTCCAGCCAATCAGACGACGGTAAGAGCCAAACGTGTTTCTTCTATACGCCTGTCTACCGTTCTCGGGGAATAATCAAGGGGGGAAACAAATCTGTTATTCAAACCTTTTCTCTTCTAAAAGCTGTCGATGAGGACTCTTTTGCCGATCACTCCCTCAAAAGCAAGTATCCCTCTTTAATCTCCTCGACTCCCACTTCCTGGTCCCGAGCTCATGTTTGTTCGATTTTCTTCTTTACGCGCTCTCACAAGTCGTCTCTCTTTCAGGTGCGCCTCACGACAACTACAAAGCACGGTGGTTCGAGCTCTGCCAGGACCAGTTCACAGGTGAGCAAGTTCATATCTATAAGGGAGGCTACTGGGAGGCCAAGGAGCTCGGCAGCTGGGAGGGATGCCAGGATATATATTGACCTCGGCACCGGACGACCATCACAGCGCCCCCCCGTGGTCCCCACCCCCTTCTTCTTGGATGGCTGCTTCCCTCCAGCCGCTCTCTGTTCTAAGAGATCCCCCTGGACGGTCACTGCTGTCTTGAGAGGAAACAAGAGAGAGAGCAACTCTTCGCCTCCTGCGTCCCACTTCGGCTGTCGTTTCCTTAAAGTCTTTATTGCTGTCGTTTATCTGAGAGGACTGGGGTTTAAACGAGAAAATGTCTTTGGGGTTCTGGTTGGAGTCAGCGTAAGGACGAAGGAATGAAACAAGCTGTACTTCCAGTCAGTCAGATCAGGAGCAGAACAAATTCCAAGCAGACCCCAGCCTGTGCGCTAATGTGGCTCCTCTGGTGATAACGCTAAAACGATTATGGAACAACTTGGGTAATATATTCACTTCTATTTAAATCTGATTGCGGAGTCATTAAAATGTCGACTAGTGGCCTTCAAAACATTAAGAATTCTTGTGTTCGTCTCTGATTTTAGTGTCTTAATGTGACGTTGTGAAGGTTTGCTTGTGTTTGTGTGTATGACGGCGTTTCAGCGCTTCCATTATTAAAACAACAACAAAACACGGCAGCTGTGGATCACAGTGTGCTTAAGACTTGATTGTCTGAAATACTTGTCGACCATCAGCACTGTCATATTTTATCTTTTTTTTTTCCCTTCAATGTAGGCCTAAGGGAAAATGTAAACAAAAACAAAAGTCATGGGTCGGGTACAAGGTCTAAATGTTTATCGTTGCCTTAAAAAGGAGCAAACTGCTTCAGCTTGTATTTACATCACAGCTACAAGAACAAATTAAATTTATGGTGAGTTTCTCATACAAACACTTTGTCTTCTGTTAAAGGGATAGCTCTGATCTTTTGAATTGGGGTTTTGTGGAAAGGTTATTAGCAGTTAATATCTTACCTGTTATAAATACGATTTTCAACCTAGAATTGGAGAAACATGGTTTAATTTGGTCCAGAATAATAAGCAAACGTCTAACGCTATTTTAATTTATTTTTTGCAATGACTCAGCAGAAATGGAGGTGCCATAGCTATGCCAGAAATTAGCTAGCTGCTGCCTTAACATAAAAAAATAAACATTTTAAATTAATTTAATGGAAATGTAAGGATTAATAAATAATGTTTGAATGAACCACTATAAAATTTTATAAATTGGAGTTTTAGGTGAGCAGCAATCCTCTTTAATCTCTTTTAGTCAATCCAGTCTCAATGAAACTAATTCGCCAAACTGAGGTTCTTCAAAGAGCCATCTACAACAGGTAAGCTATTGATTACTTATAACCTTTCCACAGAATGTCACTTCTAAAGTTCTGAAATCCATTTTAAAATCTCACTTGAATGGTTTTATTCCACAACTGTTAATAAAATGACTCCTTTGTCCAAGTATTGGAATATTTTGTCATTAAAAAAAAGAGTTGGATTAAAATTCAACAAGTTTCAAAGCTGCGGTGAGTTGGTACGTAAAAAAAAAAAAAAGTAAAATCCATAAACTGAACGCTGTGCTGAAAATAAAAAGACACATGGTGTGTCTGCTGAGGAGTTCGCACATATGCAAGTATAATTTAACACCAAAAACACGAGGTGTGTGTGTGTGTTTGTGTGCAATCCATCAATTTCTTTGTAAGTGTACTTAAAACATGAAGAATAAGCGGAAGAGTTTAAAAACTTTGCAAATAACGAGTTTATAAATGTGTAGAAATTCACACAATAGTATTGACAACCGTATTGTAGTTTCTTTTTCTTTTCTCCGATGTTTTTGGGTTCTTGTAATATTTGGAGAAGATTGTCTTCGTTTTCAGGAAAAAGGGAGTTTATGTACTTGACTCGGCAGAGACATGACGTCGTTCAGTATTTTGTTTTTGCACAGATTTAAAAACGGTCTGTAATAAATACTGACATGTCAAATATGTGCTTATGCTATTTTTTTAATTCTAATTCTTTATAAAAAGTTGGAAATACTCTGAGACACTTATTTTTATCCACTATAGACAATACAGGAGACTAGTTTTGTTAAAGGGATTTTCAACTACTGTAACATTACTTCAAAAATTACTAAACAAATTTGTTTTTATTGTTTTCTTTTGGGTTTGTGTCCACAACAAATAAATTTATGTCTAAATCTGCTATATTAAAATGATGGACCTCGCTAAAGGTTTAGCTCTGTTACAGACTAAATGTGACAGAGCTTGATCAAAATCATTTCAAAATAAAACCTCAAAAGTTGTAGAAGGGATAAAAAAGTGTTTAGATGTAAAAAAAAAAATTAAAAAAAATTAAACCTGTTATTGTTTGAAATTTTTAACTAAATGTTCCCACTTGAAAAAAGGATTTACAGCAAAATGGACAAAGGAAAAAAAAAAAAATTGAAACCAAGTTGCTTCCAGTTTGTTAAAAAGTATATAATTTCAGAATCAACGAATTAATCATTCAATTTTATTTATAAAGCACCCTTCATACTAAAAGCAGCTCAAAGTGCTGTACAGAATTATAAATAATAAACCCACAAGATGAAAGCAAACAATACACACACACAGACAAAAAAAAAACACATTTGTATGGAAAATATACAGACTGAGCAAAGATGATCCAGTTCAGGAAATGCCGTAAAAATGTATGGGTCTTGAGCCTGCTCTTAAAAACAACATTCTCTGCAGCCCTCAGGTTCTCCAGCAGACCGTTCCACAGACGGGGGGTCATAGTACTGGAAAGAAGCCTCACCGTAAGTGTGAGTTCTGACTATTGGAACTGTTAGTAGTCCAGTGCCAGAGGACCTTAGTGCCTGCGGGGGTTCATAGGGCAATAGTAGCTCTGCAAGATTAGATGGTGTGAGACGATTGAGACATTTAAAAACCACTAAAAGAATCTTAAAATCAATCCTGAGGTGCACAGGGAGCCAATGCAATGATTTTAGAACAGGTGTAATAGGAGCCTGCCTTCTGGTCTTGGTTAGCACACGAGCAGCAGAGTTTTGTAACAGCTGAAGGCTGGACACAGTTTTCTTAGGGAGACCAGAAAGCAGCACATTACAGTAGTCTAAACGACTAGAAATAAAAGCATGCATCAAAGTCTCAGTATTGGTGAGAGAAAGAAGAGGGTGGACTCTGGCTATATTTTTTAGATGATAAAATCCTGTTTTGACTTTATGTTTAATATGAGGAATAAAAGTAAGCTCAATTTCTGAATTGTATTTTATTTTTGAATCTCAGGTCCAATGATTAAAACTTCTGTTTTGTCCTGGTTTAGCTGGAGAAAGTTCTGTGCCATCCAGGACTTTATGTCTGAAATGCAATTAAAAAGTGCAGTGATTGGCCGGGGGTCATCATGAGATAATGAGATGTATAGCTGTGTGTCATCAGCATAACTATGGAAACTTATCCCATGGCTCCTGATTACTCCACCAAGCGGCAGCATGTACAAATTAAAAAGTAGGGGACCTTAAATAGAGCCTTGGGGGACGCCAAGGTTAGCTTCATGGATCTCCGAGGAGCATGTATCCTTACATAAAGGTTCTGTCTGTGAGATCGGAGCTGAACCACAGGTCACAGTTTGAGTTTTACCGGAGAGCAACAACAACAATAATGAAAATTTTACCATAAGCTATTTTTATGAGCTTCTGATGATTTGTGAGTATTTTCAGAATAAAACACTGTGTATGATTTAGACTTTTATTATGAAGGAATTGCCTAACTTTTGTTTAAAACCTTTCATAGCATTTCATCCAAACGCTATAATATTTTTACACTGCCGTTTATTTTACACGGTTAGTTTGGCAAACATATGTTCCTCCCCAGATTGCACAGGAAGTGCCATTGCTGGCTGCTACGTTAATAATCTTATCATGCCAAAATGATGGCTTAAAGGTTAAAAAAAGCAGCGACCTTAGACTAGCTGTTCGCTCCTCAATCTGATCCGAGTTATCTGTTTCTTCAGACCGAAGAGCTATCTGCAGCAGGTAAGATATTAACGGCTGATAAACTTTACACTTGAAAATATATTATCCGTCTCTTTAAATAAAGCACTTTTTTGTTTCTTTTAACTGATCAACGGGTGCTTTGAAGGAACGCAGAGATTTTTCATCCACCGTTTGCTGTGAAGATCCTGTTCTGCTAACAGCAGATGGAGATCTTTACCTGGTCCTTGTTGCCAGGTAGACCTCACTACACATTTCCTGCAAACACAGCCAGTGGGGATTTAATATAAATACATTTATTTGAATAAAAGATTGTTTTATTGTGTCTGCGTCTCACATTTATGCTGTATCAAGACGGTGAAATAAGCCTAAAGTTTATGAGCATAAGGATGTTAACTGTCTTTTGGAGCTAGCAGTGACTGAATTTGGATTTTATAAATAACTATAGAAAAAATGGCCTTTTCTGTGAAAATGAGTGTATATGCTTATTGAAGAAGAACTGGCTGAAAAAAGCTAAAAAAAATGCTGAAATGGAAGAACAAGCCAAATTTAGCAGATGAAAGCAGAAAGAACACATTTGCTATATTAGTTTTAAATAAGCGTCGATGATGAGCACAAAAATTAGGAAATTAGCTAAAAAAAATAGTGAAATTAACAAAAAGTTGCTGAAAAGATGGAAAGAAGCTTAAGGAAGCAGGAAGAGCTAAAATTAGCTAAAGGTGGAATTAGCGGAAAAAGCTAAAATTAGCGTAAAACAGCTAATAGAACAAGCTGAAACTAGCAGAAAAAAGGGGGGATGAATCAGCAGAAAGAAGTTATTTAGGCTGAAAGTAGCAAAATTCACAATGAAAAACTTGAATAAATCTTAAAATGGCTGAAATTAGCTAAAAGAATGCTCAAATTTAACTAAAGAGGTAGAACAAACGTAAATTAACTGAATAAAGTAGGAATAACACATTTGCCAAATTAGGCTGAAGGAAGCAGAAATTACCACAAAAAAGTGCAAATTATTTGAAAAAAAAAAGAAAAAGCTGAAATTAGCAACAAATCAGCTTTAAAGTTACTTAAATGAGGTTTAAATTATCAAAAGGAAGTGGAGTGAGCACATTTTTGCTGAATCAGGCTTACAAAAGTTTAAATGAGTGCAAAAATGTGACACTAGCTGAAAAAGCTAAAATTAGCATAAAACAGCTAGTAGCTGAAATAGCAGAAACTTACAGAAATCAGCTGAAAGCATAAGCTGAAATTATCAGAAAGAAATTAGAAGCACAAACATGTAGTTAGCAGAAAGAATTTGAAATTGGCACAAAACAGCTTGAAAAGGCAGCTGAAAGTAGCTGAAAATTTGCCGAAGGAAGCTGAAAAGCTGAAGCAGAAGAAAATGTGAAAGGAGTAGTAGAAGGTTGTAAACAGATCTAAAGATTTAAAGGATGTAAAATGAGCTCAGTTCATTTTCTGAGAGATTAAAAATGTCAGAAAAGGCTAAATACTGTATTTCAAAAAGCTAAAGTTGCACCAATACCAAAAGTCATAGCAGGATTGTCCTGAAAGAGCTGAATGTTTTATGATTTGTTGAAATAGCTTGAAAACTGTTTTTATTTTCTTCTTCTTCTTCATTCAGCCTTTATTTATACAGGCTACTCTCATTGAGCCACGAGACTCGTTCACAAGAGGAACCTGTTCCAGACAGAACATATAAAGTAAACGTGGGATGAGAATCGTGCCAAAAATCACATGGAATAGTTAAAATGAGAAGTCGGAATAATAAATATAATAGTAATAAGTATTAATAAGTGCTGTGTGTTGTCACCATTTTATGTTCCCATACAATGGTGAAATTAGTCTGCATTTAAATAAGCCATCACACCCAGGTGGAGCAGTGGGCAGCTATGTAAGCGCCAGGGGAAATGTAGTATAAATATAAACAGGATCACAATAAAAATGTATCTTTCAGGTTGGACATGAACCTAATTTTGAAAATGAGCGCACACACAAACATTATAATCCTTGTTATATAACTGAGATGTTCTGAAGAGCGCTCCAAGTGGTCATATATGGTATTTTTGTATGTGTATGTGTGTGTGTTTTTTTTTTAATTATGACATCTCAAAGTCATTTTCAGGTCGAAACACACCAGCCGTGTTTGTCCTTCGTCCACTTTATGAGTTGAATCCTGATCTGAGCACATCAAACAGCATTATCCTAAATGAGAGGATTCTTCAAGTTATGTAGGACAAGTAAAACATCTGTGCTTCTGCTGTAATGCGTCTTTGCTGACATCTTTATTGGGATTTGTCAATTACAGCATCTTGTGTCTCTCCACAGAGATTAACGAGGCAAAAAAAAGTCATAAAGATTATTCTCATAATCCTCCTTTTATCTCCTCCGCTCCTCTCATAGACAGCATCCTTCCACTTTACATTCACAAAGTCTTCCTCGCTGTTTGCTGTTGGAGTGTAATATTCCACTGTTATTATAACACCACATAAACAGGATGAGTGGGTGAGATTAGGGTTAATTTTGGAAGCACCAGCTTCAAGCGGAGGGATTAATGCAAGACAGACACAAGACCAAGAATATTTGGATTTGTACGCTCAGGCAGGCTAAATGTAGAAATCATAAAGAACAACAGGACAAATAATAGCTGTGAATGTGTTTGATAAAATTAGACATGCAAAGCATGTGAGGGCAAATTAGTTGTATTGTACTTTGTAGCTAAGATTCATTTACAACATGCCATAGTTCAATACCCACCTCTATCAGTAAAAATGTCCAATTTTCCTTGGTAGGAATAGCCAATAAAATAACATAATGACAAATAAATAAATAAATAAATAAATCTGGACTCAAGTCAATAAAAACAGATTGGTTCGTGAATAACAACTAATGTGTCAAAATTTCAATTTTCCTAATTAAAGTGCATCACGTTCAAACATCCCTGATCATTTCTGTTCTTTCCAGTCCTGTTATGACTTCCAACAACTCCTGGAGATTACCTGCCAACCATTTTGTACCATTTTGTCAAAAAGGAAGAGGCCTGCCTCTGTGGAGGACCGAATGTGGCAAAAATAAATAAATAAATACATAATCCTGAAAATTATCTTTTAAATATTAAATACATCATTAAATTATTAAATACACAAATTACATATTTCAGGGTTTATTTATTTATTTAATTTTGTCATCATACATTGGAGGATGGAATGTGACTAAAATGAAAACAAATTAATGAAATGTATCGTTTAAATATTAAATACATCACTAAATTATTAAATATACAATTAAATTACATATTTCAGGATTTATTTATTTATTTTATTTTGTCACCATATGTTGGAGGATGGAATGTAACTAAATGAAATAAATACCGGTAAATACAAAATAATGAAATGCATCATTTAACTATTAAATACACCATTAAATTATTAAATACACAAATTAGTAAATACACAATTAAATTACTTATTTCATGATTTATTTTTATTAAATTTTGTCACCATACATTGGAGGATGGAATGTGACTAAATTAAATAAATGCATAATAATGAAATGTATAATGTATGCTAAATATTAAATACACAATTAAATACACAATTAAATATACAATTAAATGATTAAATACACAATTAAATAATTTATTTAATGATTTATTTAATTATTTAATTTTGTCACTTTCCTCCCCCGTGTGTCAAGGTATGGTGACAAAGTTATATAAATAAATAAATCATGAAATAAATCATTTAAAAGGTACATTTAATTATTTAATGATGCATTTAATAATTTAATTGTGTATTTAATAATTTAATTGAGAATTTAGTATTTAAATGAACATTTAAAAGGTGCATTTATACATTTAATGGTGCCTTTAATAATTTAATTGAGTACATGTACAGTATTGAATACGTAATTTAATTGCGTAGTTAACATTTATTTATTTAATTTTGTCACATTCGGTCCTCCATACGCTGCCACCTTGGTCTTGTTATGAGCTGCTGGTAAGTTAGCTTATTTATATATTTATTTATTTTCCCTGAAAACAACTGGAAACAAACAAACAAAACAAAAAACATATAATGTGATGAACTTGAAAGTGAATCAAAAGAATGTAGTTTAAGTGACTATAAAGTTTAGTCTAAAGTTGTTTAAACCAGTTAGCTAACAGTTAACCATTAGGTTAACTATGCTAACAGTTAGCTCAGTGCTTAAAATTAAATAGGCTAAATATGCTAAAGGTTAGCTTGAAGGTGTTTACTTATACAAAATATAATTACACTATTTACAGTTAGCTAGCCTAAAGACGTTAATATTTAACAAGAATACAAAAACATTCAGTTTAAAGGTGCTTAAACTCAATTAGCTTATAGAAGCTAACAGTTAGCTTGGAGATGATGCCAGTTAGCTCAAGGAGACCTAAAATTAGTTATCGTAAAGATGCTAACGTTAGCTTGAAGATGATAATGCTTAATTTACAGATGCTTAAAATCAATTAGCTTAAAAGGTTTACTGTTAGCTTAAAGATAATGTCCTAAAACAACTTCGCTTAAATGTATTAACTGTTAGCTTAAAGATGATAACAGTTTGCTTAAAGTTGATAACAGTTAGCTTAAAGATGATTGATTTGTTAACTTAAGGATGATAACCATTAGCTTTAAAGATATTAACTGTTAGTTTAAAGAAAACTGCTTAACGATAACAATTAGCTCAAAGGTAGCCTACTTAAAATTAGTTATTCTTAAGATGCTTAATTTTTGTTCCCCCCTTGTCCTGTTCAGCGTTGTGGCACTCAGAATTATTGTCTGAGTGTCGAGGTGATATCAAACAGATTTACTTTCACAAGCAGAGCATTATGGCTGGTTTTAATGCTCCACTTGATATATAAATAAAACTTTTATTAGAATTTGCTTTGGGTTTGTTTAAGATGTAATGGACACGAGGATGAAAAGACAAAGAAGAAAACAAAGCTAGAAAAGTGAGAGAAGGAGTAAAAGATGAAGAAGTTGATAGGAGTTGGACAGAGAGGTATAAAGAGAACACAAATCAACATCATTGAAGTCTGCCTCTAGACCTGCAGAGATAAAAAAAAAAAGGCAAAACCAAAAAACCACATCAACAAAACAACATATACATTATAATGATACTTATAACATCATTAAAAAGTATTTTATACGGTACATGGTAATACAAGGTGTATTTAGTGGCCACCACAACCCAACTGAGTGTGTATCTGATAAACACCTGAATCTAAACACCTGTGTGAGCAGCTTGTCACTATAAGATTTTTCATAAGAATGTTCAATAGAGGATGTGGGGACCCACAGACCCGCCACCACAGGACATGATGGCAACACAGGGAGGACCGGAGCCACAGACACACAGTGGCCCCCTCCATGAAATGAAATAAATCCAATCAGCTACTCAGACTACAATAATTTCTAAAGGCTCCAGTATACTCGCTGGATCTTTTTCCGTGTGGACTCGACATGCACTGTCCGCAGAGGGTTGAAACTTCATACTCGAGCGTCCACCCTGAGCAGCTGAAGAGCAGCTCCGCAGACAAGGGGCATTTACCTTCTGGACAAACTGAGGTTGACGACTGGTCATTTGCTGAAACGCCTACTGGATTGATTGGCAGGTCGCAAAAAAACAAAACAAAAAAAACCAGGAAACACTGGCCCTGCAGCCCACACATCAGACCAGCCCACCAGGAAATCTCCAGACCCTCCCGCAGCCACGCTGTACCTGATTTTAATTTGCTCGTGACAAATTCCTTCATTTCTCACCATTTCAGTCATGGTGTCAAATGTCAATGGAGGAGGAGGAAGAGATTGCTTGCATTTTGGCAAAATAACAAAAGAAAAGGCCATTAAATCAGCTCAGGGATGAAGAAGGGGAAATTAATACATTGGTGTCACATACAAACCGGTCCGTCGCCGTGCAGTTTATTGTGCGACACTACAGCTGTGTCCCAATCCAACGGCTGCATACTTCCAAGGACCCGGCCTACCCGGTTGACGTAGACCGGGTCCTCCTAAGACCACGTAGACCGGAAGTCAACGGCTGTGAATTGGGACAGGTCTAGCCTTCACGGTTACGTCGGCATATTTCCTGTTGCCTAGCAACCGTGACGGCGCTCAGCCTAAAGCCCCCCACATAGTTCTGCGTACGTCCGTACGCTGTCGTACGCCGTACATACGCAGATGTACGCACGTACCCAATACGCGCAAAGCTCAAATTTTACATACGCGTACGCGAACGCGGTGTCGACACAATAAACTTCCCGGTG
>JARVGS010000001.1:18749057-18761441 GCA_031762315.1 Hypsolebias antenori | reverse complement strand
CTACAGCACATCTCACCACTGTCCTGCTGTCCTCATACATGTCCTGTACCAGTCTAACATACTTCTCTGCCACTCCAGATCTCCTCATTCAATACCACACCTCCTCTCTTGGCACCCTGTCATGCACTGAATCAAACACTGAAATGAAAAATGTGGTGTAACACTGGTTACTTGGAAATCAATGGGTTAAATTAGATCTAATGAGTTCCTATGGGTGCTCTTTGAAAACCATTATGAATAAAGTTATAACCAAAAATACCCCAAATTAGAATAACATATGGTAGGTGATAAATGCCAATATAACAAAAAATATAGAACAAATGTAAACATGACAATAGAACACAAAGTTCAGTATGATGTTTCAGTTATCGAATGACATCAGAGTTCAGCTTCAGTGTTCCACATTTTATGAAAATCAAGACACATCAAGAAGTGTATAGAAAATAATGGATTGAAACTTAGAAGAGTAAGGAAATAAAAGATACAGAAGAAGAAAAAGAGCCTTGGTTACTTATTGGAGATAGGTCTGCTTTTGCATCTTGATCTGAAACAGTTGATTCAAAGCACTCAAGTCCTTATGGGTTGCCAGTGTTCATTCTTTCCATTTCTCTAAATTTAGGTTCAAACAATCCTCAAGACCACTTACCCTTACCAGCGTCCTCCACAAAGTTAACCTTTTAGATTCTTAACTTTCAGCATAGCCTCAGAAAAAGTTGAAAATATGATACAAATAAACACTTGCAGCATGACGTCTCAGTGATTAGCACTGTTGCCTCATAGCAAAAAGGTCCTGAGTTCAATCCCCAGTTGGACCTGGGGTCTTTGTGTGGCGTTTGCATGTTTTCCTCGTGCTTGCGTGGGTTCTCTTTGGATGCTCCGGTTTCCTCCCACAAACATGCATGTTAGGCTGGCCTTCAGGCCCAGGCCTCCCTTGCAAAATAGATCTGTGATCTCATTGGGATTTGCCTGGTTAAATGAAGGTTAGCGGTGCTGACCTGCACCTAGGTGTGCCTGGAAGCTTGGCTCCAGTGGGGATTGAGATCCAGGTTGTGCACATTATAAATTTAACCCGTTTAACATCAGAAATACTGTAACTGCTTTATGAGTGGATGTTTGCCCATGGATGTCAGTGATAGGGACAAATGCATTGGTCGTCTAAGGAAACTGAGCATCGAGCCACCTGTGTTCTCGAACTCAGCAGTGAGAAGGCAGAGCTTATTTAGAGCTTTTCGAACTGTCAATCATGCCAAAGATTTGTGGGACCCGAAGTTGAAACAGAGAGGGTTACTCTGGGGACAACGTCACATCAGATGCTTTACTCCGAAGAGCAATTAGTTAATCCATCTATAGTTGGACTCAAACATACACTTCCTCTGTTCCACAGAGACGTGGTTGAAACCGTCTCCTCCAGCGTGTGTTTATACAGTTCCAGGTTAACAATGTTTTAGGCAAGATGAGCTTGACAGAAGGGTAGGGCGGTTGCTTTTTTATGTGAGAGTTGGCATTAAATGTGAATGTATGGATCAAGAACCGGGCAACACTTTGGATTAAAAATAATCATATCTCAGTGAATGTCTTTTAATGTCATAGGCATCTGTAGGCCCCCTCTGCTGGTGAAATGTTTTATGATCAACTTGCAGAGGTTCTTAAAGGGTGTAATCACAAATAAGGAGCTCATGGGGCACTTTAATGTGAATTGGGAAGATAAAGCTACTGGTAAGTGTAAATTTGAAGAAGTCTGCTGCTGACTCCTTAGATAAATATTGTCAACTGATGTTTATGTATGTAAATATTTTTGTGCAGTGCCCTTAGATTACTTCTTTTGTGAATTGGCGCTATATAAATAAATGGAACTGAAATGTTTTATAGTTTTTCATCCATCCATCCATTATCTTCCACATGGTCCGGAATTGGGTCACAGGGGCAGCCGCTTGAGCAGGGAGGCCCAGCCACCTCGTCCAGCTCTTCTGGGAGGGCCGAAAGGCATTCCCAGGCCAGCTGAGGGATATACGCTCTCCTGCAAGTCCTTCTCCATGTTCTTCTCCCTGTCATGGCCGAAAAACCTGGGGGCATCCTTACCATATCCAACCCAAACCACCTCAACTGGTTCCTTTCGATGTGGAGGTGTTTTGATGTGCAGCTTTACTCCGAGTCGCTCCTGAACTTCTCACCATGTCTCTAAGGAAGAATCCAGCTGCCTGCGGCAAAAACCGAGTTGGACCACATGCATCTGCGATCTTACTCATTTGATCCATAGCCAAACTTCGTGACCAAAGGTGAGGGAAGGAACATAGACTGACTAGTAAACTGAGAGCTTTGCCTTGCAGCTCACGTGAACCAACACAGAGTCCTCAATCCTGCAAAAGCAGCATCAGTCTGTCTGTTGATCTCCTGCTCCATTTTTACCTCACTTGTGAAAATAACCCTGACATACATCAACTCTACTTGACCTAGAATCTCTCTCCTAACTCAGAGGGCTGGGAGAGTAAACCCTTTTCTGGCTGTTAATGGTTTTATAGGTGAAAAAAATGCAGAGGCTACAATGTCCTAACAAAGTGATCAAAGTGCCAACTACTTAAAATACAGATTATCCAAATACAGATACCTTTTTTTTTGGGGGGGGGGGGGGGGTCGTGGTTGAACTACTAGTGCAATTATTCTTAAACTGTCATACAATTGCCAGCAGAGGTTTAAGGAGCTATTTAATAGAACATCTGTTTCAACAATTCACAAGTTCAATAAATTACTCATACAGTTCAATGATGTTAAAGAAAGTGATTTATACACTAAAGATACTGGCCAATGTAAGAGTGGTAACCTGAAAAAGAAAATTTTTGAAAAATAGAAGGGAAAAAAAAGTTTTTGTGCACATCTGTTTTATTGGAAACAAAATAAATTGTAAATACATTAGATAAATGCTTATTAGTACATTACTGTAGTTTTAATGTTTAATTTTCAACATCTGTAGCAACTTGAAAAGGTACAATTTTTTTAATAACATCAAATAAATTAGTAAAGGAAGTAAATACTGAATGCAGAATAAATATGTTCAAATGCGGGGTGGGGGAGGTTAATCATTCAGGACACGGTGCCACTAACCAAACATTCCTTCATTTTCACTTTAAATAATAATAAATTACATCAGCATAAAACATTTAATAAAGCAATAGTGGAAATAAATTACATTAGCATTGTTATAACACATTTCTATTTACTAATACATTCATTTAGAGTGCTTAAAGTTGTTTCCTCCACTGACTGCAGACCTATGAGTCAGAAAAATAACATTCCAACAAAGATCTTGGCTGGCTACAGAAGGTTAATGAAGTTTTATTTTTTAACAACTTTTAAACAATACATGCTTAGAACCATGTTTCATGTTTTACATTTGTTTGTTCCTTGATGGTTGTAATTAAATAACCACTAATATGGTTTTGCGTTTTCATTGGAACAAAGTACTCATTCATACTATAAATAATGAACACTTTCCAAAAACAAAAAAAATTAAACAAATCCACCAGAAATCAGCAAAGATGTTATTGCTGGCTTGACAGTGACCATGACAACACCACCATGCAGAATGCAGTGACGAGACTCATCTTGTGCATTACTCCACTTGAGTATCCACCTAAGTATTCTGTAAAAAAAACAAACAAAAAAAAACAATAAAATATAAATCAGTTTGTTACTTTAGTAACTCTTAAATAAAACATATTTTTTAATAATTTTCATAATATGTCTTATTATATAAATAACTTTTACTTACGTATGTCATCCACAAATATAGCATTAAGATCAATGTTGAAGGCTTTGACAATTGGAGCTGCTTCAGCCACAACTCGTCCTATTTCGGTGACATTAGGAGCAGATGTTGAGGCAAACTGCAGGTCCATGATGTTGATGATGGATCCATTGCTGTAAAAGTGATAAAAGATAAATTGAATGGTACATCTTTGAGATCAATAAACTTAAGGTTTGATCAGCATGTAAAAGAAATTACCTGAATGAAACCACATTCATAGAGCGGAACGTGCTGAATGATCGTTGGTAGTACGGCTCAAGCTGCAGAAAATAAAAATTGAAAATCAATATTTCATTATTCTTCTGCTTCCTAACATTACATCTAAAAACTTGAATTGCAATCATGACACATTTATTGAATTATTTGATAATCTAAAATAAGAAACACATACAATCTCAACAATTCTCATGAAAAACTCTGGTAAAACTTCCTATTAAGCTCTTAAAAGTACAGTTTATACAAAAGCTTAAATTTGGAAATTTGGAAGATGGTGGTTTGAGGCATGCAGCTTTCTCTGCACAAAGTGTTTGTTTTTTTACTTAGTGTATTCTTGGACATGATTCCTAAAATCTCCAATTAGACTCTTATCAGATCTGTTTTTCCTTAAAACAATATTGATTTTATGGATTCAGACATAAAATCCAGACCAAAAAAAAAAAACTATCTCAGCATAGCTGTGAGACATATCAATACCTCCTGGCTTTAATGGCCCCAAAGCTCTCAAATTATGCAACATAAAAAAATATAAATGAATAAATAAAAATATTGAGTAAAGTTAAATCAACTTTAACTTAATTTGGGGTTTTACAAAACAAAACTCTACTTTGTGTCTTCTATGTGAAACAGCCATGCAGACCGTTAGCTACTGTTAGGATTTAGGAAACAAACTTACCACTGCCTTTATAAGTGCAGCTCTATGTATGAATGCTGCAGACGATGGACTATGCAAATCAGTTATAAATATTTCTCTGGCAGACCTAAACCTCAGCCGCCTTGTTGTTTTTGCCTCTGCAGTGGTTGTGGTTGTAGTGGTGGTGCTTGTTGCTGTTGCTCCTGGTTTAGATGTTGGTGCAGTGGGAGCAACATTTGCAGCAGATGAAGTTGTGGTTGTAGCACTGGTAGCGAGACTGATTGCAGTATTGGCATTGGCAGCATTTGTTGCACCTGTAGGTGTTGTAGCTGTGGTAGCTGTGACGCCTAAAGTTGTATTTGCTACATTGCTAGTTGTGGTTCCTGCGGTAGCATTTGAAGTGGGGGCTGCAGTTGTTACAGGCATAACTGTAAAGACAAGAATGAAATACAAACTAAAATGTTGTTGTCAAGAAGAGTACTTTTAAAAACTATCAAAGGGTAAAACATTTTGATAGATGGTTAACTAATTAAAGCATTTTCTTTGCATTGAAAATGAATGAGTGATAACATATACAGTAGATGAAGTTAAGAACAAGTATGAATAAATATTACATGACTTGAAAATAAAAATCCAAAAATATACGTCTAGGTTTTTATACTTCCTTTACATTGGAATTTATTTGATCAGGACAGAAGAAATACTTTGTACAAAGTATAAAAGAAAATTAAATTGGCAAAAAAAAAAAAAAGATTAAAACATTGTTTATAAAGTGACATTAAAAACAGTTTATAAAGGAAAAACAAATGCAATCACACTGACTAAAACCAGACAAAAACTTTGTGAAGTCCTACATTTTCTCATTTTAATAAAGTATTTGTTCACTTCTTAACTTACCTTCTACTTTGATGGAGCTGGGCTGAAAGGTAACGTTGTAAGTGACATTGGTAGCAGTCACAGCATCTACCAAAATTTGTTTAACTTCAGCAGCTGGTGGGATTTGAGCAGTTGGTGTGGTTTTATTAAACTCTATCTCCACATCTGCTTCAGTTCCATTCAATCGTACAATGACTATGCCTGGCCTACAAGAAAAAAAAGCATAAATTATGTGGAAAAACATATAAAATACATGGTTGAAATGCATACCAAACTTATGTGTAACATTGCTTTGTCTGATTACAGATGATAAATATAACATTGACATAACTTGATTTGTAAAAACTAATCAAATTGGAATATAAGAAGTAAGAACTTACCTAAAAGCACGGACATAACAGCGAACATAGATAAACCCATATTTAGGACGATAGATGGCATCATACTGTGGGAAATATTATGAAAACACAAGATTGAAGGATTAAAATTAAAAAAATTAAAATATATAGGTGCCATGTATACAACTTTACAATGATTTCTCAAAATAAGGCTTACCGTATCACATACTCTTCTTTCAAGATCTTTAAACTTTTGGCTTGTAGGATCACGGAGTTGCTCACTAAACGGTTCAACAATAGTTGCTGCAACAGCATATAGTTGAGAAGGAGCTTGAGTTGTGGTTATGATAGCAGTTATGGCAGGACTGGTTGAAGATGTGGTTGCTGTTGTTGCAGCTGTAGTTGCCGTTGTAGCAGAAGAGACTCTTGTTGAATTGGTGGTGGTTGTTGCACCTGGTTTAGATGTTAGTGCAGTGGGAACTACATTTGTAGCAGATGAAGCTGTGGTCGTAGCATTGGTTGCTGTATTTGTAGTAGATGAACCTGTCGTTGTAGCATTGGTTGCTGTATTTGTTGGAGATGAACCTGTAGTTGCAGCATTGGTTGCTGTAGTTGTTGGAGATAAAGCTGTGGTCATAGCATTTGTTGCTGTATTTGTAGCAGATGACGCTGTGGTTGTAGCATTAGTTGCTGTATTTGGAGCAGATGAAGCTGAAGTTGAAGAAGTGGTTGCTGTATTTGGAGCAGATGAAGCTGAAGTTGAAGCATTAGTTGCAGATGAACCTGTAGTTGTAGCATTTGTTGCTGTATTTGAAGATGAAGCTGTGGTCATAGCATTTGTTGCTGTATTTGCAGCAGATGAAGTTGTAGTTGTGGCATTGGTTGCTGTATTTGGATCAGACGAAGCTGTGGTCATAGCATTGGTTGCTGTATTTGTAGCAGACGAAGTTGTAGTTGTAGCATTGGTTGCTGTATTTGTAGGAGATGAAAGTGTAGTCATGGTATTGATAGCTTGACTGATTGCAGTAGTGGCATTTTCAGCATTAGTTGTACCAGCTGCAGTAGCTATTGAAGCAGCAGGGTTTGTTGTTGAAACAGCTGTGGCTGCTGTTGGAAAATTTGTGGTGTTTGTTGGACCAGTTGTTGTCGTTGAAACGGTTGTGACTATTGTTGAAATGGTTGATGTCATCGTTGGAACAGTAATGACTGATGTTGGAACAGTTGTTGTTGTTGTTGTTGGAGCAACTGTCGTTGTTGACAATGGAGCCGTGTATATAACTGTCAAAATAAACATCATGTAAGTAAACGGTGTCAAGTTTTTCACTTTGAATCATTACAAGTTGTCAGTAATCTTTCTCAGTTAAACATCATTTGGAACTTAATGAATGCTAAATTCTGCCAGTGCTTTAAATCTCATCTTTTTAGCAAACTATTATTTGTACAGTACATGTGTGGGGTTTTTAGTTTTTATTTTTAAGCATTTTTAATATGTACTTTATTCACTTACCCATGCTATCTATAGAAGCTGTGAGGACAGTAAATTCTGTGATGTTTGAATCCGCCTCCAGCAAAACGTCTACAATTTCAATGTCAGTAGGAACAGATGTTGATGCAAATTCAAGTTTCACATTGTTGATGACTGGGCCACTCCTGCAAAAAGAAAATAAAGAAAAAGAAAATGCATTTTTATTGTGAACTATTTTAAAGAACATTTTATAGCATTTTTCTTATTAAAAAACCTTACGTGAATGAAAATGATCCAAAAAAGATGAGTGAAGCAAATCGGTTTCTGTAGCGTCCCTCAAGCTGCAGATAGCAAACAAAATGTATATGTCATATATATACATATGTATGTAAAATTAGTTATACAAGTAAAATTTTTATTGTATGGTTCACATCTGCACTTGTAAGTTTTATTAGCATGGAGTTTAAATCATTCAATTACTATGTCTGCTAGATGTGTTGTATAAAACTATAAAATGCATCAACCTAAGATATTGTAGTTGGTTCATAGGGCCAGCAAGAAAAAGATAATCAAGCATTGGTTAACTTGAATGTTCAAGAACTCAAGTAAGTCTGAAGGTTGTGATACTCTAACATTAAAATGGACACTATACTATTCTATTTTCCTAGCTTGTCGACAAGTGTCTGTTGTTCACTGCTACTGTAAAACATTTCCCAGGTGCCTTGTAGCCATTAGAAAACTGTTTGAAGTAAAATTTCTGCTGTAGTTTTTGACTCAATCCTTTTTATAAATTGAGGCATAAAATTTTTTGAATTGGTAAGATTACATATTGCTGCCACAAAATTCAACTTGTTGATTAATTTTTAAATAATATGTAATGAAAGCCAGGTATCAGTAATTCTAAAGATTAATCCATAGGGTAACTACAATTTACAAGTAAAGACTAAAATCGACTAAATGTATGTGAATTTCGTCCTTTTAAAACAATAAGCAGATGTCTTGTTACAAGTTAACAGACTAGTTTAAATGTCACTGCATTTTATGTGTTGTATATTTTTAAATAAAAACATTTGGCTAATATAAAATATTTAAAGAAAGCTTACCTTTTCCTTCAAAAATGAAACTCTGTCCGCATATGCCTGAGATGTTACATCACTGAAATCAGGCTTAAATGTGTCATCAGACTTAAAAGTCAGAATCCTTGTTGTAGATGTAACTGTTGATGGAGCATATGAAGTTGAAGGCAAGACAGTAGTTACTCTGGTTGGATTTTTTGTGGTTGTAATTGAAGTAGCTGTAGATGTTGCAGGGGTAGATGTGGTTGTAGTTGGAGGAGCATTCAAAGTGGTTTGAAAAGTTGTGGATGAAGAAACAGTCATTGTTGGGCCAGTTAAAGTTGAGTTCTGAACAGCTGTGGTTGATGCTGGAGTAGATATGGTTGGAGCAGCTGTGCTTGTGGTGGAAGAAGATGTTGTGGTTGAAGAAGCTGTAGTTGTTTGGGGGGCAGCAGTTGTTAGAATAGCTGTGGTTTTTGTGGGAGCAGCTGTGGTTGTTGTGGGAGCAGCTGTGGTTGTGGTTGGAGCAACTGTGGTTGTTGTTGGAGCAGGTGTGGTTGTTGTGGAAGCAGCTGTTGTTGTGGTTGGAGAAGCTGTGGTTGTCGGAGCAGGTGTGGTTGTTGTTGGAGCAGCTGTAGTTGTGGTTGGAGCAGCTGTTGTTGTGGGAGCAGCTATTGTTGTGGTTGGAATAGCTGTGGTTATAGTTGGAGCAGCTGTGGTTGTTGTTGGAGCAGCTGTGGTTGAGGTTGAAGCAGCTGTGGTTCTGGGAACATCCGTGGTTGTTGTTAGAGCATCTGTGGTTTTGGTCAGAGCAGCTGTGGTTGTGGTTGGTCCAGCTGTGGTTGATGTTGGAGCAGCTGTGGTTGTGGTTGGAGGAGCAGTAGTTGTGGTTGGAGCAGCTGTGGTTCTGGGAACAGCTGTGTTTGTGGTTGGAGCAACTGTAGTTGTGGTTGCAGCAGCTGTAGTTGTGGTTGGAGCAGCTGTGGTTTTTGTTGCAGCAGCTGTAGTTGTGGTTGGAGCAGATGTAGTTGAGGTTGGTGTATTTGTAGTTGGAGAAGCTGTAGTTGTGGTTGGTGCAGTTGAAGTAGTAGTGGGAGGATATGTTGTGGTGGTTGGAGCAGCTGTAGTTGTGGTTGGAGCAGCTGTGGTTGTAGTTGCAGCAGCTGTGGTTTTAGTTGCAGCAGCTGTAGTTGTGGTTGCAGCAGCTGTAGTTTTGGATGGCGCATCTGTTGTTGTTCTTGCAGTTTTGGTAGTTGTGGGAGGATCTGTTGTTGTGGTTGGAGCAGCTGCTAATGTAGTTGCAGCAGTTGTAGTTGTGGTTGGAGCAGCTGTAGTTGTGGTTAGAGCAGCTGTGGTTGTGGTAGCAGCAGCTTTACTTGTGGTTGAAGCAGCTGCAGCAGCTGAAGTTGTGGTTGCAACAGCTGTAGTTGTAGTTGGAGCAGCTGTACTTGTGGTTGGAGCAGCTGCAATTGTGGTTGAAGCATTTGTAGTTGTAGTTGGAGCAGCTGTGGTTGTGGTTGGTGCAGTTGTGGTTGTAGTAGGAAAATCTGTTGTGGTGGTTGGAGCAGCTGTAGTTGTGGTTGCAGCAGCTGTAGTTGTGGTTGGAGCAGCTGTGGTTGTAGTTGCAGCAGCTGTGGTTTTAGTTGCAGCAGTTGTAGTTGTGGTTGCAGCATCTGCAGAATTGGTTGGAGCAGCTGTTGTTGAGGATGTTGCAGTTTTGGTAGATGTGGGAGGATCTGTTGTTGTGGTTGGAGCAGCTGATAATGTAGTTGCAGCAGTTGTAGTTGTGGTTGGAGCAGCTGTAGTTGTGGTTAGAGCAGCTGTGGTTGTGGTTGCAGCAGCTTTAGTTGTGGTTGGAGCAGTTGCAGCAGCTGAAGTTGTGGTTGCAGCAGCTGTAGTTGTGGTTGCAGCAGTTGTAGTTGTGGTTGCAGCAGTTGTAGTTGTGGTTGGAGAAGCTGTTGTCGTTGGAGCAGCTGCAATTGTGGTTGAAGCATTTGTTGTTGTAGTTAGAGCAGCTCTGGTTGTGGTTGCAGCAGCTGTGGTTATGGTTGGAGCAGCTGTAGTTGTGGTTGCAGCAGCTGTAGTTGTGGTTGGAGAAGCTGTTGTGGTTGGTGCAGTTGTGGTTGTAGTTGCAGCAGCTCTAGTTGTAGTTGCAGCAGTTGTAGTTGTGGTTGCAGCAGCTGTAGTTGTGTTTGGAGCAGCTGTTGTTGTGGTTGCAGCAGCTGTAGCAGCTGCAGTTGTGATCGGAGCAGCTGAAGTTGTAGTTGCAGCATCTGTAGTTGTAGTTGGAGCAGATGTAGTCTTGGTTGGATCAGCTGTAATTGTGGTTGCAGCAGCTGTAGTTGTGGTTGGAGCAGCTGTGGTAGTGGTTGCAGCAGTTGTAGTTGTGATTTGAGCAGCTGTGTTTGTGGTTGCAGCAGCTTTAGTTGTGGTTGGAGCAGCTGTAGTTGTGGTTGGAGCAGCTATTGTTGTGGTTGGAGCAGCTGTGGTTGTGGTCGTAACAGCTGTGGTTGAGGTTGGACGACCTGTGTTTGTTGTTGGAGCAGATGTCATTGTGGATGGACTCGCTGTGGTTGTTGGAGCAGCTGTGGTTGTTAATGGAGAAGCAATGGTTGTGGTTTGAAGACCAGTGGTTGTTGTAGAAGAAGCAGTGGTTGATGTTGGAGCAGCTGTGGTTGGGGTTGGTGCAGCGGTGGTTGTAGTTGGAGCAGTTGTGGTTGTGATTGAACCAGCTATGAATGTTGTGGGAACAGCTGTTGTAGTTGGACCAGCTGTGGTTGTGGGTGAAACAGCTGATTTTGTGGTTGCAGCAGCTGTGGTTGTGGGTGGAGCAGCTGAAATTGTGGTTGCAGCACCTGTAGTTGTGGTTGGAGCAGCTGTAGTTGTGGTTGCAGCAGCTGTAAATGTGGTTGGAGCAGCTGCGGTTGTGGTTGCAGCATCTGTAGTTGTGATTGGAAACGCTGAATTTGTGGTTGGCGCTGCTGTTGTGGTTGCTGCAGTTGTGGTAGTAGTGGGTGGATCTGTTGTTGTGGATGGAGCAGCTTTAATTGTGGTTTCCACAGGTGTAGTTGTGGTTGGACCAGCTGTGGTTGTGGTTGTAGCAACTGTAGTTGTGGTTGCAGCAGCTGTGGTTGTGGTTAGAGCAGTTGTAGTTGTTGTTGGAGCAGCTGTAGTTGTGGTTGGAGTAGCTGTTGTTGTGGTTGGAGTAGCTGTTGTTGTGGTTGGTGCAGTTGTAGTAATAGTTGAAGTATCTGTTTTTGTGGTTGGAACAGCTGTAGTTGTGGTTGCTGCTGGTGTAGTTGTGTTTAGAGCAGCTGTAGTTGTAGTTGCAGCAACTGTTGTTGTAGTTGGACCAGCTGTGGTTGTGGTTGGAGCAGCTGTGGTTGTGGTTTGAACATCTGTGGTTGGGGTTACAGCAGCTGTAGTGGTGGTTGGTGCAATTGTCAAAGCTATGGGAGGATCAGTTGTTGTGGTTGCAGCAGCTGAAGTTGTGGTCGGAGCAGCTGTAGTTGTTGTTCCAGTTGGAGTAACTGTAGTTGTAGTTGGTGCAGTTGTCGTAGTTGTGGGAGGATCTGTCGTTGTGGTTAGAGCGATTGCAACAGGTGTAGTTGTGGTTGGAGTAGCTGTTGTGGTTGGTTCAGTTGTGATAGTTGTGGGAGGATATGTAGTTGTGGTTGGAGCAGCTGTAGTTGTGGTTGGAGCAGCTGTGGTTGTGGTTGGAGCAGCTGTGGTTTTGGTTGCAGCAGCTGTAGTTGTGGTTGTAGCAGCTTTAGTTGTGGCTGGAGTAGCTGTGGTTGTTGTGGGAGCAGCTGTGATTGCTGTAGATGTTACAGATAAACATATAATTTCCATTACAAACGTTTTTTTACAAAATTTATTTTAAGCTTCTTCAAAGCTAACACTCTGTAACATATTGTTCTGCTATACCCTGATGCATGCTCAATAATCCAGGTAGAAAAATCTAAAAAAGCTAAGTCTGGTCCTCTGGACATTCAAAA
>JARVGS010000001.1:18711582-18721685 GCA_031762315.1 Hypsolebias antenori | reverse complement strand
CGTTTTCGGCCGCACCGGGAGCCGGTTCCGGTAACCGGCTTTTTCGGTATCCGGCCGGGCCGGTGTAACGGAACTACTCCGGAAACCGGGGGTTACCTGTACCCCTGTATGTCTACAAATCGCTGAACAGTCTTGGGTATGGTTACCAGTTATGAAACTGTGCACCATGATAGGCAGCATCCAACATCTGCAAGGAGCTGGCAGGAGCATTCATGTAGATAATGTCAGCATAGTCAATGGCCGGTAGGTTACAAGGTATTTTCTGGCATTCAGATCTACAAATTTCTTTATTCAAAATCTATTTGAAAATGAAACCCAGTTTTAATTTCAGTTGTTATCAAGTTTTCAATATGTGGTTTAAAAGAGAGATGTGCGTCAACCAAAATTCCCAAGTACAGTATTTGTAAGAATCTATAAACTCAATAGGAACACCATGCATGGATGAGATAGGATGAAGAGTTGCTGGTACCGACTTTATGTTGGAAAACATTCCTTTGGTTTTGTCAGCACTTAGCACCAGTTTGTGATGGTTTACTTGTGGCCCTGCATCATCCAATATCGGGAAATGACAAAGTACATACAACCTTTTCTACATTTCAGTTTTTATGTGAGAACATCCATCCATCCATTATCTTTTACCCACTTCTTCCATTTTAGGTTACGGGGGTTGCCAGTGACCATGTCTAGCCATCACTGTGCGAGGAGCGGGGGACACCCTGGACAGGTCGCAAGTCCATCACAGGGCCACATAGAGAAAAACGAGACAAACAACCATTCACTCTCTCACTCACACCTAGGGACCATTTAGAGTTACCAATCAGCCTAACATGTATGTTCTTGGTCTGTGGGAGGAAACCGGAATACCCGGAGAAAACCCATGCATGCATGGAGAGAACATACAAACTCAACCCCCAGAAAGGCCCCCAGACCGGGATTTGACCCATGGACCTACTCGCTGAGAGGCAGCAGCTCTACCAGTCGTGCCACCGTGCTGCCCACGTGAGAACATAGTAAAAAGGATTTGGTTTTTTACCAGGTTCCAAAATTATGCAAAAACTAACGTCAAGTATACAAAAACCAAACAGATTATATCACATCATTATTTAATAAACAAAAGCATAGCCAAAATGTAAAAAGTATGAGAAGAAAGTTCTAAAATCTGACAGCTTATTTTACCATGACTTAAGTAGTCATTTTCTATATAACTATCAGTTTCTTGCATGATTGTGGAAGAATTTCAGCCCACTCTTCTTTGCAACATTGCTTCAGTTCTTTGAGGTTCGTAGGCATTTGTTTCTATATAGTTTACTCTTCAGACCTCAACCTAATAAAAATGCCATCGGTAGAGGTTTGGACTTGAACCATTGCAAGAGTACTGATTATTTTCTGTTACATGCATTCTATTGTAGATGTACAGCTGTCTTCTGGATCACTGTTGTACTCTATGACATGCTGTGATGATTTCTGCCATAAAAGACCCTGTGCATTATGGCCAAACAGTTTTGCTTTGGTCTCATCTGTCTAAATGACATTGTTCTGGAAATATTTTGGCATTTTAATAAATTTTTTTAACATGAGTCTTGCTACAATATTCTTTTCAGTGAGATGATGCTAACAAAGGCCTGTAGAATCTGAGATAAAGATCTTGCTATTTTCTACTTTCTATTACCTTTTTCCAATAGTCTGGACATAAGTGAATTTAGGACAACCACTCCTGGGAAGGTTGGCAACCATTTGCTCCATCTTGAGATTCAAACCGACAACCACCGACCACAGGTTCACTGTTCCTAACCATTGAGCCGCCACTCGCATCTGAAACGTTTGTCACTCATGAATAAACGTTCTTAATGCAGAACGATGGGCTCTAAATTGTTTAGAAATAGCCTTCATGCTCTTCCCAGATTGGGGGAACAGCAACAATTGCTACTCTAAGGTTAATGCTAATGTACCGGCATTCCGCTTTGACATTGTGTTAACAAACACCCGTATGCTTCAAAGCAGCAAACTGCCAAAACCCTTGTCTTTACGAAGGCCCTCACACTGATGATGATCAGTCAACCAAGTGTATTTGATCTGCTGTGACTTTCCCTTGCATGGATTTAATTTATCACACACAGTTTTTCCTTTTTTTTTACTTTGTATTTAATAAATAACGACATTGTCAAAACTGTTGTGTGGCTTTGCTCTTTTCCCCATGACTACAAGTGTTTCAGAGTCCAACTTCATATTCTGGTCGTGGATTATTTCAATCAGTGTACAAAACTGTCGCATATCAAGATATAGGTCTTTTGTGGAGGAATAGCAGAGGGCAATAAAATAGATTGCAGATCAATAGGAATGGACGGGTTTTGTTGAGTGGCTTGGGAATGGCAGGCTGGGATGGACCATCTGGTGTGTTCTGCATAAGCTTCCTATTTGAATTGCAGATTGGAGGTAGACAGAAAATTTGGAATGGGAGGTGGCAGACTTCAGTGAACAATCTAAGCAGAGACAAAACAATGACAAGCTAGACTAAACTTGAAACAAGTGATTTGTTCCTCGAGCACATGTTGCTTTGATGTGAAATATTACAACCTTTTTTTGTGCAAAAGAACAGAGGAAATGCTGTCAAAATGACAACAAAAAATAATTCTAACCCCTCAATCATACAGTATTCCACTGATAATTAAAAATGTGTTTGTTTATGAATGAAGAGAAGCATTGGAATGAGGCTACAGTAATTTGATTACTTTGTTTGCCTTCCAGTTTTGTTGTATAGGCACAAGGATCATTACTGATGTACAAAAAAGAAATTTTAGGCTGTTAAATTAAAGTTTTTTTGTTTTGTTTTTTTAAACAAATGGATGTATTCTACCCATTGGGGCATTAACATACGTTTTTGTGTTCATATGTGGAAACGACTGAAACTTTTACACATTTTTGTTCATACTTTTGGGTGTTTTCAATATACAGTAGTTTACAGTTTTCCCCATAGTTTTACTACAGCCCAATAGTTGATATTATTGACTACATCCATAAAGTTCAGGCTGATGCAGGGATAGGGTAGAAGAGAGCCTATGACATCCACTATCGCGGACGGGCTTTTGAACCAGGGGACAAGGTGTGGGTGTACTGCCGAGAGCATAAGGGGGTCTCTCCGAAGCATTGCAGTCAGTAGCAGAGGCCGGCTGAAATTGTGGCACATCTGTCTGAGGTGGTATACCGGGTGAAGCTTTCTAACTGGGGTTGCCTGGTTGTGCTGCATCAGGACAGGCTCGCTCCGTACCGCCCCCATGCTCCAGTGATTGCTGGCACGAGAGATGACACCTCTCTTGTTGACTCCCTGTCACACCTCAGTGTTTCCAATGTCCTCTGTCCCAACATCCCGTGCACCAGCGTCGTTGGCCAGAACACCTGCGGGATTATGTTTTCAGTGAATTGGCTGTTGGGGACGACTAGCCCTTCAGGTGGGGGCTATGTAGCAGTCTGCTGTGGTTGCTTGCTTCCTTTCTTCCTTCTGTCTGCCCGTCCGTCCATTCAAACATCTCTTTCTACAGCCACGTCTTCCACATCTTCTGGGAGGACTCCCATGTTGTTGCCAGGCCAGTTGAGAAACATAGTTTATCCAGAGTGTCCTGGGTCTTCCCCAGGGTCTCCTCCCAGTGTGATGTGCCTGGAAAACCTCTCTAGGGAGGTGTCCAAAGAGGATCTTCACCAGATTTCCAAATCACCTCAACTGGCTCCTTTCAATGTGGAGGAGCAGTGGCTCCACTTTGAGTCTCTCTTGGATAATCGAACTTCTCACCCTCTCTCTAAGGGAGAGTCCAGCTGCCCTGCAGAGAAAACTCCTTTCAGACGCTTGTATCCATGATGCCATTCTTTCAGTCATTGACCATGTCAGGGTGAGGGTTGGTACGTACTGTACACCAGTTTTCTTTACATCTCTAGCATGTCAAGAAAAAAACAACATCACTAACCAATCAAAAACAATGCATCTTGTTTTACATCAACTGTGCAGACTACCTGCACTGTATATTTTGGAGATATGTTGTTTAGGAGCATATTCTTGAAACTAAATTTTAATGAATATGACATTCTTAATAGGTTACTTGCAGCCCTGCATGGACATGTGGCTAAAGAAGATGGATGGATAGACGTTTTTTTCCCCATCTTAATTTTATTAAAGTATAAAAGAGGTGATGAGCTTTTGCTCACAGTTTTGGCTTATTGCTTTTTTTTTATTTTCTCAACAGGCATCTACAGAAAGCATTTTATCTGCCTAAAGGTGGCATCTAGTATAAGTTCCTTAACGTCATGGGTCTTCATAATTACAAACCTTTCACTCTTAAAGATTATAGTCTTACCTGAGGCATGTGGACACCTGCATTAGAGCAAACTCCAAGTACATACTTTTGTTTTTACTCAACACTTTTTAAAAACGTCAGCCATAATGTGTAACAGTGCACAATGTTTATGAATGCGCATAAAGGCAAACTTAGTGTAGTGTCACAGCCAGGCTATTATGCAATAAAAGTTAATGTCCATGAAGAGAGGAAATAAGAGGACAATGCAGTCATTAAAGGGGAAATTACTGCTGTGTCACTCAAATGAATGTGGTGCACGGTAACGGCATTGTAGATTATGGGGAAGTTGCAGCTGCCGTTATGAAAAACTTTTAAAATGATCAAAACACTGTTGTAGTTTGAATAAGCAGCGATATTTGGTGGAAAAGACATATCATTGGTGCATTTCATGACTTCTCACAGGGTACTGGATAACATCTGCAGCATCAAAGACCATATGTGAACATTAGCTTTGAGGTGGGCAGAATGTATGAAACGTTTACAGCTTGACTACTGAAGCAGAATGGTCGGCGTGGAAGGAAAAAAAATCAATACAGCCAGATGTCTCGTTTTTTCCTTTGTGTTCATACGTTACTGTGCAAAAGAATTCAGCCATCCCACATTTTAAATTCATCTTCCCAAAATCTGGACTTCTTTGTTGCCTTTTAAAGTGATTTGATCAATGGCTGTTCAGGCTTTAAGTCTTAAAGTTTGGTGGTTATTGTTTGTTTAGGTTGTTGAACTTTGGCTGCTTTTCTGTCTCACTTTCAGTCCTTAACTGGACCCATTTCAGAAGAATCTTTTTGCTCAAGCCACTAAAGTTTGACCTATGTGTGATTCTGGCATAAAAAAGGCTCCTAAAGACGAGGGATGACCAGTGAGGCAAACTCATGACAGACAACTTAGGAACATCGATGTTCTTCGATGTCCCTCAGGAAGGAGGTTGAGGAGCATTAAGTAAAACCACTAGACTGAGGAACAGCTTCTACCCTGAGGCTGTTAGACTCATGAATATCTAACCAGGATAATCACTGTGAGAAAAATCACATCATGCCGATCTGTGTTCATTTATACTCATCTGCTCACACAGGCTCATGTTCGTGCTGCTGTTCGACGTATTGTTTTTATACAACTACTGTTTAGCATATTTTTAGTTAATGTTTTTCTTCGTTCATATCTTGGATCTTATTACTGTGTTCCTCTTAATATTTCATACTTTTGTTGGATGTAACTGGGACCTTGTGTGCACAATTTCGTTCCAACACATGCACCACATGTGGTGGAATGACAAATAAAGACCCCTGAATCCTTGAATCCCTTGAAAGGTCAAAGTTCACGCTCAAAAATCCAGGTTAAAAAAAATAAACAATGTTAAGTCAGATAATCTGGACTGTTTCTTTTTTGTTGTTGTTGTTGAGATGTTTTGTCCTTCATCCAAATGACTTCATCAGTCCGAAGAGCCACAACAAGGAATTTGGAGTAGTAGTTTATTTATATGTATTTTATTTTTTATTTGACTAATCTCTCTAATTTAATGTAAAATACTTTGTGGTAAGATGTTGCAAGGCATTTTGTATTTTGTTGTTTTTATCGTGTGAAAATTGGCTATGCATTCAATTGCAACCTGTAAATAAATTTTTTAAATGACAGAAATTATAGTTGCTCCAAAAAAATGAATGTTAAATATCAAATTTAGATTCAAACTGAGAACATTCAATAATAAAATCATATTCTGTTTCATTACATTATGTTCAGGCTGCTGTTTAACACACCTTATTCATATTATATTATTATAGTTTAGTGTATATCTTAGATCCTTGTATACTGTTTCTTTTTTATAGTTTATATTTTTGCTCTTGTTGGGTTTAACTGGGAACTTGAGTACACAATTTCATTCCACCTCATGTGCCACATGTGAAGCGAACGGCAATAAAGAACCTTGAACCTTGAAATAGTACAATTTGACAGGAATAAAACATTATTTTAGCATCAAGAAGCCTTGACATACCGTATATTTGATGATCGACTGAAGGATGAGAAAGTACATTTTTCGGATATAAGTTTTTCACTAATTTATTTTACCATTCCTTAAATACATTACTTTCAGATACTGCTCATCTGCTGTGGGTAGTTTTTTTTAAGCCACTTGCCCATTTCGTGTTTTAATGTATTGGGTCCAAAATGCACAGCTTGCTATCATAGTCAGCTACAAGCACTGGGCAAACAATAAATAAGTAAAAAAAAAAAAAAAAAAAAAAAAAAAAAACACCTGAACAACAAAAAAACTGGAAAAATCTTTTAGAAGTCTGAAAAACTGTTGATTAAAACTACTTCAATCAAATACAATAAGTATGACCCCCTGAAAAGAAAAATATAAAGAAAGTAAGGGCAACTGTCTTGTTTATATCCTCATAGGTTAGTGCCTTTTCTCTGTGTCCTTGTCAGCGAGGTTGAGCCTGAGGAAACAAGGTCTGAGGGTCTAAAAGAAGCAGGAGCTGAGCACATTGGTCAGGAACATCTCTGACATTTCATCCTCCTGTGAAAATGTTGCCACATTGCCCTGATATTACCCAGCAGGCTCTGGGAGGATAAAACCAAATGCTCACAGAACCAATGCCACACTGCAGTGTCTGGTGATTTGAAGAAATAGAAAGGTGTTCAATTATCATGTAAACTTAGATTATACATCTGGATTCATGACCAGTATAAATACATTTTGAAACGCATTAAAACCTTAAAATTGCGTGTTTTGTGGCGCTTATTTTAGATTTTGTTATTAAACTTTTTCATAGTAGCAATAAGAGTAAAACATTGAAAAATAAATGGGAAAGCTCATGGGTGTCAAGGAAAATAAATCTTTTATTTACGCCCTTGACCAATAAACAAACACTTTTTGGGGCCCAGTTTGCGAGCTGAAAGTAATAAAAAAAAAATCTGAATGAGGGGTGCTCTGGGTTATGGCCACTTAGCGAGGGTGTTTTTCAACACTTAATAAAAATAAGCAGTACGGCTGTAGTCATATTGATGATGCTACTTCTTGGTGATTCAAGGTTCCAGTGATGGTATATCTTTGTGTTGCCAAAAATTTCATAAAAAGAGCTTGGCATCATTTTTTTGCTGATTACATGAAGCACTGAATACCACACTTCTCAATGGCAGCTCCAGACCCTCTACCTGTTAACAGATACTTTAGAAAATGGTGTTTGAAAATTGCTTTAATGTTCTAGAAAGGGATCAAAGTTCATGCTCAGTACTCCAGGTAAAAAAATCCCACAAATTAAGTCAGGTCATTTGGATGTTTTTTTTTTGTTTGTTTCTTTGTTTTGTTTTGTTTGGGTTTTTTGTTGTTGAAACATTTCATCCTTTATCCATAGGACTTCATCAGTCCAAGGAGCCACAACAAACTCAGTCCCATAAGCAGCACACTCACATAGTGGGCCAACCAGTTTGATGGTGATAAGATGGTTTCTGGAGTCCGCCCTCTCCCACAGTGACTCCTCTGTGGCAGCCATGGCCAAAGTGGCTCAAAACATCAAAGTTCATGCTCAGTAATTGAGGTAAAAAAAAAAATCCAACAATGTTAAGTCAGTTTTTGTGGATGTTACTTTTTAAAAAATTTTAAACATTTTGTCCTTCATCCAGAGGACTTCATCAGTCCAAGGGGCCACACCGAGGCTCCTTAAACCGATAAAGTCCTTTGGATGAAAGATGAAATGTTTCGACAACAAAAAAAGAAACCGTCCTGTGGACCTGACTTCTAGAAAGCGATGGGCGTTGTGAAATGTACCACACCACCATCCGGTGACCAAATGAATTTACAATAGGTTTTTCACATGCACAACAAAGAAACAACCAACTACACAAACATAGGAAACAAATGACTCTTAGCATAAAGTAAAACAAATAAAACGTAAAATAATTAAAGTGTGTACTTGCTATTTAAGGACATTGAAACTAATAATTCCAGTTTAGTGATTTTTTTTTCTCAGCAGGTGTCTTAAAAATTAAATTCAATTAAAAAAATGTTTAATTAATTAATTTATTTTGTATATTTGGAGCTTTTTTTGTTGATTAGTAGTATAATTTAAATGGAAAGATATTTTATTTGAATCAGTTGCTTTTGTAAATTCATATATTTTTATTTTGAAAAATAACTGTTCAACAAAGCTAGGACTGCGACATTTTTGACCTTTTCCTCATCATTATTGGTACAAGACACTTGGGTAAATGAGACTAGACTTTGCAAATGTGCTGCATTTTAGAGGAGCTTTAAAAAATAGATTTAAAATTTAGTCTTGTCAGAAAAGTGACTCAAACTTTTTGCAAAAACATTTGATCTTTGATTCTGCCTAACTTTTCTGGCCAGTGTAAAAGTATTGCTGTAGACAAGGCAAAAAGAGCAAGCTGACCTTAGGAAAGGACATTGAGCGAGCTGCCACAGACAGCAGATTACACTTTATCTTATTTAAAGGACCAGGACCTTGGAATAATGCACCTTTAATAAAATTACCTACCAAAGGTACAGGAAGAAATACACGCACACACACAGACCTTTTGAGTGTCACCTCATATCTGTTCCGACCCTCGGTTACCCACTTGAAATTTCTTCTGGAGGAAGGTATTTTATCTTTCCAAAGTTCTTTTCCATTTGAGGTGCTGGCATGAGAGGTAGACCAGTAGACAATTTTTTATCCAGAACAAAACAGTTCAATAAAGCTTTTGTGTGTGTGTTTGTATTTAAAAGGTAAGAATTGGTTGAAAAGCCAAAGATAGATTAGAGCTTGACCAATATGAGAATTTTGGTTATCTTGGCTATCACCGATATAGATACTGGGAGGGGAAGGTGGCTGCTGATAATCGATATAATGGCTGAAAATTTTTGAGATTTGTCCACCCCCAAGAATCTAAGAAAACAGCAAGTGGAGCTGGGCTTGTTTACTTGTTGCAGCTATTAACAACCATGAAGTTTAAAGCAAATCAGATCCATGCCATACCTAGTCCCACAGTAGGTTTACAAGTGGTGCACTAGTCATAAAAACAGTCTTTCTAACGTGTGTTCACATTTGCCATCCTCCACTATTCACCGTAAAGTTAACAAGTGTGTTGCAAAAATGTAAACAAAAAAAAGAAATGCCCTTCCCTGTTCGTTTAAACAGTCAGTCACGTATGGTGAAGGCCTAATTAGTATTGACCGTTTATTTTTCTTTGCAGAGAAGAAAAGCTATCAGACAAACAATGCATTTCATTGAGGACAACGAAGATAATGTTACTAACACTGATATATATATTTACTGCTACATTAGAGTTATTGTTCTGGATAAAGTTTTACAAGGCAGTGGCCTGTTAGGTTAGGTTTTCTACACGTTAGCTTGCCAACTTGAGAGGCACATAGCCCATGACAAGCACGTTGGAGGACTGAATATAATTTATTATTGTTGAGTTGTTTTATAGAGCAATTAAACATAAACTTACTATGCAAAATACGCTACACGGTATTACTCCCTGCTTAAACCAGCCACTAGGGAGCACAAGCCAGTTTATCTCTTGTGCCAGTCCCAAGCTCGGGTAAATGGTGAGGGTTGTGTCAGGAATGGCATCCAATGTAAAACATTTTTGCCAAAACTGTAATGCGAGTTCATCAAAGCGAAACCATACCGGATCGGTATGGTCCGGGTTAACAACGACTGCCACCAGTACTGTTGACAAACAGGGTGCCGGCAAAAATCGTGCAACTGTTAGTTGAAGACCACGAGGAGGGAAACGTGTCAGGAGACAGAGGGA
>JARVGS010000001.1:18671279-18681874 GCA_031762315.1 Hypsolebias antenori | reverse complement strand
TTATTAATTATGATGTGGGTCGGATACGCGAATATCCGGGAACCGAGCGGGTCGAAAACCGGGGTATACCTGTATATGTATATGACTGTAAGACCCTGCAGATATTTAGAAATGTTCTAAATGTTTTTATTTGAAATTTGGAAAACAATTTGTCAGTAGATTATAGAATAAAACAGAAATGTTCTTTTTATGCAAACATCCATATGTAATTATATGTAACTGTGTAACTCTATGCAATTTTATATATAACTACAGTATATGTAAATGTGAATGTAACTCAATATGTACGTAGCTATATAAAACTGTGTATGTAAATCTATGTAATTCTATATGCAACTATATATGTAACTGTGTGTATAACTATGTAATTCTATATGTGACTAACTGGGACCCTGTGTACATAATTTCATTCCACATCATGAACCACGTGTGATAGTAATGACAATAACATTGACTTGACTACATGATCTCTAGAAAATTTGTTTTCATGACTTCTGTCATGACTTCTTCAGCCTAACCTACACTCAGTGTGCATTTCAGCACCAGAGGTCTGCGATCTTTACAAATAAGTGGCTTTCTAAACAGTTGCAGCCTAATGTGTCAAAATGGTGACAATTTTCAAATGTTTGACTTAAATTTCCTTAAAGACATAAAAGGTCACAACTCTTATTTAAATAAAACCAGGCTACTTATTATTTGTGTAATATAGGAATAACATGCTGTAATTTTAATAATGTCTTACTTTTGATGGTTTAAAATGTAGAATTTTCAATAGATGTGCAAAACTATGTTTTACGTGACTGCATTTTAAATACATTTTAGAGAAAACAAGCAATTATAAACTCATCCTGGCACTGAAATGATAAGAGGCTGTGTACCTTCATATTAACTTTAATGAACACATTTCTATATATAATAAAATAAAAAGAGTTCAGTCAGCTCAACACTTCAGTTATTCTGCTGCAGTAAATTTACACAAGCAGCAATACGCACAGGCAAACTATTGCCGACAATTTAAATTGAAACAAGATGCAGGTTTGTGCCATTTGGGGTTGCAGACTTTTGTAGGTTGGCTCTACCCCACCACTAAACGCAGTTAGGACCATTGGTCCTTCATTGGTAGTTGAACATATCAGAAAAGGTCCCGAAAAGGTAACTAAATCAAAATGAGTGTGAGCGCGCGCACACACACACACACACACACACACACACACAAAATAAATAAATATATATATATATATATATATATATATATATAAAACTTACTGGTAATCCTAAAGGGTTGTCTTTCTCGGCACTATATAAAGCGTTCAATGTAACCTTTGGGTAAATAAATGCACAACAAGATAAGTTGTCTAAAACAAAGCAGTCATCAGCAGACACTAGTGATGCAGGCAATGATCTGACCAATCAGAAACATGTTTTACATTGCACTCTTAACGTGCTATGGACGTAAATCTGTTTAGCATTGCTTGATATAGGGCGGATATAAACTTTGAGATGACTAAAGACATCTTAGTGAACAAATTCAAAGTTAAATGTGCCTGAAACTTCTGAAGCGAAGCAGCAAACTCGGAGCAAGGATAAGAGCCACAGGAAGGACGTTTGTTCTTGCAGCTCCATTTGATGGTGATATTGGTGCAGACGTTGATTCTGCACGGCGACCTGCAACACAAACGATCAACAGTTTAATCAGACACATGAGCCATTCAGCAAATTCTTAGTCCACTAACAAGACTATAGCTGGAAGGTTTTACTCTGTTGTTAACGAGAATAAAAAGATAGATGACTCAAATCTTTTTTTTAATTACATTTTTAATAAAAAATTTAAAAAAGTGGAACAGTCTCCCCTACCACTATACAAGCAGAGCACAGTGCCCTGCCTACTGAAGTGAACCTTCACTGCACAGTTCAACTAGCGGATCATCAACACGCAGCTCGTCCAACAGACACCCAGAGTCAGACAGAATGCAGAAACGTCCTGCAACAGACTGCGGACGTGTTTTTTTTTTTTTTTTACAAACTCATACATCTTCTGCAAAGTTGTTTTCAACAAAATGGTGGCAGCTGGGAATCTCGTGCCGACGCTCCAATATGCTGAGAGGACAACGAAATCCAGAATCGTCCACCACTGAAATCATCTGGGCATCAAGAAACAATGGACTGGGTAAGAGCTCACTGCATGTAGACTGTCTGGAGCCATTTTTCCATGTTTCTGGAGAACTTGCTGTAGCGTTGGTTGTGATGTGCTGCTAGAAGCAGCTAACTCTGAACTCTGCCTTGTGGTTCGTCTTCAGCTGTTTAATCAAATGACTTGTGTTGAAACTGCTGCTGTTCACCCTCTTGATAGATAATCTACTTTTTTTTTTAAATAAAAAACATGTTTATATTAAAATATCTCCAAACTACAGACATTTTTTTAACCTGTGGTCACCTGCGTGGCGGAAGAGGAAATGGCACCACTATAAGCTGAAACAGTCCCAGGCATAGGGGCATTTTTTACAAATGTGAGCACTGTACTGTACTTGTAAAAATACTGTTAATGGGCCTAACACCAGTACTGGAACACCACTACCTTAGACAGAACTGCTACATATGGAGATTTTGTGGTTTTTTACTATTTGAATCCTCACAAAACTCCAGACAATGAATGAATCAATGAATGCAGACAAGAGCCTTGAGAAACAAGTTGACAACGGAAGCGATGAACAGAGTACAACTTTAACACTTACCTACGGCTGCTGTGATTACTCAGTCAATATGTCAGGCTGCTGTTTAATATACCATATTATTTTACATTATTAGTGTTTAGTGTATATCTTATTTGGGTGTTGTGATGCGAATGACAGAACCTTGAACCTTAAATATGGTCAGTGTTTCCACTACCATCATAAAAGGCGTGCACCCCACCCTGCCATTCAACCTTTATTTATACAGGTTAGTCTCAATGAGCCACGAGGACTCATTTACAAGAGAGACTAGTTTTAACCAAAACCACAGATGAGGTACAGACAACAATAAACAACCATAAAATGCATATAAAATGAAAAGTATATAAAAGCAGAAATATAAAATAAAACAAAAACAGTTACATTATGAAAGGGGGTAAGATACTAAAAACAGGAACGTGTCTGTGTTGGTTTTTGCATTGAACTTAACAATAGTTTAAAATCCCTTAGAGGTCAAAGTCAACAACTTCAGATCATTTTGCAAGAGGTTCCAGGAAACGGGAGTGGATTAGGAGAAGACCCTTTTGCCATTTTCGGTCCACACTGATGGGACACTGCAGGTAATGATGTTTTGGGAACGCACACTGTAACTGCACTCACACAGAGAAATGTAGGAGGAGATGTATGAAGGCAGCAGACCAAGACGTGATTTAAAGATGAAAATGTACCAGTGGAAGAGTCTGCGTGAGGTTAATGATGTCCAGTTAACCTGTGAGTACAGGGTGCAGTGGTGGGTTTGATAATCATAGCCAGTTATGAATCTTAGTGCACCATGATAGACAGCATCCAACACCTGCAGGGTGCTTGTAAGGAGCGTTCATCTAAATGATGTCACCGTAATCATTGGAGGGAAGGAAATTCATAGTTACAAGACGTTTCCTAGCATTCAGAGTTAGACAGGATCTGTTTCTGAAAAACAAACCCAGTTTAACTCAGTTTCTTTACTAGGTTTTCCACGTGGAGCTTTAAAGAGAGATGCGAATCGACCAGGATACCCAAATATTTATAGGAATCAACAAATGTTAGGTTCATGTTATGATTTTAACTAATTTTCTTAATACTTTGTGTGTTGCATGCTTGATTTTTGTCTTCCTGTGTGATTCATGCACTTCTGAACTTCTATGTGGAGAATGTCTTACAAAAATGCAGTGGTTAATTTTAGTAGTCTGAAGAAGCTCTGTGAAACTCTGGAATCTGGCTGAGGAGAAGCATGATGACATATGGAGTGCAAAAGCTTTACCTCTGTCCACAGTTTGCTGGATAGCATCACAGCCTCAAAACACTATACAACAGATTGCACGAACTACATGAAGCCAGAGCTCAACAGCTCTTTGAATACATTACAATGCACATGCTTCAGCTGTACCAAATTAAGGTTTTGCCTTCAGACGCCATCCTTTATAGCACAGATAAACAGAAATTAATGATAATATTGGCAGAGAATATCCCCTGCCTCATGACACTGTGGCTAATGAACTCTGAAATCATAACTTAGAGCTTACCAATTTATAGTTTGGTTGTTGTACATAGCTCCTTGAGCGCCTTTGGTTTGGAGGAATAGTTTAGTTCTAAACGGATTGATAAACTAACAGATGTTAGTCCTAGGATGTTTTGTCCAAAAATAACTCCAGTCTCAAATATAATGAAGGGAGGTTCCTGTGAACACTATATTACAAACACTCTTTGCAGCTATAGTGAAAGGAGGGAGACCATGTAAGTGTGTATGTCGGTCTGTCTGTTAGAAAGTATTTCATGAATCACTGGACAGATTGTACATAAAACTCTAAGTAATCATTGGGTGTACATATAAACAAAACTTTTGCAGTCAATCCAATGCAAAATGGTCATCTAGTTTAGTATTTTTTTTTTCTTTTTCTGCCTTTAAGTGAGTAGTTGGAAAGTAAAAAGCAACTTAAAGTCTTACAAAGATGCAAGATTAGCAGGGTAAACAAAAAGAGCTGGTGCTCTTTGAGTTGTGACTGTCTATGACTAGGTGGTGATGTAAAGTTGTGAGAAACTTGCAAGGAAATAGGCAAATTTGTCATTGCAGTCCAACTGATTTCTGAATTCATTGCTAAACTGCATTTTGTTGTCCATTTCTACCCAGATCTCCCCTCGGCCTGCTTTGTTCCCAGTCAGTTGCCCCAAAGTTCATGTCTTGATCTGCTGGAGTACACTTTTGAAATGGCAAAGAGATTCTGACTTGTATTAAATAACAATTAATTATCAGTGTGAATTTCTTAGACCTGGACATTAGTCTCAGATGTTTTCTGTCTGAAGAAATCTCCTTTGAAGGTATCAAAAGCTATATGTAGGCTTCTTTAGCTGGGTTGGAGACACCCGTAAGAAAATTGTGAAGGGTTTAAGATTAGTTTGTGATACCTGCCTCAACTCGGGGGTTATTTTGAATGCAACATTGTTACGGAGATTTTGTTTGACAGTTTTAAAACTCAAGTGACATGACAGCACATCTGTGGCTCACGCAAGGAAATTTAGAATCATGGGACAATTTGTGGACTTCCTAGCAAGTGATGTTTCTAAACTAAACATTTGCTTAGTGATTGGATGCTACCTTAAACAAGCACTGGAATATGTTTGATTCAAAGAAAACCCCCATAAGAGTTCAACAAAAAGCTAAAATTGCAGAGCAAATCTAAATTCTTCTAACTCAAGTGAAAAAAGCAATATGCCGATGACCCCCATTGCTCAGGGATTTGAATAGTGAATGTTTGTAGTTTTTTAGATGAATGTTTTTCTGGACTGCAATGGAACAGGAAATGCAAGTAAACAATGTTTTTGGTGTAAGATACTCAAGTGGGTAGGAGGTACACTGTGTGTGTAAGAACAGAAGCAGATCTTTTGTTTTTACCGGTACTTGTCTGAGGCAGTCCAGTGTGAAGGATCCTGGTGAGTAGAGGGAGAAATTTTATCCCTCAACAGGAACTATGGGTGGACTTGGATTTTGATTTGACAACCCAATTTTTTATAGTGACTTTCTTATGCCTAGATGCAGCCACACACCAAAATGAATGTCAATATCGCTCTTGTTTTTTTTTTTAAGTTGTCCTGCTCACAAGATGGCCAGAGGATATTTCCATGTCCCCTCTTCACTACGTGATGAGGGATAAGTCTGATCTACCCAAGGCCCAGTAAGACCGAACCAAGACAGTATGCCGAATATTGAAATGTCATGGCTGAAATGTGTAAAAAGCTTTTATTAGCAGTGTTTCCCTAAATTAATTGCCATGGCAGGGTGCTCATTTGTTCAGTGATTTTTGTCGAAAGGGAGAGTGGGCGTGGATACGGGAAGACCCACGTTGTGTGCTAATTGTACCAACAGGCAAGGGTAGACGGCTCAGCATGAGGGAAATGGTGTAGCTTTTTAACTAGCGCATCTGTATTGCACGCCGCTACCTTAGAACTACGTCAGGTCAGTGCCTGGCTGTTGTCGACTGGGGTAGGGGGGGTTCTTTCAGGATTTATATTTTTGCTATTGTTGGATGGAACTGGGACCCTGTGTACACAATTTCATTCCACATCGTACAACGAGGTACGAATGACAATGAACCTTGTTTCTTGAACCTGGAACCATGAAACACTGATTAGTGTACATAAACATTGTGTACATACCTGTGGTTAAATGTTAAACTCCTTCCATCTGTCACATCCAACAACAATTGCCGCATAACAACTCAAAAAGTCAGTTTAATACCAAATGAATCGCCACCAAGTCTGACATAACACCAAAATATTCTCTAAAACAGAATCCCAGATTATAAAATGAGACAAAAGGACCAAGCTTTATCAGTTTTTATAAAATGAAAAAGTCGTAATGACAAGTGATTAATCATGCAGAGAAACAGCCTGGTGACAACTGCAAGCCTTTAGCAAAAACAAAAAAAAATATTAGTGTTTTCCAATCCATTCTGTTCAACTTGGCCATGTGCTGAGATTAGATGAAGACAGCACAGACGGTGTGTGATGGTGGAAGTGTGCATATGTGCGCCTGGGAGACGGCGTGTGTCCTCTGCACGACGTAAAATAATGACAGGCGAGAATGGATGGCTGGTGATGCTGTGACGGGGAAAGCGCCTCATATTTTAGGCCTCAGGCTGGGCAGCTGTGAGAAACTTCTTTCTTATCCTCCCCTCCTCCTCCACTCTTCCCACTTCTCCCCCACCACCTCCTCATCTGCAACACTGTTCAAACAGAGGACAAAGACGCCCTGGGTAGTTTTCCTCTTCCGACTCTATACGAGGCGGCTTGCACATTTCCTCATTTGTATCTCCAACTTGCAGCCAGAAAAGTGACAGAGTGAGACGTGGGGGTTTTAAGAAGTTTGGCTTTTGAATCGATTTCAGTGCTCTTCAACATGTTCTTCTTACTCATCAAGAGAAACTGTTCTTGTCTATTATAAGAGATTATGATGTTTCATTTCCACAGTAAAAGTGAAAAGCACACAACATTGGTTTTGCCTATACAGTACTAAACGTGTAATATCTTTGCTTAAATCTTGGGTATTAATCTTGAAGTCAGCTCTGTTAGCAGAATACCTCAAACTACTGGACAGATTTTGTTGTAGCACTGAAAAAGTAGTGGTAATTGTTTGATGTAAGGTACATCTACAAGTGATTAGCGTTAGCAGTCAACTCAAACAAATAAATACCTTAGCCAACACTAGCTATACCAATCGAATTTACAGATATTAAGCTAATGTTTGACGTGGTAGTAGCTGAGTCATTCACAACATGTACTGAATACTAACAGAGCTTGCAAGTTTTGAAATATTTCATGGAATGCAGTTTTGTTCTTTTTAGAAAACTAGGTTTAAGATTTAACCTTTAAAGATTTTTTTTGTAAAGCATTTCACAGCAGCATTTGAAAACAGCAATATCTAATGCTTCTGGGAAAAACCTGACAGATCTGTCAACATTCTAAAACCTGGATTTCTCAGCCTCTGACGCAGACAGAAACGTAAAATAAAACACACATTTGACAGCTTAAACTATCGCATTTTATTGTGAAATGCAGCCTTTCCCTTACTGTTTATCGTCTGAAAAATACAACAGCAAATGTTATGTGCTGTAATTGGTTGAAAATGTGTAAAAACTTTAAAGACTATTGATAAAGACCTGTCAGTTTCTGGGTTTGTGCATGATTATAGAAGAGAGTAAAGTCTACCGCTTCTTAAGATAATGGTAAACATTCTGTGCAGAAAAGAAGTGCATATAGCAGACTTTAAAATAAAACCTTTTTTTTTTAATAATGCAACCCATCAAAGGCATCTTTAGATATTCCTGACAGCCTTTTTGGCTTTTACAAAGCCCCATTAAAGGTATTAAAACTGTTACAAAGACTGCTTTCTACAAGATGCACAATATTACTAAAACTAACTGTCCCAAAAATGATGCAAATAAAACCTGGTTCATGTATTTATTACTTCTAGGCTGAACTGTGCAAATTCTATATCTAAATGTCCAAAAAAATTTTTAAATATGTTCCATTGGATCCAAAATTGTGTTGCTGGAGTTCTAATGAGAGCTAAGAAGACAGATCATATTCATCCAGTTTTAGCTTCTTTCTGTTGGCTTCCTATACAATTCAGAAAATAATTTAAAATCTTCTGATTCATACTCAATAATCCAGGTAGAAAATCCAACAAAGTTACTTCAGGTCCTCTGAACAGTTCATTTTTGTTGAACCGAAACCATGAAATGTTGAAATGATGACAGATGAAACGTTTCAACAAAAATAAACCGTCCAGAGAACCTGACTTAACTTTGCTGAATGTAAAATTTTGCTTTTATCATTTAAAGTCCTCAACAACCAAGCTAAATCTTATATTGAAGATGTTATTGTTATTTTTTTTTCAAGCAGAAGACTTTGCCCTCATTCTGCAGGTTTACTTGTGGTTCCTAGCATTAAAAAAAAAAAAAGGAAGTAGAGATTATACTTACCAGGCTCCTCTCTTATGGAACTGTCTGTGAGGCTGTCCCTCTGTCTACTTTTAATGACTGTAATAATTGCAAATACAAACATGGAGTAGAGAGAGCAAAGACAGCAACAAAGTGCGGAAATGAGGTCATTATGTCCTCCAGCAGTCTAAGCCTATAGCAGCATAACTAAGGGATAGCTTAGGAAACTCAAGCCAACTCTAACTGTAGGATTTATCAAATAGAAAAGTCATTAGACTCATCTTAACCTGCAATTCTCTTTGGTTTTTGTTCCATAGAAACAACACCTTGACCGATCCCCATGTGTTTGTGTGCCTTTCCTGTCTCCTCAAACTCCAACAAAACAAAGCAGATGGCCGCTCATCCTGTGCCTGGTTCTGGGTTAGCTGGAGGTTTATTCCAGTTCAAAAAGAGTCTTTCCTTTCCACTGTCACCATCATATTTCAAAGGATGGAGAATCGCAACAAAGTGAAGTTTCTATGCAAGCTGCTGGCTTTCGTAGACAGACAACTATTACTAATTGGCATTATATAATGTACTGTATGTGGATGTTTTGTATTAAACCAGGAATTAATAGACTGTAATTGGATTTGAACCAGGATATGAAATAATAATGTTATTTGGGTTTGTTTGTTTGTTTTATTGTGGATTAATGCTTGATAAACAATCTGCATTGAACTAATGTGTTTTTTTTTTTTTGTTTGTTTTTTAAATGGCCAAATTTGTCTGCATGCATGCATGTAAAGTGTGTATGAGCAGGGGAGAAAATGGCAGTTTGCGTGACGCCGTTACACTTTCAGGTCAGGCCAGTTGGTTCCTTCGATATGCGACAGCGGTGAGATCCAGACACAGCGGTGACAAGAAAGTACGAGAACAGAAGGGGGTTGGGGGGAGGGGTTTGAACATAGCAGCCAAGGACTACCACTTCAACATGAAACGAATGTTGTCACAACACAGCCACCCTTTTAACTGTGACACCATTCAGCTGCTCATCACACGCAGCAAGGCAAGGCGGAAAGTCAAGCAGAAGAACAATGTTTATTAAATGAAAGAGCACGAAGAAAGTTGTGAGGCAGGGGTGATGGCAGCAAAGTGCGGCGTTGTCAAATGGTTGTAAATAGCACAGAAAGACAGCACTTTCTCATCCCTCCATGAAATTGAATACTGGTAGGGGAAATGAAGTGTGGCTTCCAATGACTGTAAAGACATTCGCTGGAGCATGCACTTGTGAAGTATGACACTGAAAGGCTTGAAGTTTGAGTATCACTGGAAGAAACAAACGTAATTAGTTAGAGGGAATTGTTTTATGCTTTGTGATTTTACAGCACATTTCAGAAATGGGCAGAAGAGGATGTGTAAGGTTAGAGAGTTCATTCTGGGTGTCACTGATGAGCTTATCTCTTGCAGGAGTTAACTTCTGATGATTTCTACTTCTTACCTTGATGCTCTACTGTATATTAAAATATCAGATTTTCTAATGTGTTGACTTGTAATTAGTTATTTGCTGGCTAAAAACAACCCCAGGATTGTGTGTGTGGGAGTGGGTGGAGCTAAAAAAAAAGTAACATGGCAACACCAATAAACTGGACAGTTCGGCTTCAGTTTTGAAAAAGAGAAAGCTATGTCCTTTTTTTTTATGTTGGTTTTGCCTGCTCATTTCTGTGTCACCCAAGATTGTTTCCTGCTCCCTCACCCTTTTTTACACAACAATACTACCACGAATGTGGGAGTTCCTGTTCCATGTCTGTCTTTGGTCACCAGAGGGCACCACACTACCACACCTGCAAGCAATGTGTCCTGATGAGGCTCCAGGTGTACAGGTGACCCCCGGTTTCCGGCGTAGTTCCGTTACACCGGCCCGGCCGGATACCGAAAAAGCTGGTTACCGGGACCGGCTCCCGGTGCGGCCGAA
>JARVGS010000001.1:18659834-18671179 GCA_031762315.1 Hypsolebias antenori | reverse complement strand
AGCTGTGGTTGTGGTTGGGACAGCCGTGGTTGTTGTTGGAGCAGCTGTGGTTGTGGTTGGAGCAGCTGTGCTTGTGGCAGTTGTGATTGTGATTGGAGCAAATGTAGCTATAGTTGGAGCAGCTGTGGTTGTGGTTGGAGCAGCTGTGGTTGTGGTCGGGGCAGTTGTGGTTGTGGTTGGAGCAGCTGTTGTTGTGGTTGGGGTGGCTGTGGTTGTGGTTGGAGCAGATGTAGTTATAGTTGGAGCAGCTGTAGTAGTTGTTGGAGCAACTGTGGTTGTGGTTGGGACAGCTGTGGTTGTTGTTGGAGCAGCTGTGGTTGTGGTTGGAGCAGCTGTGGTTGTGGTTGGAGCAGCTGTGGTTGTTGTTGGAGCAGCTGTGGTTGTGGTTGGAGCAGCTGTGGTTGTGGTCGGGGCAGTTGTGGTTGTGGTCAGTGCAGTTGTGGTTGTGGTTGGAGCAGCTGTGGTTGTGGTTGGAGCAGCTTTGGTTGTTGTTGGAGCAGCTGTGGTTGTTGTTGGTGTAGCTGTGGTTGTGGTTGGGGCTTCTGTTGTGATTGGAGCAGCTGTGCTTGTCGTTGGGGCTGCTGTAGTGGTTGTTCTTGTTGCCAGTGTTGTAACAAGAACATCTGTTAAAAAAACAAAAACAATTTTTAGCATGTCCTTTGTACTGAATGAGCACAATGTTCTATTTTTTTTCCATTTAAGACTGTCCAAATTTAACACTGATTCACTAAACTTTCTTAGTGTTTTTAATCTTATTTTCAATTTTTTTCTCTATTAAAAACTATTCCAAACTTTTATGTTTTGGTAGCAAATGGTTTTCTTATGGTACATTTATGGAGGGACAATCAGATTTTATAATTTCTTTATAGTGAGTGTATTTTCTTTTCTCTTACATGAGGTATCTACCCTAATGGTCGTTTGGTCAATAGAAAATTCAGTTATATTTGAGGAGGCTTCGACCAAAACATCTGCAACGTCAGTTTCAGAAGGAAGAGTCGATGTAAATTCCAGGACCACGTCATTGATGACTGACCCGCTCCTGCAAATGTGATTAAAAAAAACTATTACTACAACGTTATGAACAACTTCAGATCATATGTTCTTTTTTGAATCAGTTACCTGAATATAAATTGTCCAAATCCGTGAAATGTAGGAAATCGCCTACTGTAGGCTGGCCCAAGCTGCAAAGGACAAACAAAAATAGTTAAAATGACTGCCGAAACTCCAAATTTTTTGTTTGTTTTGAGCTTCTAAACATTATCACAACTTTTGTTTTCATAGGTAACATCATAATCTTCCTGATTATAAATTTTCCTTACTGCAACGTTAAAAGTAAATACATTTAAATTCATAAATATTTCTCTGTAAGTGGCAGAAGTGATAATAATGCTCTGAGTTTAAAACGGGGTATAGGGGTACCTGGGTTTTGATGAGATAATTTTGCCCAAGATACTGTTTTTTGAAGTATCCTGTTTTTTTTGTTTTTGTTTGTTTGTTTTGTTTTTTTTTTTTGTTTGTTTTTTTTTTTTTTATCTATCAGAGGATGTTGCACTTTAGGATTCCAAGTTCTAGGAAGCGAGGGAAACATTTACAAAGCAGCAATATTTTCATGCATCCATTGCATTTGCTCTGTTATTCCAGATTATTTTTTCACAATCAACTATAGGCTTTGCCTGTGCTGATGGATCTTTTTACCTGTTGATTATATTACTGAATTCTTTAGTTAAATTTTTCTTGACATACAAAGACAACACAAGTTTTCTTTCAGAAAATCAATTGCTAACAGGGTTAAATATGAAATGACATTAATAGTTTTTTTTGTTTTGTTTTGATTTGTTTTGTTTTTTTTAATGTAACAAACTACAATTGGATTGGTTATGTTCTTGGCTTCTGTCTGCAGTAATGAGTTTATGTGTCTATTTAAATACAGTATTTGAATTATTGTGTTTGCTAGAGACCACATTAAAAGCTCTGCAAAATTGACCACAAAGGACTGCTAAAATACAACAACCTAAAATATTGTAATTGGCTTGTAAGAGCAACATAACACTTATATGATCAAGCAGTGGCAACTTAAAAGTTTGGAAACTCAGATAAGTCAGGAGGTCGTAACTCTCAAAAAGTGTTTAGGACACCAGTCTATTTGCTAACTCAATGACAAGTATGACAAGTTCAAAGTTCAATGGACCTCTCACGTATATCAGGGGGCTGTGAACCATATCAAAACTGTTTTCAGTTCATTTTACTTTAATTCTTAGTCACTATCAAAATTTGAGTTATCTAACTTATCAAAAAAGGGGCTGGATGGCATTGCATGCCCACAAGGCACATATTGTGGGTCAATGTACATAGAAAAACATAATAGTTAGGTAATTGGAAATGAAAAATTCTAATCAAACATCAAGTACAAAAATTAGTAATTAAAAACAATAGGTGCATTTCATAATTGTTTTTTTTAAGGTGGATGTGTTTTAAAAGTTAATAGACTTCTTGTTTTAAAAACAAAATATTTTATTTATTTTTGCAACAACAAGCATAAAGTGAAAAAATGTTGACTAGACAAAACTGAAATAACTTACCTTATCCTTCAAAAGCCTGACTTGATTTCCATATGCCTGAGAAGTTTCATCACTTAAGAAAGGATCAAAAGTTTGATTAGACTTGAAACTCAGCAGCCTTGTGTAAATAAAAATTGTAGATGTTGTTGGAGCAGCTGTGGTTGTAGTTAGAGAAGCTGTGGTTGTGGTTGGGGCAGCTGTAGTAGTTGTTGGAGCAGTTGTGGTTGTGGTTGGGGCAGCTGCAGTAGTTGTTGGAGCAGTTGTGGTTGTGGTTAGAGCAGCTGTGGTTGTGGTCGGGGCAGTTGTGGTTATGGTTGGAGCAGCAGTGGTTGTGGTTGGAGCAGCTGTGGTTGTGGTTAAGGAAGCTGTGGATGTGGTTGGAGCAGCTGTGGTTGTGGCAGCTGTGGCTGTGGTTGGAGCAAATGTAGTTGTAGTTGGAGCAGCTGTGGTTGTAGTTGGAGCAGCTGTGGTTGTAGTTGGAGCAGCTGTGGTTGTGGTTGGAACAGCTGTGGTTGTGGTTAAGGAAGCTGTGGATGTGGTTGGAGCAGCTGTGGTTGTGGCAGCTGTGCTTGTGGTTGGAACAGATGTAGTAGTTGTTGGAGCAACTGTGGTTGTGGTTGGGACAGCTGTGGCTGTGGTTGGGGTGGCTATGGTTGTTGTTGGAGCAGCTGTGGTTGTGGTTGGGGCAGTTGTAGTTGTAGTTGGAGCAGCTGTGGTTGTGGTTGGGGCAGCTGTGGTTGTGGTTGGAGCAGCTGTGGTTGTGGTTGGAGCAACTGTGGTTGTTGTTTGAGCCACTGTGGTTGTTGTCTGAGCAACTGTGGTTGTGGTTGGAGCAGCTGTGGTTGTGGTCGGGGCAGCAGTGGTTGTTGTTGGAGCAGTTGTGATTGTTGTTGTAGAAACTGGGGTTGTTGTTGGAGCAACTGTGGTTGTCGCTTTGACAGCTGTGGTTGTTGTTGGAGCAGCTGTGGTTGTGGTTGGAGCAGCTGTGATTGTTGTTGTAGAAACTGTGGTTGTTGTTGGAGCAACTGTGGTTATGGCTGGGACATCTGTGGTTGTGGTTCGAGCAGCTGTGGTTGTGGTTGGGGCAGCTGTGCTTGTGGTTGGAACAGCTGTGGTCGTGGTTGGAGCAGCTGTGGTTGTGGTTGGAACAGCTGTGGTCGTGGTTGGAGCAGCTGTGGTTGTGGTTGGGACAGCTGTGGTTGTTGTTGGAGCAACTGTGGTTGTGGTTGGAGCAGCTGTGGTTGTGGTTGGGACAGCCGTGGTTGTTGTTGGAGCAGCTGTGGTTGTGGTTGGAGCAGCTGTGGTCGTGGTTGGGGCAGTTGTAGTTGTAGTTGAAGCAGCTGTGGTTGTGGTTGGAGCAACTGTGGTTGTTGTCGGAGCAACTGTGGTTGTGGTTGGAGCAGCTGTGGTTGGCGTCTGGGCAGCAGTGGTTGTTGGAGCAGCTGTGATTGTTGTTGTAGAAACTGTGGTTGTTGTTGGAGCAACTGTGGTTGTGGTTGGAGCAGCTGTGGTTGTGGTTGGAAGGGCTGTGGTTGTGGCTGGGACAGCTGTGGTTGTGGTTGGACCAGCTGTGGTTGAGGTTGGAGCAGCTGTGGTTGAGGTTGGAGCAGCTGTTGTTGTGGTTGGAGCAGCTGTTGTTGTGGTTGAAGCAGCTGTTGTTGTGGTTGGAGCAGCTGTGGTTGTCGCAGCTGTGTTTGTGGTTGGATCAAATGTAGCTGTAGTTGGAGCAGCTGTGGTTGTAGTTGGAGCAGCTGTGGTTGAGGTTGGAGCAGCTGTGGATGTGGTTATGGAAGCTGTGGTTGTTGTCGGTGCAGCTGTGGTTGTGGTTGGAGCAGCTGTGGTTGTGGTCGGGGCAGTTGTGGTTGGAGCAGCTGTGATTGTTGTTGTAGAAACTGTGGTTGTTGTTGGAGCAACTGTGGTTGTGGCTGGGACAGCTGTGGTTGTGGTTGGAGCCGCTGTGGTTGAGGTTGGAGCAGCTGTGGTTGTGGTTGGGGCAGCAGTGGTTGTGGTTGAAGCTGCTGTGCTTGTGGTTGGAACAGCTGTGGTTGTGGTTGGAGCAGCTGTGGTTGTGGTTGGGACAGCCGTGGTTGTTGTTGGAGCAGCTGTGGTTGTGGTTGGAGCAGCTGTGCTTGTGGCAGTTGTGATTGTGATTGGAGCAAATGTAGCTATAGTTGGAGCAGCTGTGGTTGTGGTTGGAGCAGCTGTGGTTGTGGTCGGGGCAGTTGTGGTTGTGGTTGGAGCAGCTGTTGTTGTGGTTGGGGTGGCTGTGGTTGTGGTTGGAGCAGATGTAGTTATAGTTGGAGCAGCTGTAGTAGTTGTTGGAGCAACTGTGGTTGTGGTTGGGACAGCTGTGGTTGTTGTTGGAGCAGCTGTGGTTGTGGTTGGAGCAGCTGTGGTTGTGGTTGGAGCAGCTGTGGTTGTTGTTGGAGCAGCTGTGGTTGTGGTTGGAGCAGCTGTGGTTGTGGTCGGGGCAGTTGTGGTTGTGGTCAGTGCAGTTGTGGTTGTGGTTGGAGCAGCTGTGGTTGTGGTTGGAGCAGCTTTGGTTGTTGTTGGAGCAGCTGTGGTTGTTGTTGGTGTAGCTGTGGTTGTGGTTGGGGCTTCTGTTGTGATTGGAGCAGCTGTGCTTGTCGTTGGGGCTGCTGTAGTGGTTGTTCTTGTTGCCAGTGTTGTAACAAGAACATCTGTTAAAAAAACAAAAACAATTTTTAGCATGTCCTTTGTACTGAATGAGCACAATGTTCTATTTTTTTTCCATTTAAGACTGTCCAAATTTAACACTGATTCACTAAACTTTCTTAGTGTTTTTAATCTTATTTTCAATTTTTTTCTCTATTAAAAACTATTCCAAACTTTTATGTTTTGGTAGCAAATGGTTTTCTTATGGTACATTTATGGAGGGACAATCAGATTTTATAATTTCTTTATAGTGAGTGTATTTTCTTTTCTCTTACATGAGGTATCTACCCTAATGGTCGTTTGGTCAATAGAAAATTCAGTTATATTTGAGGAGGCTTCGACCAAAACATCTGCAACGTCAGTTTCAGAAGGAAGAGTCGATGTAAATTCCAGGACCACGTCATTGATGACTGACCCGCTCCTGCAAATGTGATTAAAAAAAACTATTACTACAACGTTATGAACAACTTCAGATCATATGTTCTTTTTTGAATCAGTTACCTGAATATAAATTGTCCAAATCCGTGAAATGTAGGAAATCGCCTACTGTAGGCTGGCCCAAGCTGCAAAGGACAAACAAAAATAGTTAAAATGACTGCCGAAACTCCAAATTTTTTGTTTGTTTTGAGCTTCTAAACATTATCACAACTTTTGTTTTCATAGGTAACATCATAATCTTCCTGATTATAAATTTTCCTTACTGCAACGTTAAAAGTAAATACATTTAAATTCATAAATATTTCTCTGTAAGTGGCAGAAGTGATAATAATGCTCTGAGTTTAAAACGGGGTATAGGGGTACCTGGGTTTTGATGAGATAATTTTGCCCAAGATACTGTTTTTTGAAGTATCCTGTTTTTTTTGTTTTTGTTTGTTTGTTTTGTTTTTTTTTTTTGTTTGTTTTTTTTTTTTTTATCTATCAGAGGATGTTGCACTTTAGGATTCCAAGTTCTAGGAAGCGAGGGAAACATTTACAAAGCAGCAATATTTTCATGCATCCATTGCATTTGCTCTGTTATTCCAGATTATTTTTTCACAATCAACTATAGGCTTTGCCTGTGCTGATGGATCTTTTTACCTGTTGATTATATTACTGAATTCTTTAGTTAAATTTTTCTTGACATACAAAGACAACACAAGTTTTCTTTCAGAAAATCAATTGCTAACAGGGTTAAATATGAAATGACATTAATAGTTTTTTTTGTTTTGTTTTGATTTGTTTTGTTTTTTTTAATGTAACAAACTACAATTGGATTGGTTATGTTCTTGGCTTCTGTCTGCAGTAATGAGTTTATGTGTCTATTTAAATACAGTATTTGAATTATTGTGTTTGCTAGAGACCACATTAAAAGCTCTGCAAAATTGACCACAAAGGACTGCTAAAATACAACAACCTAAAATATTGTAATTGGCTTGTAAGAGCAACATAACACTTATATGATCAAGCAGTGGCAACTTAAAAGTTTGGAAACTCAGATAAGTCAGGAGGTCGTAACTCTCAAAAAGTGTTTAGGACACCAGTCTATTTGCTAACTCAATGACAAGTATGACAAGTTCAAAGTTCAATGGACCTCTCACGTATATCAGGGGGCTGTGAACCATATCAAAACTGTTTTCAGTTCATTTTACTTTAATTCTTAGTCACTATCAAAATTTGAGTTATCTAACTTATCAAAAAAGGGGCTGGATGGCATTGCATGCCCACAAGGCACATATTGTGGGTCAATGTACATAGAAAAACATAATAGTTAGGTAATTGGAAATGAAAAATTCTAATCAAACATCAAGTACAAAAATTAGTAATTAAAAACAATAGGTGCATTTCATAATTGTTTTTTTTAAGGTGGATGTGTTTTAAAAGTTAATAGACTTCTTGTTTTAAAAACAAAATATTTTATTTATTTTTGCAACAACAAGCATAAAGTGAAAAAATGTTGACTAGACAAAACTGAAATAACTTACCTTATCCTTCAAAAGCCTGACTTGATTTCCATATGCCTGAGAAGTTTCATCACTTAAGAAAGGATCAAAAGTTTGATTAGACTTGAAACTCAGCAGCCTTGTGTAAATAAAAATTGTAGATGTTGTTGGAGCAGCTGTGGTTGTAGTTAGAGAAGCTGTGGTTGTGGTTGGGGCAGCTGTAGTAGTTGTTGGAGCAGTTGTGGTTGTGGTTGGGGCAGCTGCAGTAGTTGTTGGAGCAGTTGTGGTTGTGGTTAGAGCAGCTGTGGTTGTGGTCGGGGCAGTTGTGGTTATGGTTGGAGCAGCAGTGGTTGTGGTTGGAGCAGCTGTGGTTGTGGTTAAGGAAGCTGTGGATGTGGTTGGAGCAGCTGTGGTTGTGGCAGCTGTGGCTGTGGTTGGAGCAAATGTAGTTGTAGTTGGAGCAGCTGTGGTTGTAGTTGGAGCAGCTGTGGTTGTAGTTGGAGCAGCTGTGGTTGTGGTTGGAACAGCTGTGGTTGTGGTTAAGGAAGCTGTGGATGTGGTTGGAGCAGCTGTGGTTGTGGCAGCTGTGCTTGTGGTTGGAACAGATGTAGTAGTTGTTGGAGCAACTGTGGTTGTGGTTGGGACAGCTGTGGCTGTGGTTGGGGTGGCTATGGTTGTTGTTGGAGCAGCTGTGGTTGTGGTTGGGGCAGTTGTAGTTGTAGTTGGAGCAGCTGTGGTTGTGGTTGGGGCAGCTGTGGTTGTGGTTGGAGCAGCTGTGGTTGTGGTTGGAGCAACTGTGGTTGTTGTTTGAGCCACTGTGGTTGTTGTCTGAGCAACTGTGGTTGTGGTTGGAGCAGCTGTGGTTGTGGTCGGGGCAGCAGTGGTTGTTGTTGGAGCAGTTGTGATTGTTGTTGTAGAAACTGGGGTTGTTGTTGGAGCAACTGTGGTTGTCGCTTTGACAGCTGTGGTTGTTGTTGGAGCAGCTGTGGTTGTGGTTGGAGCAGCTGTGATTGTTGTTGTAGAAACTGTGGTTGTTGTTGGAGCAACTGTGGTTATGGCTGGGACATCTGTGGTTGTGGTTCGAGCAGCTGTGGTTGTGGTTGGGGCAGCTGTGCTTGTGGTTGGAACAGCTGTGGTCGTGGTTGGAGCAGCTGTGGTTGTGGTTGGAACAGCTGTGGTCGTGGTTGGAGCAGCTGTGGTTGTGGTTGGGACAGCTGTGGTTGTTGTTGGAGCAACTGTGGTTGTGGTTGGAGCAGCTGTGGTTGTGGTTGGGACAGCCGTGGTTGTTGTTGGAGCAGCTGTGGTTGTGGTTGGAGCAGCTGTGCTTGTGGTTGGAGCAACTGTGGTTGTGGTTGGGACTGCTGTGGTTGTTGTTGGAGCAACTGTGGTTGTGGTTGGGGCAGCAGTGGCTGTGGTTGGAACTGCTGTGCTTGTGGTTGAAGCAGCTGTGCCTGTGGTTGGGGCTGCTGTAGTTGTTGTTTGGGTTGCTGTTGTTGTGGTTGGAACAGCTGTAGTTGTAGTTGGGGCAGCTGAAGTTGTTGTTTGGGCTGTTGTCGTTGTGGTTGGAACAGCTGTAATTGTAGTTGGGGCTGCTGTAGTTGTGGTTTGCACTGCTGTAGTTGTGGTTGGAGTTGCTGTAGTTGTGGTTTGCACTGCAGTCGTTGTGGTTGGAGCAGCTGTAGTTGTGATTGTGCCTGCTGTAGTTGTTGTTGGAGCAACTGTGGTTGTGGTTGGAGGAGCTGTGGTTGTTGACGTAGCAGCTGTGGATGTGGTTGGAACAGCTGTGGTTGTGGTTGGTGAAGCTGTGGTGGTGGTTGGAACAGCTGTGGTTGTGGTTGGAGCAGCTGTGGTTGTGGCTGGAGCAGCTGTGGTTGTTGTTGGAGCAACTGTGGTTGAAGTTGGAGCAGTTGTGGTTGTGGTTGGGGCAGCAGTGGTTGTGGTTAGAGCTACTGTGCTTGTGGTTGGAACAGCTGTGGTTGTTGTTGGAGCAGCTGTGGTTGTGGTTGGGACAGCTGTGGTTGTAGTCGGAGCAACCGTGGTTGGAGCAGCTGTGGCTGTGGTTGGAGCAGCTGTGCTTGTTGTTGGGGCAGCTGTAGTTGTTGTTTGGGTTGCGGTTGTTGTGGTTGGAACCGCTGTAGTTGTAGTTGGGGCTGCTGTAGTTGTGGTTGAGGCAGCTGTAGTGGTTGTTTGGGCTGCTGTCATTGTGGTTGGAATAGTTGTAGTTGGGGCTGCTGTAGTTGTGGTTTGCACTGCTCTAGTTGCTGTTGGAGCTGCTGTAGTTGTGGTTTGCGCTGCAGTCGTTGTGGTTGGAGCAGCTGTAGTTGTGCTTGGGCTTGCTGTAGTTGTTGTTTGAGCAACTGTGGTTGTGGTTGGAGCAGCTGTGGATGTGTTTGGTGAAGCTGTGGTTGTGGTTGGAACAGCTGTGGTTGTGGTTGGAGCAGCTGTGGTTGTGGTTGTGCCTGCTGTAGTTGTTGTTGGAGCAACTGTGGTTGTGGTTGGAGCTGCTGTGGTTCTTGACGTAGCAGCTGTGGATGTGGTTGGAGAAGCTGTTGTTGTGGTTGGAACAGCTGTGGTTGTTGATGGAGAAGTTGTGGTTGTTGTTGCTGCAACTGTTGTTGTTGTTGGAGCTAATGTAGTTGTTGGGGCAACTGTGGTTGTTGTTGGAGTGTATGTAGTTGTGGTTGGAGCAGCTGTGGTTGTTGTTGGAGCCCCTGTGGTTGTTGTTGGATTATATGTAGTTGTGGTTGGAGCAGATGTGGTTGTTGTTGGAGCACCTGTGGTTGTTGTTGGAGCAACTGTGGTTGTTGTTGGGGCACCTGTGGTTGAGGTTGGAGCAGGCATGGTTGTTGATGGAGCAGCTGTGGTTGTTGTTTGGGCAACTGTGGTTGTTGTTGGAGCAGCTGTGATTGTGGTTGGAGCAAATGTGGTTGTTGTTGTTGGAGCAACTGTGGTTGTGGTTGGAGCAGCTGTGGTTGTTGATGGAGGAGCTGTGGTTGTTGTGGTAACTGTGGTCGTTGTTGGAACTGACTCACTTGTGGTTGAGGCAGCTGTAGTTGTGGTTTGAGCAACTGTAGTAGTTATTGGGGCCACTGTGGTTGTTGTTGGAGCGGATGTAGTTGTGGTTGGAACAGCTGTGGTTGTTGTTTGAGCAGCTGTGGTTGTAGTTGGAGCAACTGTTGTTGTTGTTTTTGGGGCAACTGTGATTGTTGTTGGAGTGGATGTAGTTGTGGTTGTAGAAGCTGTGGTTGTTGTTGAGGCTGCTGTGGTTGTGGTTGGAGCAACTGTAGTTGTTGTTGGGGCAGCTGTTGTTGTTTGAACTGCCGTAGTTGTTGGAGCAACAGTAGTTGTTATTTGGGCAGCTGTATTTGTGGTTGAAGCTGCTGTAGTTGTTGGGGTAGTTGTAGTTGTTGTTGGTGTTGATGTTGTTAGTGTTACAGCTGTGATAAAAGGAGTGACATTTTATAAAACCAACTTTCAACGTAACCCTGAGATGCATTGATTTCAATTTATTTCACACAAGATATGTTCAATTACTATACAGTAGTGTCATTACTTTTTGGATATGTTAAATATTTTTGGGGGAGGGTTGTCTTTGTAACATAAATAATGTACTTTCTTAAAAACTCATTCACATATCATCTGAATTTCCCAGGTGACATTCATATTTTAACATTCACATATTGTGTGTGTTTCTGTCCCCTTACTATTGCCATCCACAGAAGCAGAGACGATCTTAAATTCAGTGATGTTTGAAGATGCTTCCTTCAAAGCTTCTGCAACAGCTTCATCAGTAGGAACAAATGTTGACAAGAACTGAAGTTCCACATCATTGATGACTGACCCACTCCTGCAAATGTAAGAACAGATTTTTCACTACAAATGTATGTTTAACTATGTTAATATATTTTATTCATTAAAAAAAGTTACCTGAATGTAAACTGTCCAAAAGCACTAAATGAAGGAAACCGTGCTCTGTAAGATGGTTCAAACTTCAAAAAGATTAAAAAAAAAAAATTAGTTAAATGGCCACCTAAACATAAAATCTTTTTGTTCTTCTACACACTGTTATAACTTTTTTTGGCACGTTTTGTACAATCTTAACTTTTTTCTTCTGGATTTTGCTCTGTTTGCATTCATTTTTCTCAATGCGTTGGTCAAAACCATTTAATATTTTATGTGTCTTACCATATAT
>JARVGS010000001.1:18609139-18629758 GCA_031762315.1 Hypsolebias antenori | reverse complement strand
TCTATCTATCTATCTATCTATCTATCTATCTATCTATCTATCTATCTATCTATCTATCTAGCTAGCTAGCTATCATCTGTCTGTCTGTCTGTCTGTCTGGCTGTCTGTCTGTCTGTCTGTCTGTCTATGGGTTGCTGACATAACGCCCACTTATCAAAAATTCACAGTGATTTACGCAAAAATGCTCATCTTTGAACCTTTACTTCCTCACCAGTTTTACAACACAACTTTATTCCAGCAGAAGAATTGGGAAATTCCTGTTGTTTGATTTCAGGCTGCACCAGAACTTCAACTCATCACTGCTGCTGCTGCTATTGCAAAAATACCAACAGAAGACTACCTCCTATTGCATATCTGACAGCCACGAAATGGTCTATGATTTCGCATTTGTACAAACCACAGTCAAATTTTTGAGACTGGAGTTACTGTGATGCCTTTCACATTTTGTTTCAAAAACATTCACAGAAAGCCTACGTTCCATGTTTTTTTATTACATTTAGTTAACATATGACATTGATGTTGCATTGACTGCACTAGACAAGCCGTCATCTACAATGGCAGCCATCTTTAAACTCTTCCTTCTAGTTGACATAGTTTGATTTTCTTTGGAATATTGAATTAAATGACTAAACTGACCAGCCTCCTTGGCACAAAACACATTTGTGATGCAATATTATCTTCGCTGCACAAACAGCAGAAAAACCACATGTTGGCTTATAGAGGAACTCCTGAGAAAACAAAGAAATTCAAAGCAAACTTTGAACAGTCAGAACTGCCAATCGTTCAGGCCTGTCAAAAAGCAGAAAGACGGATTCTTACGTCTAACAGATTTGTACGTCACAGTTCACTGGGCGTCAACATGTTCAGTTATGTTTCCCTGGTTACTAAAACTGGTTCAGTTCATCATAGCCCCTTTACTTTTGTTTCGTCTCTCTTTCCCACACACACAGACAGACAGTAACATTTTATCTTTTGTTCTGTAGCTTTGGCGTTTAAAGAATCACTACATGCGTCAGATCATTCAGAAAGACAGAATAGAAATCTTAAATGCATCATCAATAATTGTGAGTACAGAAATATAAAAATCTCACAAATCTGTTACTAGTGAAATATCTTAAGTGACTCTTCAGTTCACTGGCTGTAAAGAAAACCAAACGTAAAAACAAAAAAAGCTATTTACGGTAGTTTTTTCAGAGAAACAAGCTGTTCCTTGTCAGACATCACCCGGGGCTGCTGCATAAAGACAAATGTGTCAACTTAAAATCAATGGCTGCTGGGAGCAGTGACGTTGAACTTAAATACAGTCAAATGTAAAATAAAATATGAAAAGATACCACAATTTATTAAATGGTGTTCAGTCGAGACACACTGACAAAAAATGTATAAATAATTTTTGAAAAGTTCACATAACCTGCGACATTGCATGTCAAGCATTTAAACAAAGATTTTGCAGGCGCTGTTAGTGCTCAATCTGTTGAGGGTGACTCTCAACTACCACTACACCAAATATTAACTCAGTATCTTTTAAAATGACTGAGGTGTCACACGTTTCTGTAAGCATAATGCCAGTTAGCTGTGGCAGGCATCCCAAAAGGTTAATCAGCTGCAGATGAACATCTAATGATCACTTTCAGGGAGTTTTGCTTAAATTAATCCAGCGGTCAATAGGATATTTTGCAAACGAACAAAAAGAGTTGACCCCAGCAAATAAGGCCACCATTTTAAACAAAGATCCTGAATGAATTGTTAATGCTCAAAACGTGTTGGGTATGAGTCTCAGCTACTACCACACAAACTTTTAGCTAAATGCCTGTAAAAACCACAGAATTACAGCCATACTCATGTTGACTTAAAGTCATATCAGCTGTGGCAGCCATCTTGAAGAATGTTGACTTCAGGAGAGCAAATACTGACCAACACTTTCATTTAGTGGTTCATGAGACATTTAGCTAACAAGACAAATAAATACACACAGGCTCTTAAAGGACTGTTTGCCTATTATGACAGCATGCAATAATAAAAGACAATTTCCATGTGAAACAGTGACTCGTTTGGTGGTTCCCGATAGGAAGCCAGTAGTGGTAAATATGATTTAATAGTGCCAAAATGTATACAATTATGTAATTTCAACAAAAATAAAAAATTAAAAAAAGTTTCAAAATACCTCCAAGTTCCTTTGAAAAACTGGTGAAATAATCAGCAGACATGTTATACAGTACTTGTTTACAGGTAAAATATATAAAATATGCTTTTGTTTTTACCGGAGTCTCCGGGACATCTGCTTTTGAGTGATCATAGACAAAGACTTGAACTTTAATTACAGCTATCAAAACATTAATTTAAAGGTGTCTGAAATAACCAGTTCTTCTTTAAACCTTTATTAACTTTACCAGCAGAAGGAATACAGTATTTTATAAATACTGTAGCTTACAGTATGTTTAGGTCAGTTAGTCAGAAGGCAGCTTATTGAGGACTGGAACAATTTACCACATTACAAAACTGGCGGCTTGGAGAGTAGTTTAGTTTCTATCTTTGGTTTCAATCCTTTAGAAAAATCAAACCGAAGCTTTGTGTTAATCCAAAGAATCTCTAAAGAAGTAAAAAGAAAAAATTTTTTCAAACAGTGCAGTTTTAAGGGATATTTTCTAAAAATTAACAACAATCTTATGCTTTCCAACAAAGTTGGATCAGGTCATCTGGATGGTTTCTTTTCTTTTTTTTTTTTATCTTTTTTTTTTTTTTTAAACGTCCATCCTTCATCCAAAGGATTTCGTCAGTCCGAGGAGCCACAACAAACAGTCCCACAAGCAGCACACTCACATAGAGGGCCAACCAGTTTGCTGGTGATAAGATGGTTTCTGGATCCCTCCCTCTCCCTCGTCGACTCCTCTGTGACAGCTATAGCCATTGTCGTTCAAAACAAAACAAAAAATAAGACTTGACTCAACTTTGTTGGATTTTTACCTGGATTATTGAGCATGAACTTTAAATCTCATGCTTTAATTTCTAAGGAAATGAATCACGTGTGCAGCCACAGTGGTGAAGACAATCCAGTAACTTTATTTTGCTTTCTACAGTATTTAGTTTTGCGACTATTCTTTGTTTTGACTAAGACTACATTATTTATGGGGCTTAGTTATTACTCAAACTCAAAAAAATAAAAAAAACAACAACAATGGCTTGAAATTCCGTTTGCCCGGATATTACTCACCAATCTAAAAGCATTGCAGCCGTGTCGTGTTGACTGATAAGCAAATGTATTTCATAACTGAACCAGTTTACGTTTTGTAGCACTGAAAGTTATCCAAGGCATCTTTCCTTTTAAGTTGTTCACTGAGAGCAGTATGCTTTTCAAAAATAATTTTCACTTGTCCAAAAATAACTCACCCACATTTAATCACCGTCACGGACGTCTATCCTCCTACGGTTTTATTATGTAATGGAAAACTTGAACAAGAAATATTTTTGTCAATATGAAGGTTCTCTACAACAGAGACAAAATGTCATATATATATATATAAAAATGTAAATTTACAATTAAATATGGCTTGTTTATCATTTTCACCTCACGTTGTAGAGAAACCTGGTTTGACTCTCATTTAGGGCTTTTCTGTGTGGAGTTGTCTCCGCACACCAGTTTAAATGTCACATTCCAAAAACATTCGTGTTATGTTAATTGTTGATTCTAAGTATACCTTAAGCAGTAAGCACGTGCTTTCATACTGATTCCTGTTGGCGCTTGCACTGGACTGACGTCTCTGCAGGGTGTTTAAAACTTTTTTACACGCTCATAATTTTTTTTCTTTTTCTCAGAAAAATGTGACGCTTCAATAAACATCAGAAGGATGAGAAATACTGTATAGTAAAATATATATTATTCATTTGAAAAGATAATTTACGTATGCATGTATGTATGTATACAGAGTTACACAGTGCCAGTGGACATGGTACATGTAGTACAATGTAATACAGTGTAGTACAATCCACGCATTCATTTACTGTATACTGTATATGTAAGTTCTGGAACTGCGCTGCTCAAGGTGGCTGCATGTTGGAGTAGCTCTGTTACATTCGTTCTGAAATATTGCTTTTCAAGACTTTAATTTCTCTTTTTCTGGATATAAATCACTTTTTTGGATGATTCTTTCCTCTGGAATCAGATGCTGTGCAGCTGGAAGGATTTTTTTTTTTTTTACTGAAATCATGTTACTTTTGACCATTTGTTATGATGCGTAATCATTACAACAAGGTGGTTTTTACAACCAGGAGCAGCTGATTAACATCTCAAAGCTCAAATAATTCCTCCACTACAGCCCCAAATCCCAAATGAGTTGAAAAGGAGGTGCCATGGATGCATTCCCATCTACCTGCCAGCGGTGCTTGAGTGCCTGATCACAGAGATCCTGGATCTGGCGGGAAACCTGGGTCGTGACAACAAGAGGACCATGCTCATCCCCCCGCCACCTGCGTCTGGCTGTCTGCAATGATGAGGAGCTCAACAAGATGATGGGAGGAGTGACCATTGCTCGAGAAGGAGTTTGGGCCGGTATTCGGGCGATCCTGTTGCCCAGGAGGACTGAGAGGTCCGTCGTGTCCGGGTGGACAGATCGTTATCTCTTCAGATCCGCTGAGGGGATCCTTCCTGCCCACAGCCATCAGCATCTAACAGCTCTTTAATGAAATCAGGATGATGATGAGTTACAACAACACTTATTTTCTCTTTTGGATTAATAAAGTCTATTTGAATTTAATTTAATTTAATGTAAGCGCGCAAGGACATGTATGTTGGACCACCATTTCTTGTTTTTCTTCGTTTGTTCTTTCTTTACAGAGATTTTCAGAGTACAAATGACAAGTTGTTCTTTTTTTCCTTTGCTTTTTGAGTCATGAAGCTGACTAAAGAGAAAAAATGCTAAAAAAAAAATGGAGTAGGCTGTACCGTTTTTTTGTGAGTTTGTCACATTTCAATTGTCACGTTTGTGTGGGGAATGTCAGAGCACATTGTGAACGTTTCTTATAAGAACTAGACTGGTGTCACGATACCTTGACTAAAGCCTTTAACATTTAAAAAAAATTTTCATAACTCTATGAGACTGAAACAGCACTGGACTCATTGTTTTAGAAAGAAAGAAAGTGCTACGTGTTGTCATTGTATGTTTCTATACAGTGATGACATTGTTTCTCTGATTTAACCCATCACATGTGAGATACACCCAGGTGGAGCAGTTGGCAGCTATGTAAGTGCTCAGGGAGCAATTAAGGATTAGGTGTCTTGTTCAAGGACATCACAGCATGTGAGAATGGCGGGAAGTTGAGCCTGCGACTTTCTGGTCCCAAGCCGGCTGCCCTACCTCTGCACCACAGCGGCCCATATAAACTTTTAATGGCTTTGGATGATTATTAACGTTCAATTTCTGCATTTAGAGTACCATTAAGTGTAATTAAGTGTAATTGATTTGGTGATCAAATAGATTTATCCATAAAAGTTTTATGAATAGATCAAGAAACACAACACAGCTTGTGTTTATTCTACATCCAGTAAATAATTGTCACAAAATTGTAATAACCAACAGGCATCACAGAATGTTAATCGATTTCAAATATTGCAGTTCAAATTATACTGTAGTCAGTTCACAATAGACAGTTTTAAATACAAAGACTTAGCAAAAACTGTTTAAAAGTTAACTTAATTGTTCTGCTACAGCAGACAGCTGATAAATGAATAAAAGATATGAACAGATTTTAGCAGTGATGTGAAAATATATTTTTTAATGAAAACTTGAAAAACTGAAACAACTGTATAACACTAAAACAAAACAAATCATGTAAGGTAATGAAAATACCATGGATTTACCCAAAAAAAGCCAAGGAATTACTCATTAAACTTCATTTACAGTAAATAGTATAAAGCTAAAAAACACCTATTATACTTAGCTGAGAAGTGGGAAGTGTATTAGCTGTAAACATGCTATGTTTAGATGTTTGTACTCTTCTGTCTTTATTTCTGAGCCAGGTTTCAATCTATAACAAAAGCCAGATAATTATTACTGGGTGTGTTAAGACCTGTAAGACCAGACCAGCAATGTGTTTGCTTTAAAACCGTGACATACCTCGCTCGATGAATAACAAGAGCCTCACTGGATGAATAACTCAGAGCATTTCTAACCATCAGCCATCAAACAGCGACACATAGGCTACAAACACATGATGCATTTTATCAGATCTTCAATTTGAGTCACATTGGTGTACACACCTGCTCATGTCACACTCCCATCCATGTGCAGATACCTTGTCTACAATAGAGCCTGTAATAATCTGCGTTTCGTCTCTGCATTCACTAACAAAAGACATAAAACGCTATTGCTCTAGAACTTTAAATAATGTTTTAAGTACAGTATAAGCTAATGCTAAAATCTTTACTGAAATTTGACAAGTTATTAACAATTCAATTCAGTTTTTTTATATAGCATCAAATCACAACAGAAGTTATCTCAGGGCACTGAACTGAAACATTCATATTTAAAAATAATAAGTTAAAACTATTTATCTGAGCAGCAGACTGTTTTGAGTTGAACTCCATAGCAGACTCTCATCTTCAGCAAGCATGAAGGTGACAGTGGAAAGGAAAAACTTCCTCATGAGGAAGAACCTTTAGCAAAACCAGGTTCAGGACAAGCGACCATCTGCTTCAACCAGCTGGGTTTGAGGGGAATAGATACACAATGGCAGGTCGAGAATCACGTTAAGATAGAAATAGTGTCAAATGAAAACTATTCAGTTTTAACAATCCATTTAAGGAAATGAGGTAAATTTATCCTCTAGTAGTCTAAGCCTATAGCAGCATAACAGCCATCCCTAACTACAGTATAGGATTTATCAAAAAGGAAAGTCTTGAGCCCAGTCTTAAAACTGGACAACGTGTCAGCGTTATGGACAGAAACTGGAAGTTGGTACCACAAGAGAGGAGCCTGATAACTGAAAGATCTCCCTCCCATTCTGTTATAATCTCGAGGAACCCAGATTGTTATGAGACCCAGAACGAGGCAGACACGGGGAAATACAAATGACTGTGTTTATTATTTACAGTGAAAACTACTTGACATCTCTCTGCAGCTCCTGAAAGAAGGGCGAGGTGGTTAGAGGGGATCTCCAAAGCAATATTGAGTTTGGTGGTTTAATGTTGTTATTTATCTTACAGGTCTAAAGAGCAGCTTGGGAGCCAATCCTTCAATCCGGGGAAGGTTTGCAGAGGAGAATCGTGAGAGGGTCCAAGGGGAATGAGGAAGGCAGGCAACTGGAGGAAGCACGGCACGAGGAAACTGGATCTGAACCAAGAGAGTTCAAACAGGTCACGAGGAAAACCAGGAACGAGGAACAAAGGGATCTAGAAAAAAGAGCAAAAGGTGAACAAATCCTTTTCAAGTGGCAATGCTCAGACCAGAGGCACAAATACCATAAGAGGTTATATGCTCCAGCGAAGAGTAGCACTGGACTGCAGCCTTAAGTAGTGGTTGAAGCTCGTTGAGTTGATGACCGCCAGGTGTTGTCAATCAGCGGCCATCTAGGAGAGCAGGCTGCAGGCAGTGGTACCCTTACACATTCTGCTTTTGGAAACTCTAGGAACCACAAGTAAGCATGCAGTCTGAGAGCGAAGTGCTCTGTTAGAAAAGTATGGAACCCCAAGATCTTTAATATAAGCTGGAGCTAGGTTGTTGAGATCTTTGTAGGTTAGAAGTAAGATTTCGAATTAAATTCTGGATTTGACAGGGAGCCAGTGGAGAGAAGCTAAAACTGGAGAGATATGATCTCTCATGCTAACTCCAGTTAAGACTCTGGCAGCAGCATTTTGGATCAACTGAAGACTTTTTAAAGAAGTATTTGGACACCCAGATAATAAACCATTGCAATAGTCCGGTCTACATGTGATAAATGCATCAGCATCATTAACAGTGGCTGGCACAGCTAACCAAACATAAATGTGCTAACTAAAAAATTAGCTTTGCTAATGCTATATTGCTAAACAGATTCAAAAAAATGTTAGCAGAAGCCAACGCTAATCTGTTAAATGGAAAGTTAGTTCCGCTATTTGCGAAACTGTGCCCACCACTGATTATTAATAAACTTGTAACTTTTAGTTGCAGGGAGTGTCTGGTCATTTTTAAAATGATGCTATGTGAAATAGTTGTCAAAAGCTAGTACTTTCAGAGTTCCCAAGGAAAACCTAAAAAAAAAAAAGTTCACATTTTTCGGACAGGGAAAACTCAGGCAATTCCAGAAGGGAAAAAAAGCATTAAAACTCAAGGAATTTGAATATTGCTCTGCTGATTGAAAGATGATCTTCCCAATATTTTTGATGTGCTCAGGTATTAATGCTAGTTTACAAGTATCACTGAGTCCGTGATCTTCTAGTGTGCCAATTTGCCTTTTCATGACTCATAATGTTCAAATGCTACATCACTCCCTGCTGCATCATATCCTTTACACTCTACTTAAAATGCTAAGCTCTGAGCATGTTGTGTGACCGGAATATCTCCTGGAATTTCAGGATTTACTCAGGGAAAACTCAGAGAGGGGGAGTGGTGGCGCAGAGGTTAGAGAAGGCAAGCCTGTGATTGGAAGGTCGCTGGCTCTACTCCCCGGACCGACAACATCAAAATGTAGGTGGGAACCCATACTTGCCTCCACCTTCACTTGCCCCACGCTGGGCCCTTGAGCAAGACCCCCAACCTCCCAGTTGCTCTCCAGTCTGCTTTGGATGGCAGCCCTCTGCTCCACACAGAGGGCTGTGGTAGCTCAGCTGTCAGTGGTTGGGTCAGGAAGAGCATCAGGTGTAAAATTATCACCAAATCTTGATCCGAGTTCACTTGCTGTGGCGACTCCCAAGGAAGGGAGCAGGGAAAAGAAAAAAAAAATTAGTATTTAATTTTTACTTCAGATGCAGTTACTAAAGCCCTTCTACATTTGTACAGTATGTCAGGAATAACCTGCAGGCTTTTTGTCTTTAAACTTTGGTGACTTTACTAGAAGAAGAAAACCAACCTGTGTAATTTATGAGCCTAGAGTTCTATAATGAATGCATTTTCCTTTTGCGTTGCATACCAAAGTTAATGTGTGATCTGTTAGCATTCAGAATATGTGATACTTTTACACTAAAGTTTACTTTGGTATGTGTAAAACTGACTGAGTTGTAAGCGTTTCTGTGACATCCAAGCCCGATTAGCTGTGACACCTGTCTGTAATCAGTTTGACGCCAAGGTTCGTCAGTTGTAGGTGTTCTGAGAGTTTTATTAAAATCCAGTGTATTATGATGGAGTTTGCCAACAGAACAAACACAGACAGACGTTGAGGGTGATAAGAATAAACATATGTTCACATTGAACCAAAATCGGACCCTGTGCACCTCATCCATTTTGTAAGAACTATTCTTTTACATATGTCACTGTAGGTATTTAGACTGAATAAAAGTCATGTATGTCTCAGTTCATTGCAGCGTGCTCTACGTTAGCTCCAAAACACAAAAAGTTAACTTTAACCAACCCAATTAACTATTTAGTGTAAAAGAAAATGCTGAGTAAAATTGACAACACTTGTCTAGAAAGGCTTTTAAATTTGAGTTGTTTTCTAACACAGAACTCTGCTCTGAAATTGAACGATACAGCCATTATCCCGACTTATCCATTAAATCTGTTGGGTTTTCCAAATTGAGGTTGCTTTGACTATTGTCCTCTGGTGATGAGCTCACATAAAATAATCAGAACTATGAATATCAATCTATGTAATTAGCTTATTTTGTGAAAAGAGCTGGTACCTATCTCCAACAGGCTTTGGGTGAGAGGCAGGGTTCACTTTGGACATGTTGACTGTCCTGCAAAGGGTCACATAGAGACATGAGACAGACACTCACATTAAGTGATACTATAGAGTTACTAATTACGGAATGGAAATGTAGCACTGTACATGGCGAAAACCCATATGTGTACTAGGTGAGCAATGCAAACTTCACACTAAAAGGCCAATAACTGGTAGCAAACCAGTCTTTGTACTGAAAGGCAAAGGCTCTCCCTTATGTGACCTATCCATGTAAACAGTATCTGTGGAACAATTTTACTGTAAAGTGTCCTTTTAAATCTTACACTTACTCCTGTTTTCCAGGTGGTTTTACGTATATAGACAAACATAAAGTGTTACCCGCCTGTTTGAAATGACCAGACATTTAATGAGTGAACTTGCTTTGTGAGGACTAAAATGATTCATCCAGGTGTTTTTTTACACTGTGTACAACTACACACGATGATTTTAAATAATTGGACTCCAGCAAAAGAAAGTAGTTGAGAGTTTTAATAGGTTAGGTGTGCTCGTAGTATGTGGTTTCAGGTTATTCCAATAATATGCACTGTAAATATGGGAAACCTGCAAGATCATGTGGTGAAAGCACCTGCCACGCACTGAGAGCACGAACTGTCAAGAGCAAGTGCCTTGCATGCTTTGTGTAATTGAGCTTTTAGCTGTGATTGACGAAAACAAGACAGGCTGGGTATTACCTGATGTTCTACTGATACATGAACTCAAACAAAATAAAATACTTAAACCCATTTAATCTACAAGACAACAACGTTTTTCCTTTTGTAACATCGTCTCAAACACAGGAACGCACACACCCTCACTTCCATGGCAATTAAATATGATCTTGGATCAGAGTTTAACAAGATGTTGGAGAGATTTCCAACCAGTTTTATTCCTAACACCGAAAATAATTGACACAGGATCTTTCGTTATGTGGCAACTAAAAGACCGGTTGCATTCTTGCCGTGTCTTGAAATAAGATGATCCTTTCAAGCTAGAGAATGTTGGTGCTTTTTCCAGACTTGTTTGATGTTTGTTTTTTTAAGAAAATGGAAAAAAATTTTGGTGAAACATAAGTCTAAAGAGAACGGTTGGAATTTTTTTGATGCTGACAACTGATTTTACTTTTGACCATTATGGTTTTTATGTCTGTGAGAGTTTTTGCAGCGCCAAACGTGACCTTTAATGAGAACCGTTCATGGGGAGAACACACGGGAAACTAAAACGTGACCATGAGATTAAATCAGTTTGTCCATCAGGACAATGGCTATAAGGACACGTTAAAAATAGATCCGACTTTTGGTGATAAAGATATGTGTAGAGTACGTTGAGATTGTCGCATAAAGTAAAATAATAATTGCTTGACAGAAAGTAATGGCATAAGTTAAATGAAAGCTTGCTATGAAGGAATATTTATGGCAATCTAAGATACGAAGACAATGTTGAATCTTTTTTTATGTAAACCACGACATATTCTTTTGCAGTCTGAGACTGTAATGTCCTCTGGGATTCTTAGTTTCATGGACAAACCAAGAATCCCATTTATGAGCTGAAGGGAAAAAAATGACTGCGCTCTTGACCTCTTCTAAACGATCTTCACCTTCCAGATGCAGAAAAAATGTAAAACATTGAAAATATTTTTTACTAGAGAGGGAGAAAAAATACAGTATAATGCGTTGTAAGACTCTCTTTTTAAACTACAGGACTAGCGTTACATATTGTAGGCAGGACACACCTTTGTCTTTTGTTTGAGAAAAATAATAACACCTGTTTGAAATAGAGAACTGTAGTTCTGTCTTAGCCTAACCAGTGGTCTAACAATCTGTCTTCTCCAACATCTGTCCCAGAAATTACTGACATCATTATTTCAATAACTATAAATGAAATTTAACCAATTTCTTATATTTCATTTTAGCATTACATAAAATGCCAGCACTTACAGAAAATGTACATTTGTAATTTTGTCTTGTGTGGGTGTTTGTTTCATTTGGAGATGTGTGTGGTGTTTAATAATACTGTCTTTAGACTGGTACTACACTATTTTGCATTTAATAAAAAGTACAAAATTGGGTATTGCCTAAATTATGAACGGGTGGCAATAGGAAACAAGCAGATTGGCTCGGCACAGGAGGACTCACCAATGAGGAACCATCATTGTGGTGTTTAACACATGAAAATGCAAAGAACAAGGAAGAGTTCTAGCAAAAAAAAAAAATAAACTGTGTGAATCAGACATGCACACCCTCAAGGAAGAAAGTGGGCAACAAATTTCCATTTCCGGGTAAATATTCTTCCATTGCAAATGAAATACTGTATTGTTTGAACTGTCTGCTTTTTGTGTTAACTACAAAAACTCAAAGCAACGAATTTGGATTTTATTTATTTATTCACATTTGCTACAGGTTGTCGAGGGACCCATGTCCACCTCTTGTTACACCTTATGACATATGCTTTGCCAGGACTGTATCCTGGTCACCTGTGGTCCTTGTGCCGTCAGACGTGCCAACTATCTGGTGTAACTCCTAAGCCCTAAACATCTTCTTCTTCTTCTTTTGGCTGATTTGCTATCTGGCCACCCCCTTGACCACATCATTGCTGTTCGCTTCTGGCTCATCTTTCCTAGTGATCTCTGCATCCCCTTTCCAGTTCTCACCTTGGTCAATCCCCAGAGATGCCCCTGCTTTGCTATTTTATCATGCGCCTTAGATAGTCCTCAGGCCGACCACCTGAACAGTCTCGCCTGTCTCATGCTTCTGGGAGTCTTCTAAATTATAAATGTCTTATACTTCCATTTATGGGCCTTGTGCTAATATCCAACTGGTTTTTTTGTTACTTCATTTTCAGTTTTCTTGGACATCCTTCTAAGCCACTGGTCATCAGGACTTCAAGTTCCACAAAAGCCTTTTAATAACTCATTTGTTCAAATCAGGTGTGTTGAAACTAAGAAACATGCAAAACATTCAAGATAGAGGCTCTTGAGAGCCAGGATTGAGAACCACTTTTCTAGGCGCCTCTTGCCTGCCTTGTTAGGTTTGGACATTTTTTTGAGGGATGTCTTGAGTTGTCCTGTGGTGGGGGGGTACTGTAATGGGCTGTGGTATTGGTTAGGTTGAGCACACTGGAGTTTTGTGATGTAAATTAGTTTTATTATTAGCTGTGCTTCCTGTATTTGTTTTGTAGCACCCATCCCTTTGTTCAGTTCAGTGAGTTTTGCTTTCTATAGCGTCGTCTGGTCACTGTGTATCACATCCATTGTCCTTGTGCCCTTGGGTTAAAATGGCCCTCGATGTCACAGGATATGTACAAAGTACACTTTTTGGGTTTCTTGTTCATTTGTTTGTTTTCCTTTAGTCCAATAGTCAATCTAGAGCCTCATCTTCCTACTTCTTGTGTGTGAATCTACATATACTGTAGGTACTTCATGACTATATATCAGGATGTACAATAAAACTTTGACACTTACAGAACTTGATCAGTTTTCTACCTTAATTTTTTTCCCAGATAAAAAGCCACCAGTGTAGTATGCCCACTGTGAAACGGAGGATGTTACTCGTTCATTTTTGACAGAAATGAATTTATGTGACTGTGATTGATGCCTATAACCAATTCACTCTGAAATTCACCTCTTAGTTTCTGCACACTTTATGTCTGTGTGTGTGTGTGTGTGTGTTCTTGTTTTGTTTGTGACATATAAACACAGTGAAGTTTACCTTGAGGACAAATGTACTGTTTTTAGACTGGAATTGAAATATGTGCATTTGAATGAGGAAATAAAACGTTACGAGGACAGCTTGAAATATGAACAAAGAAGGTTATGGGAAACTTAAGCATTTAACTTGTCATCTTTCTTTCGGATCAGACTTGATCTATTCGTATTGTGCTCAGACTTTTATGAACTTGCATAACCTGGTTGTGCACAAGCTGATGACGTCAATTAATGAGACTAACGTAATACAAAAAAATAAAAGAACCAGGAAGGATGTTAGCAGTCAGATCAGGCTTGTTAACACATATGAAGAAGAAAAAGTGCATAAATTTAACTTAATGTTATTTATTCAACATTAGTTCCTCATTAATAAAATAATAATTAATTAAATCTTGTTAGAACCCTTCTAAAGATTATAAATATTCACTGGAAATAATGTTCTCAAAGAAATTTTGTTTTCATGCACCTTGAGGTTGTTGTTTTTTTTTTTATATATATATAGTATGAAGGAAAATGTGACGCGATTTCCAGTAAGTCCTAAGTACTATTCATTCAGCCTTTATTCATACAGGTTAATCCCATTAAGCCTCATGGACTCATATAATTGGTAGTTATAAAATTCCCGTAGACAACTGAAGAGTCAAAACAGACTCTGCAGTGTGACTAAGGAATTTTTTTTAATTTCCAATGAACTTGCTTTGTTTCTTCCTAAATAAGCAGAAATGGAAATAATCATAAAATACGTTTACAGAAAAATAAAAAAAGCCCAAAACCTTAGTAGGAGTTATTTGACTTTGGCATATCAAAGTTCATGCTTAATAGTCCAGGTTGAAAATCTATTATCGCCCTGGATTATTTACCATGAACTTTGATGTTTTGAACCGCTCTGGCTATGGCTGCCTCAGAGGAGTCGACAGGAGAGAGGGCGGGCCCCAGAAACCATCTTATCACCAGCAAACTGGTCAATAAATAAAGGTTTAAACCTCTTTGTAGTAAAACTCTTTTTAACAGTATAAGTTGACTTGACTAATCATTTTGATGAGTAGTTCATCTTTTATACAGTGCATTTTATTTGCAGTTGAACATTAGTTAAAGAAGCTTTAATGTTGCCCGTATCTGTGTGTGTCTGTTTTGTCAGCAAATTATCTAATGAAGCTGGATGATGGACTTGAATGTAACGGAAACTAATCACGGTACATTTATAACCCATTAACTTTTGGAGTGAGTCCCATTCAAGATGGAGGCCAACACAAAAAAATGGCTTTAACTTAGCCTGTTTTACAGATATTGAGCTCAGATCTGGTGTGGTAGTAGCAGGCAGTCATCCCAAACACATATTCTGAGTGCTACTGATGAGCATAGTTTTTAAAACTTTAGATAGATAGATAGATAGATAGATAGATAGATAGATAGATAGATAGATAGATAGATAGATAGATAGATAGTTTTATTTTATGGCTTCTTGTGCATGTTTAGACCTTCCAACAACAATTAATGTGTAAAGGTTTAAAGAATAATAAATATTATAGGCCTTTGCACAACCTTTGCTGACTGGGCCCAATTAACACCATCAATCAGGAAACTCCTCCATGTTAACGTGATTGTGTAAAAAGAGTTAAAGATGTGAATACACCAGTTCAGTCATGGAAAATCAAACTTTCAGTGACCCATTTGAACTCCGAATGATGGTTCTGCTGTCAAATCTTAGTTGGAGATCCTGTGTCAACAAAACTAAATCCTACTGATGTCTAAAGGAACATTTTTCACAGTTTTATTGTGATTTTTGTCTTTGTCGTATGATATTTTGTCATCCAGCGTAAGAGTTCATGCTTCCTGATCCAGACGCCTGTGTCACTGTAATATTATTTGGGCTTTTTCCGCATCCGTGAGAGGAAAAGAAAGATTAATAATCGGACAGAAACAGACGCGTAATGAGAAAATAACAATATAAATGCTTGCTGTTTACACAAAACAGTCTATCAAAAGATTTAATTGTAAAATGTGACTGATTAAAGAGAAAATAATTTACAAAGCACCCTATGGTGCTGTAGGAGCAGCTGCCTGTCTTTAGATGTTGTTGGCCAATCACTGATCAGGCTAAAGCTGGAAACCCAAACATTGAAGATAAACAGGATGTAACACCAAGGCTGAACTCTGAATTAGTAAAATTAAAAAAAAAATTTAAAAAAAAACATGCTGAGGTGGAAGAGGAGACTGAAAGCTCCACGTTACATGTTCAACGTAGACTAGGCCTTTATTCAGTCTTCCAGTTGTGTTTTGTGACCAACCTTTTATAAAACCTAAAACACTGCATGTTTTCTGACATTAACTGAAAAGCCTGGCTCTTTTATTCCTGCCGTCTGTTTGTCTGATTAGATTCAGGAGTGCCTGAACCCCAACAGCCTGGAGTACTGGATGGAGGACGTCTACACGCCAGGTTATGACACGCTGCTCAACAAGAAAGACGCAGAGTTCAGGAGGGCTAAAGTCTGTAAAATTGGAGCTCTGATTGTAGCTGCAACCTGTACTGTGATCCTGGTCATTGTTGTTCCAATCTGCACGATGAACTCATGAAGGGACTCGGACCTGCGCACGTCTTTGCTCTGTCTCGGTTCAGGAAACGTGTTTAAGGACACAACAGTAGGTTGGGTGCATTAGAACTTCTGCTTTGAGTTATTGTAGCATTTATTTATTCTTTTGACCTTTCTTATCAATGTAATATTTGATTAGGTTAGTCACTAAGTGTGTTAAATATGTATATAGACAGTAAATTTATTAATGGAGAAAACTTTTAAGGCAGTTGTTTATAAAAAGTTGTGATGTCAATGATTTATCAGCTGTATTGGATCAGAACTAGTTGAAAACTGACTCATCAGTACAAAGAAGCACTTTCAGTAATGTGTGCTACACATTCTTAGACACTTTAGTTGAAAAAGAGATAAATGTAGAGAGAATGCAGATAAATTGCAACGGTTTATTCTTACTGAATGTATTATGAATGTAAGCCTGCTCATGACTTGAGAATTATCTTGAATGTTCCTGATTGTGCTTCCTTTTTCTGCAAAAAAAAACAAACTATAAAAACAAAGCTGCTCTTCGAGTATTTTAGTTTCCTGGTTTACCATTGAAGTTCTGTATTACTGGTCAGGCTCTCTGAACTGGATGTAGAAGACATGGATAGCCTGAGTTGAGCAGCTATAACCACACTGCTCAAACAGAACAGAAAAACAGTCCTTGAAGCGACATCAGTTAACTTTACATGTGTAGCACTCACTTCTACATTAGCAGCTCGGTTTGTTTTACAGAACTGCAAATGTAAAAGCACAAACACACGTCAACCTGCTGAACCATGTCAGTTCCCACTCTGATCCATATTCCAGGTAGTCCCCCTGATCTGTACGCCAGTCAGTCCCTTGACATATATGCCAGGTAGTGTCCCCTGACCCCTACACCAGTCAATCCACTGACCCATATACCAGTTAGTCCCGTGAGCCATATACTATTTACCCCCCTGACCCAGTGGTTCCCTACCCTGGTCCTTGAGGAACCTAGTCCTGCATGTTTTAGTCATTTCCCTGCTTTGACACACCTGATTTGAATGAATGGGTGCTTAATAGGCTTTGGCAGAACTTGAGGAAATAATAAAATCACTGAATCAGGTGTGTTGGAGCAGGGAAATAACTAAAACGTGCAGGATGGCGTTCCTCAAGGACCATGGTTGGGAACCCTTTAGAGTTTTGTTTTATTAGACAGTAAACTGTGTTTGTTTCTCACCAAAAGTGGAGGGTCTTATCACCTAATAAAGAAGGGAAGTTTCAAGTGAAGTTGGCTTACATGGAAAGTAAAGAAGGTGTTTCTTTTACATGAAGTGCAGGGAAATCATACATCTGGGTGTACGGTCGGTTGACCATCTCTAGGGAGCATGTAATGTACATGACAAGTGGGAGAAGAACAAGCCTTTTTATATAAAATGAGGATAAAATAGTTTGGGGGAAGTCTGTCAGGTTGTTGATGCTGTTCGTGACTGACCAACATTTCTGACGCTCTTCAATAAACGCTGATATTGTGCCATCATTCAGAGACAGTGCCATCTGTTCCGTTTTTTTAACTCATTGATTGATGTTTGATCAGCATTATGAAATAAATAAGCTATTGTGAAAAACACAATTGTGAAATAAGTAAGCCATGAAAAACACAATTACAAAATAAAAGAATAAAAATGAAACATTTTCTTATTTCATTATTTATTAAATTTTGAGTATTTTACATTTTGGCGCTCCAACGTGCGTTTTGAGTTTTTGGGGAACCAAGTGTTGCATCCCTGTCCTGACATGGAACCGAGAAGCTCAGGGCCTACACAGGTAGTTCCCTGACTCATCTGTCAGCACTTTGATCTGTAGTTCAGGTTGTCCACTGATTTGTTGAGATACCACCGGTCCCGATCTTTAAGGAAGCCATATACCACCAAGACCAAGAGTGGTAAACTGAGTTTAACTTACCGGTACTGTTAAACCACCAGAATGTTACACCAACCCACCTAACCAGCAGAAACCTAAAGTCCTGAAAATGTTACAGTATAAGTTTTAAAAACAATAATGAAAGCCTAGCATTCCTTGAAGGGATGCAGATCACTCACTGCTTTTTATACCAGAGTTTTTAAACTAAAATCCTCATGTTGAAATGAGGAGTTTCAGAGAAACGGAGATGTTTATTTTCTAAATGTCCCAGTGGCTTTCAAACCCCAGAAGACACTATGGCAAAGACTTCATCAAAGATCCAGTCAGTGTCAGGACTGTGATCAGTTCCACATCAGAGAAGCTAAACAGCCACTGGCCAAAAGGATGGCCCAGGAACATCATCAGGTCATAAGCCACTCTTTCAGGGATGAAGATGTTCATATCCTTGATAGAGAGGAACGATGGTTTGAGAGAGGAGTGAAAGAAGCCGTGTCCAACTGTTCCCCTGTTGCAACGCTGTTGTTGCATCACTCAGTCCTCTGTGAAGCGGCCATCAGGGCACTAATGACCAGTTAGGCTGATGGTTCTCCTGTTGCATGTGAACAAATAGTTCTGGCTTTCACAGCCAACTGGTTGATCCACTATGAGAAGGTGCTGCTTGGAAGACTGAGCTTGTTGTGGCTCTTCAGACTGAAGGAGTCTTTTGGATGAAAGATGAAATGTTTCAACAAGAGGAATCTGTCCAGAAGACCTGACTTAACCTGGTTAGATTTATCTAGCTGGATTATTTAGCATGCATCAGGATGTTTTGAAAAAGGTTGGCCGAGGAGAGGGTGGGCTACAGGAACCATCTGAGCACCATCAAACTGGTTGATCCACTATGTGATAGCGCTGTTTATAAGACTTGAGTTTGTTGTGGCTCCTCCGGCCGATGAAGTATTTTGGATGAAACACGGATCGATTCAACAAAAAGAAACAATCCAGAGGACAAGAAAGTTAATGCTCAATAATCCAGGTACCAAATTCAATAATTCTCAGTCGGGTCATCTGGAGGGTGAAACGTTTCTATAAAAAAGAAACTGTCCAGATGACCTGACTTAACTTAGTTATTTTTTTTTTCTGGATTACTGAGCATGAATCAGGATATGTTCTCAGATGAAGAATGGGGGTTTACCTCACTTCTTTTTCAAGTTCTGCAGCTCACGAGACAAACTGGACGAGCAGAGTATGCCATAACCCCACTTGTCTTCAGGACAGGGGACAACAAAATAAAACAGATTAAAAGACAGAAGAAACTCAGAATTAGCTCTGAAGCTCGAGGAGCTGCAGACTCTTCTCTGGTTGATTGTTGTTCTGGTCCCCCCCATCCCTTCTTGTGTTTGTGACCTTTCCAGTTAATGAAGTCTCCATGTGAGCCTGTTGGACCAGCAGTGTTCCCTTGTAGTTAATGATCCACACTCAGTTTAATGTCCTCTTAACATTTTCATAACCTGAAGGAACCAAATCTGCCCCTGACCTCCAGAATCTGATCAGTCGTGTTTGACCTTTAGTCACAAATACCTTCAAGAAGTTCAGAGGAAGAGACGTTAGCCTTATTGTTCTGGACTTCAGCTCATGTCTTCTGGGTCTAAGGGGTGGATGGTACTGGTGGGGTCCAGAGTGGGTCCTACTGATGATCTGCACCTGCTGCCTTTGCACATCAGACAGGCCGACTCACTTCCTTCTTTTAAAGATTCTCTTAAAACATTTTTTTTCTCCGTGGCTCTTACCTCTGGAAATGTTGGCTTTTATGTTTGTTTGTTTCTTTTTAACAGTTGTTTTTATAACAAATGTATTCTTTCAAATTTGATGTGCCTTTAATTCTGGTGCATTTTATTTTGTTGGTGTACAGCACTTTGGCCAACTTTTTTTTTTCTAATAAAGTTAATGATATTGTATTAACTCAAAACTCTAAACTCATAATTAGCTCAGGAGTTACCACGGTAACGGGTTCATTTTGGTTAAACAGATTATTTTCATTAAGTAATTACCTAAAAACACAATCAGAAGTTGAGTTTTGTTTGTACTGCAGGAAGTCAGACAACATGGACGACACAAAGGCCAGCTGACCCTAATCCTGGTCTTGGGTCTGCTGCACCCCTGGGCGAGCTACTAGTCCTCATACAGGACCTCGTCTATGAGGACATCGTGTTCATGAACAGGGACTTGTGTGCAGAGCTGCTGTCTGAAGGCCAGGCCAATGGTGTACGGTTTTCCTTTAGGATGTCTGCTGCAGCGCTCCAAGTAGGTGTCGTAGAACCCTTTCCCTCGTCCGAGACGTCTTCCAGACAGGTCAAAGCCCAGACCCGGCATCAAGATCAGGTCCAGACCTCCTGGACAGGAAGAAAAACATGGCGTTGTGTTATTATACAATTAATGAGCATGAATCAGGATATTTTGAGCCACTTTGGCCATGACTGCCTCAAACGAGGCAGCGGGGGAGAGGGCGGACTCCAGAAACTATCTGAGTACCATCAAACTGGTTGACCCACTATGTGAAGGTGCTGTTTAAAAGACTGAGTTTGTTGTGGCTCCTCGGACTGATGACCTCTTCTGGATGAAAGACGAAACGTT
>JARVGS010000001.1:18381126-18399896 GCA_031762315.1 Hypsolebias antenori | reverse complement strand
AACGCTGCGCCGCACACCCGTTCTTAAGTCCGAGTTGCCGTAAGTCGAGGGCGCCTTAAGTCGAGGACTACCTGTATCTCCATGCTGAGCAAACCTAACCAACCCCTGTTAGCTTCATGTTTAGCATACCAAAGAAAGATGAGAGAAACAAATTTTCTCTCTAACTCCTCTGTCATTAGAAAGTGGAATTGTAATTAAACTCCTTCGTCCTACATTCTGAAAACACTACTCTTGGTGTTTATTGTCCTAGGTTTAATTTGTAAACCAATCAATACCGGAATGCAAATAGCAGGCCAGCTAGGAATGGAGGGATCTGGGGGTTTTCCCCCAGAATTTTTTTTGAATAAAGTAGATGTGATTTCCTACATTTTGGTGTATTTTAACAGGTTGTTAAACATCTACGTTTACCTACATTTGTAAACACTCCGCTTCTGTCAAGCATCCTGTCTCCCTTCCCCTTACTTGACGGTTCCACGTCTGATTCTTCTCGGCTGAATTCACTGTCCTGTTGTCCTACTCCACATGTGAAACCTCCATGCGTCTCCTCTGTCTGTTCATGGTGGCTGCCTGTGGGCTCCTGCCCACGTACAACTGTCTGGTTAGCTGGGTACTCACCCACCCCCTCAAACACACTTTTAGGGGCAGACATTTTTTAAGGGCAGAGGCGGAAATGCTACTTGAAGAGGCAGCTCATAAGTGGTATTAAGAAGTCGTAAGTGGCTGTTGTGTTTAAAATGAGTGTTTATGTAATTCTTTTCAGTTTACATATCCTTTATGTTTTTTTTCATTCAAGCAGTCATATTTGTTCATGTTAGTAAGCTTGAGAGTTACTAGATCCAAGCAAATACCGGAACGTACCCTGTCAAAACAAGAGAGTTCCCGTATCCTGTTCCGGCAGGATCCGGCTCAAATTAAGCTCCGCCTTCGTCTTATTTGTTGCATCGATACAAAGAATGCGTCTCGAACCACTCTGACCGGCGCGTTTTTGTTCAAGATAACACAGAGACGTCTTCATGTAAAGCTGGGCCGCATCAAAGATCACTGACATGTTCCCCGGGCGGGAAACCATGACAGCACTGTCTCCTTGCTGCTGCTCTTTCTCCACCCATGGAGTGTGTGTGTTTATAGGGTGGGGTTGTTGGGGGTGGGGGTGGGGGTGATGTCCCTCCTTACCCAAACATCAGACCACACAACTCAGCTCTGAGCCCTGTCAAACACAGCTGGGACATCTCTCTCCCCCCCACACCTACTTTTCTACTCCTCCTTCCCCCTCTCTGCTCCCCAGACTCCAGCAGGAAGCTTTGATACAGCGATGTTGAGCAGCAAGAGGAAGATTTCCATTTTTATCTGCTTCGAAGACTCCGAAACCCTCCTCCTCCTCTCTGTCTCTCTCTCTCATCATCCCCAACCGCCTCTCATCAGCATAAAAGACTCTTGTCGTGTCCCTTCTTCGCTGTGTGTGCTTCACATGCTGTGTAATTGATACAGACGTGATCGGAGGGGAGCAGGAATCTCAGAGAGCCATTCGACTGCTTCACTTTTAGTTTCTGAGGTGCAAGTACAGCAAAAAAAAAAAAAATAAATAAATAAAATAAAAACCCGACTTGTCCTGTTTTTATTTCCTTCACTTGTCACACAAAGCAAACGTATGTCTCGTGCAATAAACATCATCCAACGTATCGTCCGAGTCTCCACTGCAGAGCCACTGACAGCTTTTCAACTTTTTCCTCGCGGAAAAGTACAAAGTGAGACAACTGCTAAGAATAAATGTTTTGAAGCTGAAAGGGGGGGGGAGGGGGGGATCCAAGGCCACCTGTCACCTGACAGCTGCTCTTAAAAGGTTGCTTTGCACCTCGTGCCGCAGAGACAATAACAGGGCAGGCCTGTAAACTTTTATGGCGTCTTCTCATCCCCGCTGCAGTCGAGGCATCGCTTCCATCGCTCCGAAGACCCGCCTGCCTGTTCTCCGCCCACCGGAGGCCATAAATCAAACGGTCTTAGGTGAGCTCACACAAGGAGGAGATTAATTCGACTTATCCCCCTTCTTGAGCAACTTTCAGGTGTTGCCTCCAGTTCGTGTTTACACGACGAACCCGCCCTGCCCACGGTAAAGCCAAACAGAAACGGGGCCTCGTCACGGACGCCACGAACCGTGAACTTAGACGTGAAACGTCTTGAACGGCGAGGTTGATCGTTGTCGGCGTTTCCTGCTCGGTGCATCTCTTACAGATGATAAATTATGCTGAATGCGGCACTTTAAGATGCTGAGATGGCGTGTGTGCATGCCTGAAGCCATCTTCCGATGCCATATTTATGACGGAGGCTGCTAGCAGCTTAGTTAAAGGTTAGACAACTTGTGAAGGTGCGAAAACTCAGCCGAGCTTTAGTTGCTTCACAGCAGGTTTGTTAAAAACAAACGAAAGTCGTTTCTCCTGTCTGCTCATCAACTGATACACTGTGCTAAATATGTATATGATGATTTCTTGTACCGGTAGGTTCATTTGTAGCGTTAGCAAAATATCTCATTGACCAGTGGACACACTTTAAAGAAACTTTCAGAAAGACTATCTGTTGGAGTCAACCCCATTCAACATGGCTGCTACAGCTAACCAACACAAAAATGGCCACAACTCCATCAGTTTGACAGATACGGAGATACTTTGAAAATTTTGGTGTGGTAGTCGATGAGTCATTCCCAACATATAATCTGAGCACTAGCTAGTTGCATAAGTTCATTTTTTGAACTTTGCCATCAACAATCATGTGTGTACAAGCAAGTGGGCAGCATGAGGAGGAGGTGCCAGGCTGTTGTGGCTGTGTATGGTTCTTCCACATGCAAATGAGGCCCATGTTTCTTTGTATTGAACCCTGGCACAATTTCCTGCGGGATAAATAAAGTTCTATCTTATCTTGTCTTACGAAATGAACCTGTTACATTTGGTAGTTATTACATTGATTATTAATTAATAATTATTACATATACATAATAATTAACAGTACACTCTGCCTGCCTGTTAGCAGAATATCTCCTGTAATCCCTGATGGTCATACAGTTACAACCACTCAACGTTCCGACTCAACCAAATTCAAAATGGTCGACACAGCCAACAGATTTCAAAGGACACAAAAATATCCATGTCAACTAATCTGACAGATAATAAGCTGCAATTTGGTGTATTAGCAGCTGAAAATCATGTCCAACACATGCTGAGAATTTAACAGAAACTCAAACAGCGCCCAAACCCTTTGTCGTTATTTGTCAGCATCGACTTTGTCTGTTTGTTAGCAAAATATACCATAAACCACTTGAAATGATGTCAGTGAAACTCTTAAAAAAAATTCACTGGATACACATCTAGAACTCATTTACATTTGGACTCAAGCCAATTCAAGATGGTCGCCACATACAAACATTAGACAAGTCAGTAAAGATAGTCAGGGGCCTGACTAGCACAGTGAACGCTGGATCAGTCGGGGGTCGAACTTTATTGTCCATAAGAGACTAGCTCCAGAATTAGGAAATGGGGAGGATGGAATGGCCGCCTGTAGTCATCACCTCAACCCCACCAATCCCCTGTGGAGCCGCTCAGCTTGGGTGGGCTGTTTGTTCCAGCCTGACCAACACCACCACACTGGCTGACCTACGACAAATGGTGGCTGAAGAATGGGATGCCATCTCTCAGTAATATAAGCTATGCAGAATGAGAAGGAGGTGCAGGCTGTTGAGGCTGTCTATGGTTCTTCCACATGCAACTGAGGCTCATGATTAGAAAATGAACCTGTTACATTTTCAATATGTACCATATGTTCTGCCATACACATTGCACCACCGTATAAGTTGCATCAGTCCAAATATGTCTAATAAAGTGGAAAAAACATAAATATGTTGCTTTGCCATATACCGGTAAGTCATATCTATTATGCGTCACGGCTGACATCCCGAAAATGTGGGCCGGTGTTGTGCCAAAAATCGATCGGCTGCCAAATGGCGGCCGCGAGAGCATGCACGAGAGGACTTTAACAATAGTTTAACAAGATTAATGCTTTAAAACAATTTGTTTGTTCAGAATTATAGTAAAAGTGTATCTCAAACTAGATTTGCTTAATAAATGCACTTTGACGGGTAAATCAGCTGTATTTCAAAAACTGATTTGCAGAAGCCGGAGCACGCAGAGGGACGACTCGCTATGCATTTCTTCGAAATTTAACAAGATAACCACCTAAAAACAATTATTTGTTAGCTCAGCATTATAGTAAAGGTGTGTCTCTGTTGAACTTTTACTTAATAAATGCACTTCAATGGTCAAATCAGCTGAATTTTGCCAGGGCGGCACAGCAAAATGAAACTGGTTTGATGGTTGCTCAAGGCATGATTGCGGAGCTGGACGAATGCGGCAGACTATGGCAAACCGATTGTGTCATTCCCATTACCTGACACGACGACATGCCATATTACTTGAGCGCCATCTAGCGGCTGCAAATGGTAGTGTTCAATATTTTTTATGTCCGAATGAATGAAAACAGTCATGTCTCAGCCAAAAATTAGTTTATAAATATGTAAATAATTAAAAAAAAAAAACATAAAAAGTCACTTCGGTATATAAGTGACAGGGCATGTAAATTATGCAAAAAACTGTGACTTATAGGTCGGAAAATACGGTATCTATTTTCTTCGACCATCCAACCCAATAAATGATATCAAACAAAAGACAATAGCAAAATTAACTCCTTGGCACAGGCAGAGAAGATGTGATAAGTTTTTTTGTGCAACCCATAAACTCAAAACAACAACAGCAACACAAAAAAAACAAACGTTTTCATATGTGACACCATTTAAAGCCATAATAGCTGCATATTTTTCCAGTGTATGTGATTTGAGGCTTTAAACAATTTTTGAACTGCTTTTTTGTGTGTTGTAGCTCAAACTCATCTGGGTTTTTGTGTGTCACATTGAAGTTCGATGATCTATTATGGAAATTCTCTTAGTGAGAGTTAGTAAAATATCTCACAGCTCTTTTGCAGATGACCTTAGCTCCAACATTACTGTAACGTTCTCCACTGCTTGATTTTCTCCTAAAATTCGACTTGTGCATAACTCTCGTCCTCACATCTTTTAGTCGCCATTTCTTTTGTAAGAAGAGAGAAACACTTTTAACTTCTCTCTTTTGACCTGCGGACACTGATTCCACTGTTCCCCTTTGGACTTTGTTTTGATTATTTGACCAACTCAATATCCATCGTGCACCGAGACTGTCTGAAGTATACTTAAAAATCTTCCAGTATAAACAAATGTCTTGAAATTGTTGGCAACAAAACACAATTCTGCTGATTTCACATATTTGTCACAATGATATGGTAGACTTTTGGCATTGAATGACACAAATAGTCAGGAAGGATCCGTGTTTTTTTGTTGACTTATTCATATCTGGTTTGCTTGATTAAATGTGTTTATGGTTGTGATTAATGTCTGATTTACTCCTGTTGTTTTCGTGGTTTTAGTTTTCAGTGTGCCAGCACTCACTTCTCCTCAGTAAGTTGATGCTCTCACCTGTTGTCACTTCCTCAGGTGTTTGTGATTGATGTTCATTAGTAGTCCTTTATATTCATTGTTGGATCCTCATAGTGCTGGTTGCCAGCTAGTTATGACACCTCACTTTATGGTCTCCCATTGCTTTTCTGTATTTTTTGCTCCGTGTACAGACATTAATAAATCGGTTTTCTGTTTGCGTCAAGCGCTTGAGTTCTGACTACAAACTTGGGTTCAAACCTACAGATTCATTCAAGCTTTATTTATACAGGTTAATCCCATTGAGCCCCGGGGACTCAATTACAGTATAAGAGAGACCTGGTTTTAACAAAGAGTGATGACAACAGTGGACAATAATAGACAATCACAAAGGATGCGTTCAAATTGAGAATAACGTGAAAATAAAATGGTATTTAAAAAAACAGCTAGGTTGTAAGGTGATGTAGAAAACTAAAAACAGGAACATGTCTGCATTGCTTTTTCCCATGAACTTAGCAGATGTTTGAAGCCACTTCGAGAGGTCAAGGTCGAGAGCTTCAGATCTTTTTGAAAGATATTTCAGGAAACAGGAGGGGAGTAGGAGAAGGTCCTTTTGCTAAGTTCATTCTGCACTGAGGGAACTACGGTGGCCCTAAGGTGTAAATGAACATTTAAAGAAAAAAAAAAAGACAAACAAACAAACAAACAAAAAAGAATTACAGCAAGCCAAAGCAGAAGTGATTCTGTTGTTTCCAAATGTTGTTGTGATTTTATTGTTTGTTGTGTTTTTTCAAGTAATTCCTTTTTTTTTTTTTTTTTTCAAATGTTGTTCATTTACACCATATGTGTTAAACTCAAGGCTCGAGGGCCAAATGTGGCCCTCATTGACATCTTATCTTGCCCCCAAGCTGTGATGTGAAATGTAAAATACTTCTGTCCCTTTAATTTTTTTCAGTAATCTTTGGTTATAATGTAAAAAGCACAACAGTGAACATATGATGACACCAACCTAATTCTTGTTGAGAAACCTGTAACCAAGAAAAGACTTTGGGTATCTGATTTGAGTTAGTGGTTGTTGAAATCGGCCCTTAGTTTAAAAAGGGTTTTATTGTAGGCCCCTTTTGTAAGCGAACAGACCAGATGATGCACATATATGAACATTTTTTTAATCCAAGTCATTGAAAAACCTTGTGTATTGACATGGTGTGTCCAGGTAGGCTACTCCGGTTTCCTCCCACAGACAAAGAAAACATGCATGTTAGGCTGATTGGTAACTCTAAATTATCCCTAGATGTGAGTGAAAGTGAATGGTTGTTTGTCTCTGTGTCCCTGTGATGGACTGGATACCTGTCCATGGTGTCTCCGACCTCTGGCACGATGACTGATCAACCATGCACAAACTTCCTTTTTGTGCTCAGTTTTGCAAAAAAAGGCACCTTCAAAGCACAGAGCTATTTAAAGTAGACCCTCCACTGTCCTCTCTAAGAGACATGCAAGGACATGTAAGACTATGGTCTCCACAACAACACAGGTTTGGAGCTCATTAGAAGCAGACCGTCAGAGGAGCGTCTCAGGAATGTTTCACAGGACTGGAATAACAGCCGGTCCAAAAAGGTGAAGGAAGCAAGATTTTTTTTTTCTTCCCCACTGCAGCTTCACTTGATAAACCTCGAGCAGAGCTGCGGTGCATCCCCACCCTCTCCACCCCACCCGAAACCCCTCCCCAGCCTCCCTCCCTTCTTGCGCACGGACTCCCGGAGACGCGGAGAGAAGTTTGCCTGCGGCGCGGTTCAATGAACATTAAGCTGCGCTTCACTTTCGGGGGCTGGGGAGACAAAACGGCAACAAGAGCCTCCGGAGAAGCTTTCCAGGGAATGCTGAGAGGAACAAACGACTGCGGACACACTGCCCCAGCCTTTCTTTTGAAGAGAGGTATTGATGAACTAGAACTGGGACAGTGAAGGGGACACCAGCCGGGAACTCCTTATCCGTCTCTATCTGTGGGTGTCCTGAAGGAAGAGAAGCGCAACGCAAGGAGACCAAGTGAAAGTGACTCAGGATGAATAATAACAACAAAATCGAGAAGGAAAACGAGCCGAGTGAATTCACCAACCATGAAGAGGAGGTATGTATCCAGAACTACTACCTGCTGCTTCTTATCCCCTCCAAACCTATTCAATACCTACTCATTTTCCAGGAACCCTCAACTATTGCAACCCAGCTTCTACCTCATGAAAGTTTCAAGATCTGCTCCCCGTTTTTCATTCATCACACACTTTTCCTGCAGTCCGATTCCATCTTTCATTATTATTCTACCCATGTACTCTTAATTTTGCAATAATTTCCCCTCCTTTTGACCAAGTTGTCTTAGGATAAAAGCCGGAAAGACACTGAAGAAACAACTGCTGCTGCAACATGTTGGCAATAACGCCTCCTAAACCCAGACATGTCTCAATAACTGTGTCTGAAAGTCATCCAAACACTAGACTGATTCTGTTTGTATGATTCAGTCTTTTTTATTAGAGAGAGGAAAAAAAAAAAACCAACAGTTTCTGTTAACATTGCACAATCCAGTTCGATGATAGCTTGTTAGTTTTGGATGTCTTTGCATGGGTTGATTTGCTTTGGCACAGATTTATCTCCATTTAAAAGCTCCCCACATCGGCAGAGGAGGGGTGTATAAGTATAAAGGTGTATCAGATTAGATCAGATATCTTCTTGGAGTAATTTGGTTATAGCTCGGCGTAGCGATCATCATTTTGTAACCGAATACCGAGCGCCCTTACTGATGCAATACCAAATTTGGTCCACAGTCGAGGTTACTATGGATGCAAGGAGTTTCTATTGCACCACTCACACAAGGGAAAGGGTAACAATTCAGTTTTTGGATTGCAGATCAAACCTTCACTGACCTCCGGAGATGGGGCGGTTAACTGAAAACACGGCTCTGATGCTTGCAAATGACAATTATTGCTTGTTTTTCTTGGTAAAGTGAGTGTTTTGCTGTAATATCAGAAGTACAGGCCGGCAAGACACATGCTTAGGAGTTTGGTTTGGTCTTATTAACAGTAAATGTAAAAGAAAAGCAATAATTTTACATTTTTATGTGTGAATCAGACTTTTGTCTAGCATTAAGCACTGGAGGTTGGTTTTAATTGGGCAGTTAAATTGTTTTATGGGGCAAAAACATCTTCAGATGAAATTACATTATTTCTAACCAGAGGGTCAAACCTGAATAAATGTTTATTTGCTTCAATTGAACCCAACATGGCATCACTGACTGAGTGCCGAAACATTTAGCTCATCGTTGCATGATATTAGAAAAACTAGCTTTTGCGATATTATTGAATATCGCCATGACAATTTCAGTTGTGATAAACTTCTGTTTTTTTTTTATCTTCTTTCTTTTTGTACGTTTTAGTAAAATAAATACATTAATTAATTATGATGAAACCAGTTGAAAATAAGCTCCCATTTTTCCTCACTCCGCTGAATTACCAGTATGTCCGTCATGATGCTCACACCACTCTTCATGTACGGTACTTTATAATCTCAGCCACAATCTTCTGATTCTGGCATGGGCAGAATCAGAAGATCTCATTGGACGTTCAGTTTGTCTCTGAGTCATTGCAGTCTTTCACTATAATGATATTGCGCATATTGATATTGCGTATATTGATATTGCGATATCGATAAATCTTTGATATATCGTTTAGCTTCAGTTGAGCTGATTATTCTGCAATTTTTTTTATAAAGTTTTTTTTAAACGATATAACAAAAACTAAAACCAGCTAAATTAGCTGCCTTTTTAAATTTATTATTCCATTAATTTGACTTTTGTTTACCACCAGGTTTTGTAACCTATTCAACCTTAGGCTTTAGTTGCTCCCAGATACAGAGCACATCCGAAAACTATCCGGTGAGACGCGACAGCAGTCTCAAGATTAGCTTGAGATAACATAATTGCTTACAGCCTCGCCTCATCGGATATTTAAACTCGCTGGTGGCACATGTTTGAATTTCTGTCAGGTCCACGGGCCGAGGGAGCAGACGAGAGCTGTCTGTAGCCGACACCGAGACAGGGAGAGTAATGGCCGGAGGAATCTAATGTTGTAGAAATGTTTGGAACCAATCCAGGGTGGCGGACACGTACATTTTCTCAGATGAATTAGCATAAGGTTAGACAGCGGTGCTTTGTCTTGGCAGAAATGAAATGTTACATCGAGGGGAAGAAGGATCAAGGAGGTTTGGGGGAGAGTTTGTTTTGCACAAAAACACACATGGGACTAAAAATAACAGTGAATGTTTCTTAAACTCCACACGTATGAGATCCATTTTTCTTTGGCATCTATTCCGCAATTTTTGTGCTATTTCAATATATCAAAACTCATTCAGGACATTCCTGCTTTGGCTTTTGGTAATTGTGCAATTTTTACCTTTTGAGATATTTTGCATTTTTGGCTATGTTTATCTTTAAAATGAATCTTCATATCCTTCGTGCGGTTTAAAACCCTTTACTGTTCATTTCAAGATTGTTTCTAGCTTTTTTTCCGGCTTATTTGTACCGATTTTGACTTCCTTCCACTTCTTTCAGCTTTTTGCTATACTTCTTGCTCATTTCAGCTTATTTCAGCTCATATAAGCATATTTTGTTATTTTTTTCAGCTTCTTTCAGCAAATTTTTCATGATTTCTGTCAGCTTTTTGCTATTTTTCTTGCTTATTTCAGCTCATATAAGCTTATCTTGTAATTTTTTTCAGCGTCCTTCAGCTAATTTTTTATGGTTCTTTCAGCTTTTTACTATTTTTTTTCTCATTCCAGCTTATTTCAGCTCATATAAGCTTATTTTGTTATTTTTTTCCAGCTTCTTTTAGCAATTTTTTTAATGGTTTCTGTCAGCTTTGTGCTATTTTTCCTGCTTATTTCTACCCATAAGCTTATTTAGTTTTTTCCCCAGCTTCTTTCAGCTAGATTTTAATGTTTTCTTTTCAGATTGTTGCTATTCTTCTTGTTCCTTTCATCTTATTTCAGCTCATATGAGCTTACTTTTTTTTTTTTTTTTTTTTTTTTCCAGCTTGTTTCGGCTCATGTTTTTATGGTCCTTTCAGCTTTTTCCTGCTGAATTTTCACGAGTTCCCTCAACTCATTCAGTCATAAGCATTCACGCTGCATTTTCGCAGAAAACACAGTCTCTCTAATTGGAGATTTATTTATTTAAATCTGAATTATTATAATCCAAGAAACACGTTTCGTCATGGTCCACGAAAAGCACCTAAAGTTTAACGGCTTCACATTTAACACCAAAGTAACCTTAAACTGTAACCTCATAAGAGCTAAAGTTTAACAGCCTGACTGGTGTGACTCTCACGTGCTAAGCAACATCACCCCCTCTCCTCTTCATCCTCCTCCTCCTCACTGTTGCTCAGTCTCATGTGTGACTCCCAGGATCACTGGTTCGCACCAGTAAGAACACAGTTTCAAGCTCCTCGTGCCCGCTTCATTGCCCAACCCTCACATCACGCCGAAACCTGACGATGCCTAATGTTTATCTTGTGCGGAGCAGAGCTCACCAAACATGGTCTGGCTGTAGGCCGAGGTATGCGGGTTTTGGCCCCTGCAGCGCTAATCTAGAGCCCCGCTGCGATAAGAGTCATTATCAGGTGTTCTGGACGCTTTCACGTACAGCCGCCGATGAAGACGAGGTGACATGCGCTCGCTTGTGTGGTTAACGGCAAAGATATGTTTCAGCTGGAGGCCAGTTTCCAGCCCTTGTTTGGGAATAACATCAGGAGTGGACCCTTGTGTAGATTCGACATGGGGGTGGTTGTTTTTAAAAGAAAAGGCATGCATACGTCAGACATTTTGTGTTATCGGGACGGTGACACGTTCAAAGTTTGTATAGCGAGAGCAAAACACCGCTAATCTACTCGCTATAAATTTAAAATGCAAACATCCATCCATTATCTTTACCCGCTTTCTTCCTTTTAGGGTCACAGGGGTCACTGGTGTCCACGTCCAGCAGTCACTGTGCGAGAAGCGGGGGACGCCCTGGACATTTGGCACACACGGTGCTGGTTTTTATATCAGATTTACAAAACCCAGTAATCTGAACATTACTGTATTTTAAGTATATGCAGCACCAGTTACGTTTGTTTTAATTCCTGTTTTGTTGATTCTTGCGTGTCCTCTGGCCTCAGCAGTGGGTGCTGCAGCACCCTCAACACCTCTACTTTCAATGGCCGTGCCGTTAGAAGAAACATAATGGTTTTATCAGTCTCTCTTTTAGAACTGAACATGTAGTGAATAAAACTGGTTAAATGGGGGCTTTTATTATAGAAATCATCTTATTTTATTAGCCTAAAAGCATGGTCAGGCTACATTTTTAAATGTCTGTGACCATGGTGATTATATTTAAATGCTTCTTCCGTCGTACATTATTGTTTAGGCTGTATAACACCGCTTTACGTTTCATATCAAATTTTTTTGTCCACGTACACATGACTGTATTTTGTATTTAAGTCTCTTAGTATTTTTTAAGCCTAAGGAGGCAGCAGTGTTAGTTAATTCTTTTTTTAAAAGGCAATTTTTGGGTAAACTCCCCTTCTATTTATGCAAAACTGTAATACCTTCAAAGACCTGTAATGAATTGCTGCACTTGAGTCGGTTCATCTTTAGAGTTCCCAGGATTTTTTTTTTTCCAATTTGGCAGAATAGCAGGTTTTATGTTTGTTTGTGGTTTTTCCCCTGTACTTTTGTCATTTTCAGACCACACTAAACCTTCTTCATGTTTTAGTCTCAAAAACAACTAAATTGCATTTCCTGCAAAAATGCAGTGTGAACGCTTAATGCTGAAGAACTTGCTAAAAAAAAAAAAAAAACAGCTGAAATTAGTTAAAAACATGCTGAAATAGAAGAACAAGCTTAAGTTAGCAGAAGAAAGCAGAAAGAACACATACCTGCGGAATTGGGTTTAAATAATCAGAAATGAGCAAAAAAGTTAGGAAATTTAGATCTTAGATCAATTAAGATCTGTTCAGATCTTAATTTCTTGCATTTTTTAATAGTCTCTATTATTTTTTATATCTTGTGTGATTCCTTGCATATTCTTTTTGTACTGAAACTCTGGCACAACAATTTCCTGCGGGATCAATGAAGTTCTATCTTATCTTAAATCAGCTAAAAATGCAGAAATTGGGAAAAATAGCTGAAAAGGCAGAAATAAACTTAAACTAGCAGAAGGAAGTGGAAACAGTTGGACTGAGCTAAAAATGTGGAATTGGCTGAAATTAGCATAAAACAGCTAAATAGTAGCTGAAATAGCTGAAACATAATTACGCTGAAAAGAGTATAACAAGCTGAAATTAAGATAAAGAAGTTAATTAGACAGAAAGTAGTAGAAATTACCATTAAAACTTCAATTTATCTGAAAGCAGCCAAAATTAGCTAGAAAATGCTAAAATAAAATGTAGCTGAAAAGGTAGAACAAACTTAAATTAGCATAAGAAAGCAGAACACATATTTGCCGAATTATGTTTAAGCAGAAATTAGCAAAAAAACAAGTTGGGAAATTGGTTAAAAAAGCTTAAATTAGACCCCAAAAATGGCTGAAAAGTAGCCGAAAAGGCAGAGAGACGCTTAAGCTACCAGAAGGAAGTAGAAAGAGCTGAAATTAGCTAAAAAATGTGGAATTAGCCGAAAAAGCTAAAATTAGCATGCAGCTAAATAGTAGCTGAAATGGCTGAAACTAGCATAATTAAGCTGAAATTAACATTAAGAAGTTAATTAGGCTGTAAGTAGCAGAACTTACTATGAAAAACTTCAGTTTATCTGAAAACAGCCAAAATTAGCTAGAAAAAAAAAAGGAGCTGAAAAGGTAGAACAAGCTTAGATTAGCAGAAGAAAGCAGGACGCATTTCTGAAAGAAGCAGAAATGAGCACAAAAGTGGAAATTATCTGAAGAAAGCTGAAATTATCAACAACAAAACAGCTGAAATGTAGCTAAAAAAGGCAAAAAGAATCATAAATTACAAGAAGGAAGAGAGCACATTTTTGATGAATAAGTTTTAAGTTTTCCCTAAACATCAAGTTACAGATGAGCTGAAAATCTGCCCATTCTGGTCATTTGCGGAGCAATCAATACATCCCAGATACAAGTTTAAAATGAAAGTCGCTTATCAACGTGAAATGCCAAACGTCTGGTTGTTCTTGTTTGTCATAGGCTGTATTTTCAAGATTGTTTTAGTATGAATGAAATATTTTTTTGTTTACCAGTACATGTATGGGATTGTGTTTTTGAACAAACATGATGGCTATTTTTGGCCTCTGGGAAGTATTCTCATTTTATTTTGAAATTTAATCGACAAATTAAGAAAGGTATAAAAAATAAAAATAAAAAAACAAAGAAAGGAAAAGGAAACCAAGAGAAGTTGTGAGTTTATAAAATGCATCAAAGCTTAAAAAGTCACCCAACCGAGGTTGATCTTTCACCTTTTTGCCATCAGTCGTCTAGATATCTTTCATCTGGTTAAGTTGAAACCTGCCCAACCTTTAAAGCCTCAAAGGTCTGAGACAAACCACGAGCGCAGAGTAGATATGTTTTTCTTTTTGTATTAGTTTCTCATCAGGATGAAAGGATCCTTTGCCTGAAATCATTACTGGAAGAAGCACGTAACAGTCGAACCGTGCAGGATTTCGAACCTCGTCAGACACTTGTTGACCGAAGTTCCTAGCCAGCCATAAACGCGTAAGTGGATCTTTACAAGTGGCCCAAAGAGGCAGAGAATACCACTCAAGCGGACTTCGGCAAATGTGATGCATCTCCCTGGGGTGTAATTGGATTGTGCTTGGCCTGCTTTGGGTATCCTCTTCAAATAGCAGGTCATGTGGCCGGCGTGACCTTTTCCATCAGGAGATATAGGTGGGGAGCTACGCTGCTGGAGAAGCACAATGAAGCCGACGCAAGCTCAGTGGCGTTTGGGCGTGTGTGTGTGTGTGTGTGTGTGTGGGTGTGTGTGTGTGTGTGTGTGTGTGTGTGTGGTCCATCCGACTGCTTGTATCCATGAAAAGGGCACCCAGATACATTAACTGTTCGTGACATGAAACGTTACCGGCGGGGGAGGTGGTCATGATAGGGCAAAAACATACTGCCAGTCTTACATATTGTTGGGAGATGAGAGATTAACCGTAGATTAAGAAGGGAGGTACTCCGGAAGTTGTGCAGATGAACCATGAGGTAATTTGGACAATAAAAAGCCCCTTTACAGCCTTACTCAAACAATAAAAACCGGCTCCATCGGTGGGAGTTTATTTATAAAAGCCCAAAGGGGGAATTGTCATCTTATTTTATCCATTTGTCAGCAGTGTGACAAGAGGTATTTAAAAAGACAACAACAAAGTTCAGCATTCAAACGCATGTGAGAAGAAAGGAACAAATACAGAATATATATTTATATATAGTACAATCACTTCTCACATCAGTGGATAATATATTTGCCGCTGCTTTCCTTAAAAGACCTCACGTGTGAATTGTTTTGAAGTAAATGACATGATACATACTGTAATGAAGGGAAGTGTGGGTGTTTTTCTAGATGGTGTGAGACATTTTATCATGCCCTGTCATACCATATTTATGTGATTATTCTGTCACCTTTACTAAACATTATTTACCGGTACCCAGAAGCTATAATTACCCACCCTACTGTATATTCTGTTGTTTTTTTTTTGTCAACTGTTGTACTGTTTTTATAATCCCAAGACATTGTCAGTCTTTAATTCTCTATTTTGTGTTTCTAGTCTTCTTCTTCAATCCTTCTTTACTTTTATCACCCTTCCCCTTCATTTCCTCCTTTCCTTTCCTTCGTCCCACCCTACTTCTTCCTTCTCTCTGCCTTTATCTTGTTCTCTCGCCATTTCCTCCCACTTTTCCTCCCTCCACCCTGCTACCGTTTATAATCTACCACACTTTATCTCTCCTTTCCTATCACCCCCTTCTTTTTCCGTCCAGCATTTTAACTCCTCTGCACTCATTATTGTTCCAACGGACATGATCCTTACCCTTCATCTCATCCTCTGAGTTTAGGCTCTTCAACTCAGTGGATGAACCAGTGTTTACGAAGAACCAGTTTTAAATTTAATCTTTGTCAAGTAACCAGCTAAATTGGTTGCTAGCTACCTAGTGGCTAGAAAAGATGGCATTTGAGATCTGTTAGTCACTAGCTGGCTAGATAGCTTGTAATCTAATTGTTTGCTAACTAGCTAGTTATACGTTTTTAGCTAGCAACAATGAGCATTTGAGGATATGTTTATAGCTTTCTAGTAATTTTCTAATTAGTAACTCCCTTAGCAAAAAGTAGTATATTAAAGTATACTTCAAGTATACTTTTTAGGTACTTATCTGACTTGAAGTATACTTTTTAAGTACTTATCGGAGATATACTAAAAAGAAGTTTATTTAAGTGTACTAAGAGTACGTATACTCATTTTATACTTTAAAATAAGGCTGTGTACTTGAAGTTTAGTTTTTATAAACTACATTAGATACTATTAAGAATAGCATAGTGAAGTACAAAGTATACTTGGCTTATACTCAAAAGTATAAAAGAAGTCTAAGACTAAGTACAATAAGACTTATACATTAATTCAAAAGTTTATACTTGTACTTTTGTTTTTGCTACTCTTTGAAGACTAATTCTGGACATCCCCCCTGACGTGCAAACAAGGTCTACGTTTGGACGTCTAACCATGACTGCATTTGGACGTCGATATGAACGTCAGACTTGGAGATCATACAGACCAGTTCACAGTTAGCTAAAGGATTTGCTAAATAACCAGTTAGTTAAAAGTTTTAGCTAGTAACAAAGAACATTTGAAGATATGTTTATCACTATAGCTTTCTAGTAATTTTCTTATTAGTAACTAGCTAAAGGATTAGCTAAATAACCAGTTAGCTGAAAGTTTTAGCTAGTGACAATGAACATTTGAAGATATGTTAATTGCTAGCTAGCTAGGGATTTTCTTATTGGTATTATTAGTAACTAGCTGGGGGAGTGGTGGTGCAGTGGTTAGACAAGGTGGGCCTGTGATTGGAGGGTCGCCGATTCAACTCCCCTTACTGACAGCATTAAAAAAAGTGAGCTAATGTTTACAAATGGTGTCCTTTTACCTACTTTGTCTCAGACCGATGATTCAGGATCTGCCTTTTTTTTCCCCCTCCACATAGACAAAATCTGCCAGCCCAATAGGTAAACTAAAGGAAGGTAATATAAAGCTTAAAAGGATCTCCAGACTATTTACACATGTTGGTCTTACCATGTTGCTATTTCTCTATCCTACTTAAAGTTGTTGTTTATGACATGTGAAAACTCATATTTACTTTAAAAAAAAATCTAAATGTTTATCACATTTTTCACCTAAAGATGTTGCCATTATTTTTTTACTGATACAATGCATTCTTGGGGCATTGACATACATCGTTTGTAATAGAACCTAAAACACAAGGAATCAAGGCTAAAATGTTGTAACGTGACAAAGTTATATTTTGTATCGGTCCATAGTGACATGAGTCGAAATGATGAAACGCGATCAACTTGTAACGTTTAATTTATTAGCTCTGGAGCTAATGCCATATATGATAGGTATGGAGCTAATGCTATTAGCTCTTGTGCTAATGTCATATATAGGCTTATATTAGCGCATGAGCTAGCATCATATTTATTAGCTCCTGAGCTAGCTCTGGAGGCAATGCTATTATCTCCAGAGCTAACGCCATAAATATATTACCTCCCGAGATAGCGTCATATGTGTTAGCTCTGGCGTTGTCGTCCTATAGCTATATTAGCTCTGGAGGTAATTCTATTAGCTCTTACGCTAACATCATAAATGTTAATGTCAATTTTATTTATATAGCCCATTTAAAAACAACAATGTTGAACAAAGTGCTCCACAAACAGGAAATCTAGCAATAAAATAATGAAAGATCAAACATTACAAACCACAAGTATAATAAAATAGGCTAAGAACAAACTAAAACAAGAAAATAGCACGCCAAAAATATTCTGTTGGAACTCAAACCAAACTTGAATTGAAAGCCAGTGCAAAAAAGTGAGATTTTAGGCATATTTTAAAAAGCTGGACGGACTCCGCAGAATGAATATCAATAGGCAGGGAGTTCCAGAGCCTGGATGCTGCCACAGCAAAAGTCTGATCCCATCTGCGCTTTAGTTTAGCCCTCGGCTGCACTAAAAGCATCTGACCGGAGGATCTCAGTGCTCTGTTTGGGCTGTAAAAGTGTAAAAAATCCATTAAATAACTGGGTGCCATGCCATTTAAAACTTTAATAGTCAGTAAAAGAATCTTAAAATCAATACGAAAAGGAACAGTGTAAATCATCCAAAACAGGAGTGATGCGGTCATGCCTTCTGGTTCCTGTTAAAAGATATAGCAGCATTCTGGACTAACTGCAGGCAATGGAGAGACAATTGTTCCAAAACGATATATGAGTTGATGTAGTCCAGTCTGGTGGTGATGAGGGCATGGATAAGAGTTTGAGGTCTTTAAGAGGAATGTAAGATTTTGCTTAGGCTATTAAACATAACTGATAAAAACTGGGTTTGACTTTTTGGTTAAATATTAGCTCCACAGCTAAGGCTATATATTAGCTCCTTAGCTAGCATCAAATAAATTAACTCCCAAGCTAGCATAATGTAAAGAACCTCCTAAGCTAACGTTGTACAAAGTATATATTAACTCTGGAAGTATACCGTATATTGCTGGAGCTAACATCATATATATTAGCTCCTGAGCTAACGTAATTTATTTTAACTCTGGAAGAATACCATATATGGCTGGAGCTAACATTATATATTAGCTCCTGAGCTATCGTCATATACCGGTATATTAAATCTGGAAGTATACCGTATATGGCTGGAGCAAACATCATATATTAGCTCCTGAGCTAACATCATTTATATTAACTCTGGAAGTATACCTTATATGGCTGGAGCTAATATCATATATTAGCTTCTGAGCTAATGTCATACATATCTAGCTCTGGAAGTACACCGTATATGCCTGGAGCTAACATCATATATATTAGCTCCTGAGCTAACGTCATTTATATTAACTCTGAAAGTATACCGTATATGGCTGGAGCTAACATCATATATATTAGCTCTGGAAGTATACCATATATGGCTGGAGCTAATATAATATATTAGCTCCTGAGCTAACGTCATATATATTAACTCTGGACGTATACCCTATATGG
>JARVGS010000001.1:18269920-18282560 GCA_031762315.1 Hypsolebias antenori | reverse complement strand
GTTTCTACAATTTTTTTTTGCTTTGTTTTGTTTTGTTTTTTGAATGTCCAGAGGACCAGACTTAGCTTTTTTAGATTAAATTTAAATCTAAATATTTAATTTAAAAACTAAATATTTAACGTATAAGTTGCATAGTTAGTTAGCAAGCTAAATATTTAGCTCCACAGTGAACATTTAGTTTACAAAGTAAATGTTTATGTCCGAGATAAATGTTTGATTTACAAACTAAATATTTAATTAGTCAACTAAATATTTAGGTGTAATTTAAATATTTATTTCCAAGCTAAACATTTATTTCAAAAACTAAATATTTAATTTCCAAACTAAACATTTAATTTCTAAGCTAAACATTTAATTCCTAAATTAAATATTTAATTTGCTAACTAAACATTTAGCTCGGACATAAATATTTATTTTCCAAACTAAACATTTAATTTCCAAAATAAATAATTAATTTGCTAACTAAATATTTAACTTGCAAGTTAAATAATTTGTTTGTAACTTAAACATTTAGCTTGGACATAAACATTTAGTTTGTAAACTAAATACTTAGTGTGGAATTAAATATTTAGCTTGTTGACTACATATTTAACTTGCGTTAAGTATTTAGTTTGCAAACTAAATATTTATCTTGTAAATTAAATATTTAGTTTGGAACTATGACATTTATAAATGTATAAACAACATGATGAAAACATGACTTTGAAAAAAAAAAAAAACTTTTTTCCTCTTATGAAAGGCTAGAAATAAACCAAAAATATTGCTGTTAATTTATGACTGTGTAACTTTACAAACGGCACCCCATAGTAAATAACTACAGATTAATTTTAAATAACCTCATAAAGTGTACTTGACAGTGATGTAAAGTTAAATAGAAATGTATTCACATGAAATACAATGACATTTTTGAGAAGGAGTTGTTTTAGGACTTTTGTAATCCACCTTGGTTCGGGCTCCATGTGGTCTAGCCCTTAGTTTTAAAACTGTTCCTTGTGGGTCACTTTGACCCAAGAACAGCAGGAGGATTAAACAGTAACAGCAGCTTCTGAACAAGAACTGTACTAAAATTTCCAACATAATAATAATACAGTCTTTCTTTTGTTGAATTTTACAAGAAAATCTATCTAATGTTATTGGTCGTTTATTTTTTTTTATCAATTTGTAGCTGCTGTCATTATGACCAGTATATTTCCTTTAATATTTTAGATTCATTGTTCTCTGGATTTTAAAATTTGGAATCTTAACATCTTAAAAAATCACCACAAAAGAAAGAAATATTTTCAGCAAACAAAACAATTATCAGAAACTATTGGAAATTATTGGATTTGGTACCTGGATTATTGAGCATGAACTTTCTTGTTTATTATCAGAAACATTTCCCATTAGAATATTGACAGATCCTTGCCGTCAAGACACTGTAAACAAAGTGTTGGAGGTCTGATTCAGCTCACTGATCCTATTAGCTTAGAGGCAAGACCAGCATTGACATCAATCTGCTCGGCTTGTTTGAAAACTAGATAAACGCACTTTTCCACTCTAAAGGTCAAACAAGTCCTATCTATACCTATTCATCCATCAAGCGTCAGTGTGTAAAGGCTGTTAGAAGAAGCATATTCATATTTGCAACCGATTGACAGACACTTCTTTCCATTGTTTCAACGTCCTATTCAAAGTTCTATCAAGTGTCCCTTTTCACGAAGCAAGCACTTAGAAACTCGATTCTTTAAATCCTCAAGAGAGCTGTGCTCTCTTGCTACTGAGTTATGCATTGTTGACCCGCAAAGCTCCCCTTGTAAGTGTATCATTGAATAAAGAAGCTTCACTGACAGGAAACAAATAAGGAGCTACAGCCAGAGCAAACACAGAACAAGGAACTTTCTGGGCTCAGTCCTGACCAGTTTACATAGTGAAGGTTGCATTCACTGGCACCCAACCAGAGCCTTTTAAGGCACTAATGTCACCTGCAACACCCACCAAGAGAATCTCATCAGGACATAGAGCATTCATACATAAGCACTTCCTCGGCTAACCCGTATATGTAAAAGTGAACCTCCATTTCCTTACACTGTACATGCACCATGTTGATGCAGATGTAATATGCATGATTAAAAACAGACATGGGTGTGCACACAAAGCACAGCCACCCACACCCACACGCATACAAACACATTGCAAACTTGACTGTTTTTGGCCCACCATTGTTCACTGGCTCTGAAGCGTTGCTGGGCTAAGTGAGGGGCCCTGATGGATACCTACCCGACTCGGACCACCAATAAAGGTGTGAGAAGACCTGAGATGCAGAGAAAATGAAGACATTTCAATGAGGGACATAAAGATAGCCAGAGATAGGAGGATACTGGAAACGAACAAGAATTAAACCTTGTATGTGATTGCACAGGTGTATAATTCACACCTTTGCACAGTATTTACCCCCCCCCCCCCAAAAAAAAAGACAACCAAGTTATTGTGTTTTATGATGTGTCGTTTCCCCTTCTGTTAAAGTAATGAGACTTGCTAATAGTGATGCAACATTTTTATGCCACACAATACTGCTTTTACATACATTCCAGGGCATTTGATACAAAGTTTTTCTAGAAAAACTGTTGGCAACTCAACTCAATTCAAAAATACTTCATTAATCCCAGAGGGAAATTAAGTGTTGTTGAAGCTCATCATCCTGGTTTCGTTCAAGAGATGCTGATAGCTGATGGCAGGAAGGATCTCCTGCAGTGAATCCGAAGAATCTGGACACAGACCATCCACCCAGAGCCAGCTTACTGTCAGAGCCGGTGGGTGTCTTGGTCCTCCTGGGCAGAAGGACTGCCCGAAAGCCAGGCAGAATTCCTCCCTGAGCGATGGTCACTCCTCCCAGCAGTCTGCCGAGTTCCTCATCGCCACAGACAGACAGCTGAAGGTGACGGGGGAAGATCCCGGTCCTCCTGTTGTCACATGCCAAGTTTCCCACTAGCTCCAGGATCTTGGCGTCAGGTACTCGAGCACTGCGGCCAGGTTGACTGGAATTCATCCACGGCACCTCCTTTTCAACTCATTTGGGATTTGGGGCTGTCATTGAGGTATTTGATCTTTTGAGATGTTAATCAGCTGCTCCTGGTTGTTAAAAAAAACAATGCCCCAAAGTAAAAAGGTGTCAGTAAAAATCCTTCCAGCTGCATAGCATCCGATACCAGTGGAAATAATCATCTGAAAAAAAGCGATTTGCATCCAGAAAAAGAGGACTTAATGTCTTCTTAAGCAACAACTCATGATGACTGTAAAATAGCTACTCCATCATGCAGCCACCCCGAGCGGCGCAATTCTAGAACATTAACGTTTACATTGGACTGCATTAGTAATCCTTACTAACTGCCAAACTGCTAGTGAAAGTCCTTGGATTTAGCTTATAGTTTGCAAGAAGCTAAATGAACTAACTATGTTGGGATCAGGAAGTAAATCTACATTATTATTATTGCTTGTAGCTATAAATGGTGGCCAATCATGTAATTGCTTGTTTGTGATTTTGTCTGTCTGTCACCCAAAAATATCTAATTAACCAGATGATTTTAATGAAACACCCATAAAGTATTCATTGACTCTATACAGCTCCAAAATTTGGAGTCAACTTCATTCAAGATGGCCACCACAGCTAAGCAACTGTGCCTATCACCAAAATGACCACAACTCAGTTCAATTTACAAATATTAATGTAAAACTTGGTGTGTTAGTACAGAATTATCCCCAACACATGTTAAGTGCTAACAGATTGCATATCATTGTTTAAAATTTTGGCATTAACCATTAGATTCAACTGTTTATTCTGTTAGCAAATATCCCATGAACCATAGAATGGATTTTAATGATAATCTCATAAATTAATCACTGGATGTAACTGCAAGTGAACTGCGACTGAATTGCAAGCAATTCAATTACTCCATCATACAGATTACTGTATCCTTACGTTTAATTTCAAACAGTAAATAGTTTTATCACTATGAAGGCTAATGAAAGGTGTCTCGGCCTTGTCATGTTTTGGCACGTTTTAATTATCTTTAGGACTTAGAATGTACGCTCAACAGAAGCAGCCACTGTGGGTTGAAAAAACAGCTGTTAAATCTTCATTGCCTGTGCAGGTTCCTACAGATGCAGTCTCCTAGCCCCCGACCAGTACGCTCTCTAGCCATCCAATTAAACTACGTAAAAATGCTAACATTGTCGAATGCCTGCTAGAAGGCCCTGGTGTCGCCAACTCAAAATCTGATTGATTAAAGCAACAGTTTCATTATTAATTTTAAGCTACAGCTGCCTTCACTTTTGAGTCTGAAGGTCTCAAGGCAGACTTGTTTGATCCTAGCAACACATGATGGTCAAATTATGATTGGCTAAAAAGCTCCATGTAGACATGCTAATGGAACCAGGAGAAAAGCTATGAAATGAACATTTTGGAATAACTGATACATTTCAATTGTTAGAAAGAAAATTAATGAAAGTTTGTGATTCCAATAGTGTTCAGGCCAGCAGAGAAGGCCTTGCTGGCCCTGCCGGTACACCACTACCATATACATGCATTTTATTTGAATTATAAATACCAATAAATACCGTATATATTACAAAAATAATACTTTATTTTACTCCCTAAACCACTACCTTGATTTAAACCACAGTGGCATTTAATGAGTTTTTATCTAAAATAGTGATATCGACAACGGCCACAATCCCACCCTTCTGACACCATATTGTATGATCATGCTAGCTGTGATAATTAGAACACAGAAATTTGTGTTCTTGCCTTTTGAAATTGGATTCTTGGGGAAATTATTAAAGACTACTGGAAAACAATAAACACAAGATTGTCAAGTATTGTTTGCTTTTGTTTTAATTAAGATATTCTATGAGTGGAAAAACACTTAACACTTGGCTTAAGTAGCCTTTCCATAACAAAAGAATAATCATTATAAACAACTTTCTTTCCCAATATTTATCTATAGATTTATCTGAAAATAAAAATAAAAAAAGATTTATTTTGGAACACCAGTCAAACACTTCAGTTTGAATTTTTGCACCTTGACGTGAGCTTTTAATGTTATCTCCAGAGAGCTGTGTCAGACTGTCTCTGTATGGAAGTAAAGGTGTTCACTTCTGCCTCGAGCAATGTAAACAGTGACGCCAAGTCCAGATGCGCCAGTCAACATCTCCTGGCACGAAACATTAAAAATAAACACATGAAACAGTCTTAAAAGCTTCACTGAAAGCAAAGTTCTTTATCGGGCTCTTTTGGGGCCACATGTGTCACCTGGAGCACAAATGAGTGTTTTAACACTACAAAGTGTCGCATTGAGGGATGCACAGGAAAAAAGGTTACTGATGCATCCCCGTAAAAAGAAAATTGCCTTGTTTTGATGAGCAACACAATTTCAGCATCACTGGTGGTCATTCAACCAGCTGCAGTGAAGTGGAGGCTACCGTGTGGTGCCTAAATGACATGGGTGTGAAGTGACAGATGAGAACACAAACACAGAAAGGGTCGAGACCCTTCACATGCTGAGAGAGGGGATTGGGTTGTAACTCGAGTGCTGCATTTTAAGAAACAATGCCGCAATCCTAATCCTGTCACAATCATGACTTATAAAACTACCCCGATCCTAAAAAAGTTGGGACACTGTATAAGATGTAAATAAAACCAGAATGCAGCGATTTGCATATTTAATCCACCAAGGAATAAAATGAACAGAACAAATATTTACACGAAGAGACTGTATCATTTTTAAATTGAAAAATAACGCTATTTTTGAATTTTGATGGGAATGACACATCTGAAAAATGTTGGACAGGGCCACGTTTACCACTGTGACGCTCTTCCTTTAACAACAGTCTGTAATTCTTGTCTGACGGAGGATTCTAGCTGTTCGACAGTCCTCATCTTTTCTGGATTTTCAGTTTCTGGATGCGTCAAATGTTGTCACGTGATGAGAGTTCAGCACCTGAACTCTTCTACTACGATGCCATGAAGCAGTTTAGCATCATCTTGCCGAAATATGCTAGAACTTCCCTGAAAAAGATGTCACCTGTATAGGAGCAAAGATTGTTCTAAAATCTAATATTTATGCGCTGATTATAACTTTCCAAGTTTCCAGACATGCAAGCTGCCCATGTCATTGGTACTAACGCACCCCCATACCATCAGAGATGCAGGCTTTTGAATTGTGCACTGAGTGCAGGCCTAGTGTTCCCTCTCCTCTTTAGTATAAAGTTAATGGCATCAGTGGTTTACAAAAGTATATAAAAAAAAAAATTTCCATTTGTCTGACCACAGAACAGTTTTCCACTTTGCCTCAGTTAATCTTAAATATGCTTCAACCCAAAGAAGACATTTTTATTTCTGTATTGTGTTCACTTGGTGTTTGGCAGCACAACAGGCTTCGTCACTTCATTGTTGCCTCACAGCAAGAAGGTCCTAGGTTCAACCCCTGGTTTGGACCTGGGGTCTTTCTGAGTGGAGTTTGCATGTTCCACCCATGTTGACATGCATTTTCTCCATGTCCTCTAGTTTCCTGTCACAGTCCAAAAACACACATGTTGGACTGAATTCAGGTCCAGGACACCCTTACAAACAGGATCTCAATGAGATTTGTCTGGTTAAATAAATGTTCACCATGTTATTCATACATTTATAAATGTCATACTTTCCAACTAAATATTTAATTTACAAGCTAAATATTTAGTTTACAAACTACATACTTAACTTGCAAGTTAAATGTTTTGCTAGTAAACTAAATATGTAGGTGTAAATTAAATATTTGATTGCCAAGCTAAATATTTATTGTCCAAGTTAAATATTTAATTTCTAAACTGAACATTTAATTTCTAATCTAAACATTTAAATTTCAAAATAAATATGTAACTTGTTAACTAAACATTTAACTCTGACCTAAATATTTAACTTGCAAGCTAAATATTTAGATTTGAGTTAAATATTTAGTTAGCAAATTAAATATTTTGTCTAGGGATTAAGGTTTAATATTGAAAATAAATATTTAGCTTGGAAATTAAATATTTAATTTACACCTAAACATTTAGTTTACTAAATAAATATTTAACTTGCAAGTTAAGCATTTAGTTTTTAAACTAAAAATTTAGCTTGTAAATTAAATATTTAGTTTGGAACTAAGACGTTTATAAATGTTTGGATAACATGGTGAAAATGTGACTTGAAGGGAAAAAAACTATATATTTTTTCTTATTAAAGGCTAAATAAACCAAAATATTGCTGTTAACTTTTGACTTTGTAACTTTACAAACGGCACCCCATTTAAAATGGGCTCATGAGATGTACAAATCGTTGTGTTCTACTTTAATTTGCATTTTACACAATGTACCATCTTTTTGGGAATTGAGCCAGTACAATTCTTAGACCATCAATAAAGAAAAGCACCTCGTCAGAACACCAGTTTCTGGATGGTTTCTCTTTCTTTCTGCCATAACTTCTTACCCGCTACCCTCCTCCTCCACCATCCACCATTTCTCTGACAGTGAGACACATAATCAGGTTTTTGCAAGATTTGTTACCAGATTAGCTGCCACCTTCCCTGAGATAAGAGGCTGCACTGATAAAGCCTGTCCTGGCTGTGAAGAAACAACATATCTGACATGAACAGATCTGTTAAGAACACAATTAAGACACTGTCTAGCTGTATCTACCCCAACTTATCCCCACTTATCTCTCCTGCTCTTGTTTTGAGATGACGATGAAAAATCCAGACTGAAAGTAGATAATCCATGAAAGACTAGAACTGGACTTGACGTTGCTTTTTTCTCCCAGTGAGTTATTCAGTCCATGGAGTCTTATGTCACTGGTTTGTATGATTAAATTGAACTCATGGGGCAGGTTTTACTTTTCACCCCCCTCAAAAACAACTCTTATGGGCCTTTAAACACATAAAATACAGTTTGAATGCATTTCAGACTAGAGAAGTTGAGTGAATATTTAGTGATGATTGATTTTTGCTCAAAGCTTCTGAAGTTGAAATCAAGATGGAAAGGTTTCCTCGTTAAACCGTTAATCTGAGTGGAATTTGAACAGCTGATGTTTGCTGAGAGCAGGAAAGTAAAAGTGGAAAGCAGCAAAACAAAATGTCAGAAATGAGCAGAATAAGCTGAAATAGGCAGGGAGAGGCTGAATAGATTTTTTTTTTTTTAATCTGGAATTTAGCTTGAAAGAAACGGATTTTTTTTTTGAAGTAGCTGAAAAAGCTTTAAAAAAAAGGGGGAAAAAAAAAAAAGAAAAGGCGGAAAGGAGCACATTAAGTTAAAATGTTTCAAAAGAATAAAAAAGGGTGGAAATTAACCAAAAAAAGAGATAAAAGAATAAAAGTTAAGATTAGCGGAAAAATTGTTAAAAAGTAGCCGAAAAAGCAGAGAAAAGCTGAATTTCACAAAGAAATTAAAATTTTAGATTTTTAGAAATGCTGAACAACAGGAGTGGTGGCACAGAGGTTGGAGAAGGCAGGCCTGTGATTAGAAGGTCCAAGGTCCAATTCCCTGAACTGATAACATCAAAATGTGGTTGGGAAAGGTGAAGCGTCCACACCAGCCTCCACCCTCATTTGCCCCACTCTGAGCCCTTGAGCAAGGCTCTTAACCCCCATCATCTGCTCCCCCGGGGTGCCCTAGATAGCAGCTCTCTGCTCCACGCAGAGTGATGTGGTAGCTCTGTGGTTGCTTCAGGAAAGGCATCCGGCGTAAATGCAATTGCAAAGTATTCATGTGAGCTAGTTTGCTGTGGCGACCCCTGAAGAAGGGAGCAGCCGAAAGAAAAAAAGAGAAAGAAATGCTGAACAACAGCTGAAATGAGCAGTACAAGGTTTTAAACAACATAAAGGGTTTGAAAAATGTGAAGAGCTCCATTCACTGTCAATGAGTGAAGCAGGGCCGGAAAAAGCTAAATATTTCAAAAAGTAGAAATAACTTAAACACTAAAGGTTACGGCAGGGATGTCCTGAATGAGCCGAACATTTTGAGATATGAATTGTTGAAATACTGTAGAACAAAAAAATTTGGACTCAGTTACACAACAAAAAAACATACATAAGAAAAATGCTTTCTAAGACAGTTACATAATAATCCTATGATGCACAGTCACACCTGAGATGACAGCAAATAGGTTATTTTCCACTAAAACATAATTTTTTTAAAGTTGTTCCTCTAACGTTTAGTTTAGATTGGCCTCAGTTTACCTCAAAGCAACACGTTCACTCGAGGCTGATGCAGCGTTGCTTATGGCCTATATTTATGCACAAAAAGGTCTACTGCTCCTTAGGACTCGCCTAAAAGGGGTTTGTTAAAAAAGAATCCAGGATCGGCTTCAGGGGTGTCCAAAGGTTTTCATGTGTGGGCCCAACCTATCTAAATGAAAGGACTCATGGGCGACAAAAATATGAATTTAACTCAACGTGAACAATAGTTTGGAGAAAGGACAAAAAAATTACTAATTTTGGTGGAAAAAGAGTTTTAAATTGTTATAAATCCAAAACATTAAAAGTCTCATAAACACTAAGCTTATACGTTTTATTAAAAACGATTTGTTTTATTTGATTTGTTGGGTCTACGTTTGTTGTTTTCTTGTGTTTGGAAAGTTCATTTTAGTCTGTTCTCAGCAACAAAAGCGTAATTTGTGTAAGTGTCCTTTTAAAAGGGGGTCAATCAGCATATCAACTCGTATGTAGATGATACTGTGCTATATTCGTTTAAAAAATATCCAATGTTCCTCTTAATCAGTTTATCAACTACAATATTTAGACAAGTTTTAGCAGTTTCAGATGTTATCAGTCTATTAAATGGACATTATTACCGGTAGTTGTTATCATCCCATAGTGTTCAGACCATTCCCTCCTACCTTTTGTAGGTTTAAAGTTACATTTTCATTGGTGATTATATGCATCGTGGCTCGCATGTAAAACTGGAAGTGTCTTTTAGTTAGCTTTAGGTAACCCTTTTCCTAAACATAACCTTACACCTGACCCAAGCCACTGACCCTAAACTTAACGACCTTACCCTTGAGCCTTAACTTAACCCCAGCCACTTGAGTCTTAACCTAACAATGTGACTGTATTGTCAGTGATTAGAATGTACCTTTAAACCTACTAGGAGGTAGAGGAGGGGCAGTCTGAATGCTGTGTATGTGGATGATAACAACTAATAACGAGCATTTAATGGACTGATAACATCCAAAGTGGTGAATCGTTATCCAAAAGTCTCCTTTCTGGAAGAAATCAGTAAAGGTGTTTGGTGCTTTGTACCAGGAAGTGAAAATAAAATGATTATAGCCAAAGGTTTGTATTTTGCTTAATATTGCTCATTTTGCGAAGATTGTTTTTCATCTGTTTTGCGGTTAAACCTAAACATTATATAAAAAAGGATTACCAACTAATTTTCAGAAAGTCTGCATCGACCTCTTAAGCCTGCTGGCCAAAATGATACCATTCTTAAACTGCAGCTGTGGGCCGCACAAAATCACTTCAAGGGCCACAAATGGCCCACGGACCGCACTTTGGACACCCGAGGCTTAAAGTGTCAGGATAAACTTGCAGCCACAAACACAAACCTTGAATTCCCTGTCACATTGGATGGAATGATAAAAAAGAGCATGTGTGTCCACACCACATCTGCATCACTGGTGTTTATTTGTATTTTCAGGCTTTGCACCCTGCAGAGATTGATGCATTTATAGATTATCCTCCTGTTCTGTACAACTGGAGTGAATCAGCACCGACCCCTATCTATCAGGGCCAAACAGAACATCTTTCTGCTTTTCTAAAGCATCCTAAATCATTATCAGGACGCTTTATTTACTTTCCCCCCTTTTTCAATGAGAAATTCCTGAGAGTTTTTCCAAAAATATGTTTGCATATGTATCGCTGGAGCAAGGGAAGGTTGTATTATTCTGATAAGAGACACGCAAAAAAAGGGGTGAAGAGTTTTCCTTCGATCGCTCAGGAGGTTTAGTTTCAAACAACAGATACCTGCTTCTATCAGCGACGCCGGAATGAGCCTGTCGGTGCAGCGGCAAATCATAAGAAACTTCCTTCTCCTCCGTGCTGTAACAGATCTTTCTCAAAGATGCCCCTCGGGGAATCATTATCTCACTAAAACACCACAGAGAGACTCGGTTCCACTTCTCCTATAATCCACATCCATTATTCAGAGGAAGCCAACAGTGAACTAGAGGAACCCTGATGTCTCATTTGAGATGATTAAGAGATGCCCGGCAGCTCTAGTTAGTATCGTTTGTAGCATTTTATTCTGCATTTTAATGCCTGAAAACTCAAACAAGTGAACGTTAAAGGGCGGTAAACAAAATGGCTGCATGGGTAATAGGACGGGACAACAGATGCACAGCAGCTAAAGTCTGAATGTGATGAATATTTAGAAAGATGCTAATCAAATCAGAAAAACTCCAAATTTCAGTGGACCGTGTGGAGTGAACGCTGACGGCAAAAAGAAGAAGCTGAAACTGATTGTTAAATTTAAAACGAGCAGAACTGAAGCTAAAATCAGCAAAACTGTAGCTAAAAGCTGGAATTAGCGACACAGTAGTTAAAAGCTAAAATTTGTAAAACTGTGTCTATATGTCAAACTGAGATGAAGTGACAGGAGTTTCTGTGTTAAGGTTGGAAATAGTGTGTGTGGAAATGGTATATAGCGTATATGGAAAAAGTGTCAGTGCCTCTTTCCTGCAGGGTCCCACAGGGCTCGATTCTTGGACCCCTACATTAACAAAACATAAATGTAGCAAAGCTGTGCAAAGCGAAGCACTAGCTAATAGTTTAATGTAGCAAAACTGCAGCTAAAAGCTAAAATGAGTAAAACTGGAGCTAAAAGTGTGGAAACATGCATGTTTTTGTCTGTGGGAGGAAACCGGAGTAGAAAACTCACACATGCACAGAGAGAACACGCAAACTCCACTCAGAAAGGCCCCTGCCCGGGATTTGATCAAGCAACCTTCTCGCTGAGAGCAGTTCTACCAACTGAGCCAACAGGCCACATTAGTCAGCAAATGGGTGACTAAAACCTAAATGTATCAAAACAGAACTAAAAACTTAAATGAGCAGAACTGTAGTTAAAAGTCAAATGTATTGAAGCCCTAACTAAAAAGTCCATTTTAGGAAGACAACTAAAAGATAAAGAAAAGAGAAGACAAAAATAAAGCAAACAGGCTAAAGTAAATTTCAAAACAAGTTAATAACAGAACTGAAACGATCTCGACATAATTCATTAGGGAATTTTTTATGTACAGTATAATGTGAAGGACAGTTGGCTTATGATTTTTTTATTTTATTTTTTTATGTTTGCAACCCCTGAAGATTATTGTAGAGCAGGAGTGCTCACACTTTTTCAGCATGCGAGCTACTTATAAAACAACCAAGTCAAAATGATCTACCAATACAAAAATGCATCCCCCCCCTCCCCCCGCCGAGATTTACGCCTATAGTTTCTCATAAGGCATTTTCAGGTGTGGAGTTCTTGAAAGAAGCAATGATGAAATATGTGAAAATAATTTATTTAAAAGAGTCAAAGATGTGATGATTAGTTAAAATGGGTGTATATATACAGCACTTTGTTGCTGCTGTGGCTGTTTTAAAGGGCTTTA
>JARVGS010000001.1:18212954-18223981 GCA_031762315.1 Hypsolebias antenori | reverse complement strand
CACACTTGATTATTTCTGCACATTACTGACTGTCCCTTACATTCACATTCAGGACAAAAGAAAGCCTGAATCATAAAAAAAACAAAACAATTTGCTCCTTTTGCTCTTTGTGTTTAAATATAGGTCACATTCAACCTGTGAATGGAGATGGAGAGCCGTGGGTGCATGCACGCAGCATGGCTTGATAGCCTTTTAATGGGATATTTTTCTGAGACAAACTGTGATCAAAGGTAACACTTCATATGTGCAGCCAAATCATAAACAGGTAATGCACTGACTGTGCTTTTATGATTTTTATTTTTCCGTCTACTTATTGTTTTAATGTAGCTTTTGTGTAGTTGTTCTCTAAATGCAGCACTGCTCACCTTTTGATAGAAAGTCTTTTAGTCGATGGAATAGTGAGGCAAACATCAGAACTCAGAATACCTATAGGTAAACTAACAGTAGTGCTTGCGGTACATCCAATCAAAAAACAACCGGGTTCTGATGAACTTTTCTTCTACGTGTTATATTGAATACGGAGGATAGAGCAGCTGCGATGAAAAACGTTTTCCCAACCATCAGTTGACTGAACTGATCATCCAAAGAAATGGATTGAAACATCTCTGATTTATTTCTTATAAATGTCCTGCACAAACTTCAGTCGAATGGTTTAAACTTTCCCTCTGGTCCTTTTTGAATGCAATATAGACGTTAAGACTTAGACTTTGAGACTCTGCAGTTAAAGGAGAAAGAAGAATTTCTCTTCTGCTTGGAACTAAAGATTAATTCCACAGTTGCTTGTATCTAGGCCTGTCGCGATAAACAATAAATCAGTGAAGCTCATGATAAATGAAAATGATTGACCTCATTTTCATTTATCGGCTTTATCGTTTCTTCATGTCTCTCTCTTTCTTCTGAAGACACTGGATGACAAAAGGCTCAACTCCGGTGTTCTTCACTGACCCCTCCCTTTCTCTTTTCTCTTTAAAATCTGTTTTAACCATCCAAAATCACGTTTTTGGATCGTTAAAAGCAGCTCAGCTGAGAAGCTAAGCTACAAGCTAAGCTAACAGGCCGACCTCGAGAATAAACCGTTTCGTCTTGTCGAAGCTCCAAAATTCATGGTTAAAATCCGTGCCTTTGTGTAAAACATTGCTTTTCTCTGCAAAAAGAAGCTGAGAACTTGTTTACTGAGTTTTTATTAAAAGCACTGTGTGAAAAATGCTATGCTAAAATAATCACAGAGCGTCTGCCATGTCACCATGTCAGCCCATGTCACGTCAAGGGCCCTCCCTCCCATTTTTACTAATTATTGTCAAATTTCAACCAATATTATTGTTTATTGCAATAATTTCTGAGACAATTAATTGCCCAGCAAAATATGTTATTGTGACAGACCTATCTCTTATCACCTACCTCCAAAGGCAAAAGAGCAATTTTGCTTTTGTTTGTCTCTCTGTTACACCTGGAAATCAATTCTCTTTTTGTTTTGTTTAAAAGGATGTGCAGAGGATTGTTGCCAATGTCTGAAACTTACTTAACTTTGTACTGACTTAGTATTAGGGTTATACTAACTACAATAGCCTGCTTTGGTCAACTTAACCATCTGAGAAGCTGTGAAGTCTCAGCGCCAAGTCCCAACAACCTGAAATGAAAAACTTCCTGTCACAATCAGTGTTGGATGGTTCAGAAAAAGGCCTTCAAGGGAGATGTTTAAATCTCTAACGGAAAACTAGAACACACAATACCCAACAAACTTGCCTGTCTTTGTCATGGTCTTTCACTACAGCCATCTTTATCTTCACATTCCTCATTTTCCCACTACGTGCGTGTGAAAAAAAAATCAAGCTGCTAAAGCTAACAGGGCGTAGTCTGCAGGAATGAAACACAGCTGGGCATAGTAAACCAAGTGTTATAAAACACATGACTTCGAGGACAATAATGCTTCTGCAGCATTTTTATAGGGAAGTGCTATGTGCCCATTTCTACAGTTGGAAGTGTACCAGTATTCAGCCCTCCACCCCTCACAGCTCTGAAACTATCCATCCACTCATTTTCCCTCCACTCAGGGCAGCTTGCCTCTTTTAACAGTGCTTAAACACACATTAGTAAACTGAAATACTGGCAAGAATCATGCATTTCAGCCATTGTTTCAATCTGTCAACCAGTGGACTAAGCAAGCTGGCTAGCTTAATCCATGTGTATGCCCCCTTTTACATTGAGTACTGATCCTGCTAATATGTAAAAAAAAAATCTGTCAGAATGTGGGTGGTTTTTGTAAAGTCTTGGCAAGGTCTTTACATGATTATAAAGTTTGTAGTGGGTTCCCTAGTATCTTTGCTAGAATGTGATATGTTGTGGATTGTTTTGAACATGCACAAAACATCTATAGCAAGGCTGGGGTGGTTTATCATGATTGAAGTGTATCGGGGAATCCCAGGGTGGAACATGATGACACCCTTATCCATGATGTGGATATCGCATGCCTGGCGTGGCTTCATTGTTGAGAATTTGAAGCAGGACTGGCCATGGTCTCATACTTAATGAAAAACCATGATCTTGACTGTTAACCGTTTCTTTGAAGTCCCTGAGGAGCATAGGGTTGCAACAACACTCAACAATGGACATAGATCTGGGCAACATCTTCAGTTTAGTCCATGTCAGTACAGTTCTTCCCTCACTCAAAACAGATTTTTTTTTTCTAGGTCTGTTTTTGCCTTCCAACTTTTCTCTTTCCCTCTGGTTTCTAGACAAGGGCTTCGCATGTGACATTATCAAATGCTTTACACAGTGTGTGTCCTATCTTGACCCAGTTTAGCTTTTTTTTAACCTCTGGGCTGATTGACCTCTGGTCAGTTCTTTTCCTTTGTTTGGAATTAAGGATCTTCTTAGGCTACCTGATGCTGAGCATAGCTAATGGATCTATTGACAAATAATTGGAGCTTGTTAGTAACAATATTGGACAAGGTTATGGAATCATGACCTTGTGACCATACCCTTGTGGGTGTACAAAATATTATCATTGTGATAACATACATAAAGCATGGTATGTAAGCAGGAGATCAACTCCCTGAAAATAGCTGGCAAACACATATAGTAGTCCCCCACTTATTGCAGGGGTTATGTTCCAGACATCCCTGTGATAAGTGTAAATTTGCGAAGTAGCGACGTTATATTTATTTTAGTGTTTATATATTTAAGGTTTTATAAACCCTTCTTACTCTCTTGCAATGTTCTAAACTCTTTAAATGCTCTAAAAGAGCACAGCAATAGAATGAGCGAAAGAGACTGATGCGATGGTTACGGAGTCTATCAGCACCCGGGGGCGGATTGGCCATCAGGAGCATTGGGACATTCCTCGTAATGTCCCTACTCGGTTCGGGTTAAGGTTTGGTTCAGGTCATGCTTGATCAACACCACTGAAGCTCCCATAGCAGTAGTCAGTCCCCAACCCCCACCTCCTCCTTTCTCTTTCTGAGGCTGCTAGCCTCAGAAAGAGAAAGGAGGTGCTCCCTCAATGATCACTGAACGGCCAGTCCACCGGGAAACCTGTAAAATCTCATGTTGAAAACCTGCGAAAGAGTGAGTCCGCAAAAGTCAAACCACCAAGTATTGAGGGACTACTGTATTTATATCATGATTGGCTTCACACTAAAGCCACCAAAGTTGAAACAATCCATTCACATTCAAATAGGTCATGTAGGTCACCAAAAACGTAAAAAGAGTCTTTATCTAATGTCAAGGAGCCTACCGGTATATTCTTTTTTTTTTAATCATTTTTTCCCATTAAGGCTCTCCAGCTCAAAATGTCAACCTTGATTTAGTTGCTTTTATAATAAACCTAATGTAAAAAAAGATACGTGATGCTTGCAGTTGCCAGGCAATTTGCTAACTGTATTAGCATGCATACTGCATACCCGCTTTGTGTAGAACACACACAAAAAAAACTTATTTGTCTGCTTTTGTCCCTAATAACACTTAGCAAAATGTTACCCCATTCTTAATCTGCTTCATTGGAATTGCTAATTATCTTTAATGCAGATTCACAGATAATTATTCTCTCATTTATACTACAAACTAATCTCATTTGTGTCCATTTAGTCACCGATAATTGCTTTGTGACAAAAACAGCAACCCTTTATTTCCTGAATGTTTTGAATGCATTGTTAAACAAAAGGAATTCTGAAAAACAACAACTTATCATCTGTACAATATTTTGAATTGTTTAAACATGATGTAAATGTTTTGTATGTAGATCTTAGGCAGGTAGTACTTAAAGGTTACATGTGAGAGTTTTTGTTAGGCAAACGAGGTAAATACTCAATCAATCATTGGTCATTAATGTAGATTTTCACCATTCTTTCATCCCAAACCTTCCTGTGCAACCACACACTGTGCCAGCTGGCAGGCAGTTGGCAACCCGGTGCAGGATTAACTGGTACGAGTATGCTGGCCTATAAATAGAGTCCACCAACTGCTTCAGGAAATGAACCATGATGGAGCCTCCCAAAGGCTCGCGAACAGGTTGTGCTTTTTATCCAGTCCCCTCTCTCAAGATTTATCACTATGCAAGTTTCTTAAAATTCAGTACTGCTTTTGTGAGTAAAACCTAAGATAGGTGTGTACATTGAAGCACTTGTGATGCCATGGTTTATATACATATAAATGTGATTGGGGTCAAAGCCAGTTTTACTTACAACAGATTTTCCAAGCATTTTTTTTCTCTCCACAGTCTTTTTGCTGCTTCACAATGGTGAAAGCCATTGTTTCTCTTGAGCACTTTCCACTAGCATCGATCTTCTGTAGTGGAACAGGCTACTTGCTTTGTATGTTTGCCTGCACTTCCGCTTTTGATGCACTCCTGTGATTGATTCTGGCTACGCCGTCATTATCTCAGCTCCATAGGGGCAGTTTAGACTTAACCTCCAGAACAAAGACACAAGCTTAGAAGAACAGTTGAAGATGAGATCTAAGTGTTGTGAGAAAAACAGTGGTGTATGCATGCGATTTGTAATTATAGTGTGTGGAATATAGTATTATGCAAAATACACAAAAAGACGACTGGCGCACATACAGCATTCTGCTAAAGTTAAAATCCTTGATTGCTTTATACATTTCTTTCAAGAAGCCAGACTTTGTCATCTTTTAAAGTGGTCTTTGCTTGGCTTTCTAATGTTCTTGTAAATATTGTGTTTGGTCTTTAGCTGCTTTTGAAACTTTATGTATTTATTTATTGGCCAGACCTTGTTCTGGGCCAAGAAAGAAAAAAAAAAAGGGAAAAAAGAAAGAAATTTGGACAACTGGATACAAAAGGTGATGTGCTAGGCTTAAAATGGCAAAAAAATAAATAAATAAAATAAAATAAATGGGAACAAGTTGTTACTGACACCGGTACTAGTTACCCATTCAAAATTGGTTCATTGCCAAGTTTTCTGTTATGTGTTGACACAGCCCTGGTTTTGCAGTCCAGGAGTCTTTTTCTGTGTAAATAATACGTCAGCATACGTCAGAGAACAAACAAACAAAAAACATTCTTCTGAAATTGGTCACATTTTGAATGGAAAATGAGAAAAACAAATAGCAGCCATTATCCAAAGAAAATTTTCATAAAGCTCAAAGAATTATTAATCAAGACTACCTTAAAAGATTGCAAAGAAACAATAGTGCCGCACGCACGCACGCACACACACATAATCATTATTCAAGAGATACACACAGTACTGTTTATGAAAAAAAAACATCATTGGACTTGTTAAGCTTATTTGTAGTTTTATTACACAATCTGTTGGCACTACAGGCTGATTTATCAGGGTTTCAAAAAAAGTGAAAGCAGAATACTAAAACCCTGCATATTTTAAGAGCAGAATATTTAATATTTACCTATTTTAAATCAAAGTTTTAAATCACATCAAATAAAGTTGAATTTCTGTAGCCTAAGCACATAGCATTGAGTTCTGGTGCCAGTATAACCATTTTGACCTTCGCTTGTTCAATAGCTCTTGATAAAAATCAGCCTCTAATATTCACCAACCAGCTGGAAGGAATACTAATGTGATTACTTTGTAACTCCTACAGTATATCGGTGGATGAAGTCAAGGCTAAAGTGGTGCTTGTTCATGATGAGAAGCGGGTTCTTTCAGAGGATGAAGCACTGGTAAGTTATTTATAAAGCTCATTCTGCAGGTTTCTTTGAGTCTTTATGTATTGTTTTGGGCTACTTTCTGATGTAGACAAGACATTTTGTAAACCTTTAAATATGTCTTTTGCCGCTTTGGGTTCTACTTTTAGTTTCTACTCAGACATCTTATTTTTTTTTTAAACCTTCCTTTAAGAGCTTTTTCTTAGGTATCAGAAGTGGAAGCTCTTAGGTTTTGTTGCTGCTACCCTTCATTCAGGTATCAAATAAACTTCTTTTTACTTTGGTCAAAATGTCTACCAGCAACAACTAGCATTTGGCTTTTGAAAAAAATGTCAAGATGCTTCACGCTCATAAAACAAGCGTTAAATACCTTGGCAGTACAGTAGTTGTATTTATAGGCTGCATTCCTATTGGCATTGATTTTCTTTTACTGTGGGAATGTTGATTCAGCATTCAGAGTTTTACTGTTTGTAGTTTTTTCTGATACGTTTTTGGTAATCCAGCCAAATCTGTAAAATTTGTGCTTTTTCAACTGTTTATATATGGAAATGTTTGGCTTGTTTGGCAATATTGTGCTATGACTTGTAGTATTGGTAAGGTTTTAAAGTTTCGGAATTTTTTTTTTTTTTTTAAACAAGTTTTCCCCATTGAATTACATTATCTTCAGTTTTTTCAAAAACATTGTTCTCTGGAATCTACTTGAGCATATTTGCACTATTTTTGTTTTCTTGCGCTCCTTTAAGCTTTGGCTACCGTCTTGCTAATTTATCTTCCAGGTCCAGTTTTGCAAATTGTAGCTGACAGCTACTGTTTTCCTAATTTGGGGTTTTAGTTATAATTTTAATTATTTTAGCATTTAAGCACATATTTGCTAACTTTAGCTTTTAGCTACTGGTTTGCAAATTTAAGTTTTTAGTCAAGGTTTATTGGTACCACTTTAAAATAAGGCTCCCACTATACATGGCTAATAAATAGTTTGTAGATGTGTTATTAATTCCTCTATAAAACTTTATAAGTCATTAATGACTGCTTATTATGCATTAATTAAGGGCGAGAAAAAGATAAAACTGACCAGTTCCTTGCCAAATAGTGAGTCAAATTGTACTTTATTAGTCACTGTATTATAAGTATCCTAAAAAAATAAGTTCTTATTGTGCTTACAAGGTAGTAACTTAGTCTGAAATATTTAATAACAACTCAAGATGAAATACTGAACGGATCTGGCTCACTATTTGGCAAGAAACTGGTCACTGTCACACTTAATTAATGCTTAATAAGCAGTTAATAATGATTTATAAAGTTTTGAAGGAAATAAGAACATATCTATTAACTATTTATTACCCATCTATAAGGGAAGCCTTATTTTAAAGTGGTACTGCTTTATTTACTATTTTTTCCTTTTACGGTAGTAATAATTTTGAAATTTTAGCTTTTTGTTGTTGTTTTGCTTATTGTTGTTTGTAGCAATTAGGTTGTTTTGACCACTGTAGCTTTCAGCTGCTGTTTTCCTAACTTTAGATTTCAGTTATAATTTTGATCAATTTAGCTTTTAGCTAAAAGTTTGATAACTTTATTTTTTAGCGACCGGTTTGCTAATTTTAGTTTTTAGCTAAGGTTTTTGCTAAATTTAGCTTTCAGTGATGATTCATTTTAACTTTTTGTTTTGGTTTTACTGATTGTAGCTTATGTATTTTCTTCGTTTTATAGTAAGACTTTAAGAAATTTCAGCAACACCATTAGGCAGGCATCAATCACCAATTTCTCTACTTTTCACTGAATGTGCTGCACCAGGGGCCGCAAGAGTGTGCACAACTTCTGTTTCCCCTCACAGAAACCTGTTTATCATCTGTACTGTTTCACTTTGAGACAAACTGTCGTGGAAGCAGCACATAAGTTCTGTTAAAATTAAGTTATCTAAATCTACTGCAGTACTGTATAAACTAAAGGACTTGTTGAATGGTAAAGCTCTATATTTGCTGTATAATACAATTTTTGTTCCACATTTAATTTATTGTCTTAAAGTTTGGGGAAAAGCGTGCAAAACTATAACAAAGTCTATTTTTATTTTACAGAAAAGAGCTGTGAGAATTATTACAAGAAAGCCTTACTATCACCCATCTAATATATTATTTAACCAGCTCAAATTACTGAAGTTTTATGATTTGGTGGATTATAATATTTTGTTAGTAATGTATAAAGCTCATAATAATACACGACCTTCAAACGTTCAAGTGCATTTTGTTAAGAGAAAAAGCTGTTACAGTCTTAAGGGAACTGAAATTTTTGCAAAGCCACGGTACTAAACTAGTTTAAATTTCAATACAGGGAGTTGAATTGTGGAACGGTTTGGGAAATGATATTAAAAATGTAAAATCAGTGCTTATGTTTAAAAAAATGATCAAAACTAAATTGTTAACAAAATACTAAAACAAGTGTTGTTCTAGATTTGTAGATTATGAAAAGTTACTCTTTTTACTCCGTTACTCACAGAATATTATTGTTTGAATTTATTTGTTTTTGAAAAAAGGGGCAGATAAAATAAGATGTCTTCTTCTTTCTGCCACCTTGTTTTCTTTTAATAATATGTGAAATGTTCCTTCTTTTTCTTTTGGATTTTGTGTTAATGTAAAATGAATAAATTTAATAAAATAAAATAAAATAAAAATCTTAAAGCTTATTAGTGTTTTTCTTTTACGTTTTATTGTTGGATGTAATTGGGACCCTGAGTACACAATCTCGTTCCACCACATGTACCATAAGTGGTGCGAATGACAAATAAAGAATCTCTGACTCTGAGCAGAAGGACTCCTACATCCATGTGCTCTTTGTGGACTTCACATTCGCCTTCAACACCCTGATTTCCCAGACTCTGATTGATAAATTCCGCACACTAGGACTAAGCTCCTCCCTATGCTACTGGGTCCTGGATTTCCTAACCAACAGACCACAGTCTGTGAGGATCCACAACTTCTCCTCCTCCACCATAATCCTCAGCACTGGCTCCCCTCAGGGCTGTGTGTTGAGCCTTCTCTTGATCAGCACTTTGGTTGGCCTTGTCGCTGTTTTAAGTGCTCTATAAATAAAATGGTATGGTATGGTATGGTATGGTACACTGCTCACATTCGATTGCACACCTACCCATCCAGGCTGTCAAATTGTAAAGTTTGCAGACAATACAGCAGCGGTTGGATGCATCACAAGCAATACTGAGTCCAGCTACAGACAGGAGGTGGATCACAAGGAGAGCTGGTACAGGAAAAACAACCTCAACATCAATGTGAAGAAGACAAAAGAGAATAGGGCTGAGTGATATGGACCAAAAATAATATCTCAATATTTTTAAGATGAATGGCGATATATGATATAATCACAATATTTTTTCTTTCCATAAAGTAATAAAAAAAGATATATTTCTGAGTCAAAGCTTTTCCCCAATTGTCACACATGTACCGGTACATAAAAAAAAATAAAAATAAAAAAAACCAGCTATAACTGTTTCACTTATCAAAATAATTGTCTCGTGGTCCATATACACATTTAGCTCGTTAAAATTATTACTTAGCGTTATACCTGGCATCTCTCCCCCCCCCCACCTCCCCCCCACATCAACTGATGGAATACAGTATTGTAATATTGCACTCACCAATGACCAGGCAACCAAAACACTGCATCCTCACAGCTACACCGCCTTCACATTGTTAACTGAGTTGTCTTTAGCAGTCTTGTTCCACTGTTGAGACTGGAACCATGTCTTTAGCGATATGATAAGCCATTATTTTATTAATGTCACGTAACCTCTTTCCTCTCATAAGGTATGAATTTACCCATTTGTTTACCCATGAGTTTTATACTGTGGTTATACTGTGCATTCTACTGGTCCATGCTTACGAGCCTCTCTAATGCTGGCAAGTCCCAAAGCCGCAGGTGGCCTGCAATTCTTACAAATCACTTCCATTTTATGGTTTAACTCATAAATCAGCTGATTTTGAGTCCTCGAAGCACGAACCAAACCTTCACATAGGCAGCAGCCTGACCAGGCCAGATTAGCTGCGGCTGTCTTCTTTATATGTTGATAAACCAGGAACCTGACATTTTCAAAAACAGGAAACCTGTTACTATCCAATTACCGTATATGCAATTTGGGCATCCTACATCAACAGCAGAGATAGACAAATCACATTCTACTTCACCCAGAGACATATCCAGCTGCACGTGTCGTCCGGGCAGACATGAGGGTTCTCCAGGACCCTGTCACTTTGTTGAAATGATTTTTTTGTCAATTGCATCGAAAGTGCAGTTAGTCAGATCCATATCAGTAGTTTTCATTTCGGAAGATGTGTAAAAGGAGCTCTGATACAGTGAGAGAAGAACAGGGAGAGGGAAGAGAATGCGTGCACCTCGTACCAGAAGAAGTGAGGGGAAAAAAAAAAAAAAGCTTTTCTTTTAAATTTTAATACTTTTGTTGGATGTAACTGGGACACTGTGTACACAATTTTGTTCCACCACATGTACCACATGTGGTGTGTATGACAAATAAAGAACCTTGAATCCTTGTTTTACAGATCAGTTAAAATAAACTTACCATGCTCTGTTCAGTAAAATACTCTACACAATAGGGATGTAACGGTACATTAAAATCACATTTCGGTTCAGTTCAATTTCAAGGAGGTCTTGGTTTGATTAATTTTATGTACCAAAAAAAAAAAGACAAATAAAGACTTACAAAACATTTATTTTGAAAATATGCAAAGTAAACAATATGTTTGTATAAAAATAAATAAAAGCGGCCCATTTGGATGATATTTTAAATAAACAGCACTCTTTATAACAAATAAACTATACTAACAATAATAAAAATCTTAATAAATACAATAACAGTCAGAACCAGAACAATAAGCAGCAACAG
>JARVGS010000001.1:18202395-18212854 GCA_031762315.1 Hypsolebias antenori | reverse complement strand
CATCTCTAATTATTATTATTCCCCCCCCCCCGTCCACCCCACTCTTGCTGGTGGAATTAGAGAAGCAGAGTTGTCAGTCATTGCTGATGAGCTAATTTTGTAGGAATCTAGCTGTATGGCAAAGGAAACAAAAACTTGTTATGAAGTAATTCAAATTGATTGGCTTTTTTGGTTGTGTTTTATGCACTGGTTAGCATTTGTTTTATCAAAGTTTATTAGAGTGACTCAAGAAAAACAAGCAGCATTTTTTAAACCGGGTTTTAGAGTTTTTGGTTAGATAAACAGTCTGTCTGATTGTCTGCGCTAAGTGTTGTCTCCTCGTGTACAACTGGGTTCCCTCCACACTCATTTCAGTTCTGAATAGGACAAACAAGCGTTCTCTCAGCAGTGATTTTCCCTCAAGCTGCTGTGTGTGAAAATGCTGCTGTCTGTTTCACTTAAGACTTGTTGAGCCTCCCTCTTCCAGGATGGTACAGAGCAGCATCTCGCTGTAAACAAAATGGCTAAAGTGCAGAATTTCTTCTACTTTCCTTTATTTCCTTCTGTAGTATGTGCTTATTGATGACCAAAACACATGCTGTATGTATCAACTGGAACAGTTGAGCATGTAGTTATGGTGTCAGTTAGCATAAAATGTGTTTACTTAAGTGTTAAAATTTAGTTGGAATGTTTTTTTCCTCCATGCACCCAATGTCTAAGGGCATTGACTTGTTTATTGTAGCCTCTTAAAAATGTGCACTTCAGTAAATCATGTTAAGAAGGGCTGGGCCGTTTCATAATGTCCACAATATCAATTTGATATTTTGATATCAGTTATATGACAATGTGATGCATTCCTAGACTGGGCAACAAAACATTGGGAGGATCCACCGTTGATACAAAGCAGCACAGTGAGTGAAAAGCAGAGTTTGTTCAACAATTCGAGCTGCATATCTGCTGGCATAAACTCTTGCTGTCAGGTTCAGATCCAGTAGTGACAACAACACCTAGACTCTGCAGCTGATGCAAACAGAACAGTGATGTTTATAAGACAGTACAGTATTTTAATTAGTACAATCAGAACCTGATTTAGTACAACCAGGCAATGAAAAGCGCCTGGAAACACAAGCAGCTGTATGTGTGGTTTGAAGATCTGTTAGAGCTGTTTTAACTTTGTCAAAACCAATATGAATCAATGCAGCCTGTTTGCAAAGTAATATATAAATTACTGATGAACAATAACTCATCGTAACCATTGGATATACATCTACACGACTGATTACAGTGTTTCCCCTGCCAGGCGGGTGCCCTGCCCTGTCAACAAAACCAAATGCCCCGCCTACTAACCCAACCCCCACCCCCAAAGTGGCTTAGCTGCGAAAACAGCGTGCAATACAATCATAGCGCTCTGCTAACACCCCCCCCCCCCTCTTGACAACTGCCACCTCCGGCAGTACTAACATGTAGTGCTACGCTAACCACCCCAGTTGACAAACACCCAAGAGTCGAGCGCCATTTTGAAGAGTTACCTTTTGAAGTCAACTTGAGTCACGATGACCATACTGACCGCAGAAGACACGGAGATGGCTATAACCCTGTTAACTTGACAGATGTTGAGCTAAAATTTGATGTGGTCAGTTTGTTCTAGTTTCTGATATAAACTGGGTTTGAGCATGAAGGGAAGTACGCCACTGGATTGGCTAAGTAAGTTATGTGTTTGCATGCATGACTGCATGACCTTATAATTCTATAAATACCATTTTATTGGAATCAAAGAAGTTCTTTTCAATATTAACATTGCGAACAATGATATTGTCATTGCTGATGCATTACATGGCCACACTTAAAATATATAAGTAGTGAATACTGTTCATAACTATTTATACTTACAGTAGTCTCTCAACACTTCATGGTTGGGCTTTCGCAGACTCGCTCTTTTGTGGGTTTTCAACGTAAGATTGTACACGACGCACGATTGACTGATTGACTGAATGGGGCCATCCAGAGCATTGTGCTTAGGGGTGGACTGACCATCAGGAGCTCTGGGACATCTCCCGGTGGCCTGGCCCACTCAGTGATCACCAAGGGGCTCCCTACTTTCTCTTTCTGAGGCTGTCACAGCCGAGCAGACACACAACAGGTGGGCGTGCAACCTATTGTGTGTCTCTGCTCTGCTGTGACAGACAGCCTCAGAAAGAGAAAGGAGGGGGCAGGGGGTGAGGTCTGTCTTTCAGTGAGGTGGATACCAGAGTGAGCGGCATGGATTGTTTATTTAAAATAATCGAGCGCAATCTGCACCGAGACTTTTGTCCCCTCGGTGATCACTAAACGGGCCAGGCCACTGGGAAATGTCCCAGTGCTGCCAATAGCCTGTTCACTCCTGTGCACTGATTGGCTCAGTAACCATAGCATCAGTCTGTCTGCTGTCTTTCGCTGTGCGCTTTTAGAGCATTTAGAGTTTAGAACATTGCTAAGAACATTGGAAGAGTGTGGGAATGGTTTGTAAAGCCTTAAATTATTTAGAAATACTAAAATAAATATAACATCCATACTTTGTGAATTTTCACCTATTGCGGCGGTGTCCGGAAAGTAACCTCCGCGATAAGTGAGAGACTACTTTACTCCTCGTATTTGCTGCTACAAAGTGTGTACAGCTTTGCAGGTTCATTAAAAAGTGCTAAAAAAAAGAAGGAAAAAAACATGTTATTGACTGATGGCTGTAAACCCAGTATTAACACATCCATGCCTTTGTTTAAAAAAAAAAAAAAAAAACTGTTGAGGCTTTTCAGCAAAGATTCACACCACACTGTTCTTCTACTGTGTCTTCACATGCACTGGAGAGGGATTACTACTCCCTTAGTCTAAATTAATGCAGCATTTATTTGACTATATACAGCCGTTTTAATTGCATACCCTCCAGATAAGAAAAAAAGTACCATAATTTGAAATTTTGCACCAATATTTTATTTTATTTTCATGCTCGTGACTTGTTTGTGTTCAGTTGTAATGCCTTGAAGACCTTGATAGGTTTTTCCTCGGTCTGTCACAAATGGCCATGATACACTTTTTGGCTCTCTTATTCAATTTGTTTCATTTTCCTCATCTTTTTTATTAGTTCCCCCACTTCCTTTTTTTTCCCTCTCCCCTTTTCTTCTAAGAAGCTTTGGCCTCCCCAGAAAATATAGTTTCCACTTCAGCGGCCCAGATAATTCGAGAAGGATTTTCAGGAGAACAATTTGATGATCAAAGGAAGCACTGTGCTTGGAAGTGGGGGGGAGAAGGAGATTCTGGAGTGTCTCTTTCTGTGCTCTAACATTGTTATAGCCTTCCATTACCATCAAAACTGCTCTCAAGGTAGGTTCGCTCACATTTAGATAATCATTGGTACGGGAGACGAAAGATGGAGGAGCGAAGGTATAGTTTTTAGTCCTCAAACCTGATGTTTACGCAAAATGAGCTTTTTAGCTACACTTTGAGAGAACAAAAGACACCCCTTATTCCAGCATTAATCATAGCGCAATACGTTCTCAGGTCCAGTGACGTGCAACCAAAGTCAAACTGCAACAATGTAGCAGAGCTACAGGAAATTGTCTTCTCTCAACCAATATAAATTTGTGCCGAGGTGTATTTCACTTATCCATCTTCTACAATTTCGCCTACTCTTAAAGCCTTGAACTCATTCTACTAGAAAGGCAGAGGCTGAGAAAATTGCACTTTTTTTTACGGGAGAACGAAAGTAATTCCCCTTTATCAAAAAAAAAAAAAAAGTCAACCTATGCTGTTCATGCACTGTTTGATAATGATAAAATGAAAGTTTAAGTGATTTTATGTATGTACAGAAGAGAAAACGATGTAGTTGAAAGTAAAGTTGTGTTCATTCATACCCATCTGCTCACCACAGACTCATGTTCGGGCTGCTGTTGTTACGACATATTGCCTTACATTATTGGTGTTTAGCATATGTATATCTTAGATGTTTTCGCATACAGTTTAGCATTTGTTTAGCGTATATCATAGTGTATATTTTAGATCCTTATTTACTTTTTTATACTTTATATTTTGCTAGTTTTGGGTGTAACTAGGACCCTGTGGACATGATTCTGTTCCACATCATGTACCACATTTGGTGGAAACAACAATAAAGTTAACTTGAACTTGAACTAAAACCAGGATTGGTGTTTAATTTTGATTGAGAACAGGTAATAGTAATCCTGCTTGTAGGTCACTGTCCTGTACATGAAGAATTCTCCAATTTATGAGCATTATGTAAGAAAATACAAAGCATGACATAAACTACGATTTGAGGCTGAACGCAAAGATTTGTTAATCAGGATTGGTTTACTGATAGAGAAGTTTTTCTTGATGCACCTCACATACTTCATGCTGCTTTTCAAACCATAAATGCGTTTGAAAAAAAAAAAATCAACAATTCTAGGTGTAGGTTTATTGACACAAGATCAACAATGCAATGAAATGCTCAGGATGAGAAGAAACATCTTGACTCGCCATAAACAAGAACCAAAGCATGCAACAAAAATACAAAGACATGGCACCAAAAGTAAAATTGATTCACTATTTGTATCTTTTCATTGTTTGCACCTAATGTTATGTTGCATTTTAAATACTGTATATTGTGCCCTTGATTGCCATAAATGATGCAGTAAAATATTTTACTACCTCACTACTACTACTACTACTACTACTACTACTACTACAACAACAACAACTACTACTACTACTACTACTACTACTACTACTACTACTACTACTACTACTACTACTACTACTACTACTGTAGTAGTGATAGTAGTTGTAGTAGTAGTAGGAGTAGTAGTAGTAGTTATTCTAACAAAAGTGGCTTCATTTAAGGGGAAACAATCTGGCTTTACAATACGGTACTGGGATTATTGCCTGCAAAATTGTAATAACAAAAAAGTAACTAATGAGACAACACAAATGTCCTTACTTTTTTCACCGTGTCTAAATCAACAGTCAACACATCTGTTGTGTTCTACTCTAAATTTACAGAAAAGTCCTGCTGATGCAGCAATCACTGCTCAGCTCATTATGCTAATATTGTTAGCTTCAAGCTTCTCATTTGACTCATTGACTTAGCCTAATGCCTACGGGTGAACACGTTTTTTTTTTCTTCTCTACAGTCATGCATGACTAAAAGTTAAACGTTCTCTACACATATTTTTGAAGAGACTTGACTCTTTCAGGTCTACTTTGTCTCGCTACATTATTTCAGCACTCGAGCTGCAACAGTATTGTGATTGGATAAACAACAGTCGTCATCTGTGCCTGACAGATTCCTGAGTCGAAATGTATATATTACTATGAACATGTAATAGCTTGTCTGTATTTGTGTGTCTCTCTGTGTGTATGTTCAGTTATCTGTTGGTTAGCAGAGAATTTCACGAAGTGTGGTTGGATTTTAATGAAACTCAAAGTAATCATTGGAGGTGCAACTACAGCTGATTAACTTTTGAAGTCCATCTGACCCGAGATGCAGCTTCTTGCACTCAGAAAACAGATGTCTGTGACTATAGTGAGCTACAGTTTGGTGCTAACAGTCGTCCCAAACACATATCCTGACATATCAATATGGATGTTTAAAACTTTGGACTGCAAGGCGATAAGAAAAATGCATTCCTTCTAGGTATACTTGACATTTAGGAATTTTTGTAGGTAAATTGTCCTCAACACAAGTACCTAAATGGTTTTCATTTGGAAAAGTGTGGGCTGCCCTCTCTGGGTTAGGAGTGAGCTTCTGCCTCAAGTGGAGGAGTTCAAGTATCCTATGGGTTTTGTTCACCAGAGAGGGAAGAATGGAGCATGCGATTGACAGGTGCAGCTTCTGCAATATGGCATATTCTATACCTTGCCATTGTAGTCAAGAGGGAGCTGAACTCACTGGTCTGTCTATGTTCCTGCCCTTACCAGTGGTCACAAACTTTTAGTTCTGGCCAAAAGAACAAGCTACAGATGGTTAAAATGAATTTTCTCTGCAAGGTAGCCAGGCTCTCCCTTAGAGATGAGAAGTTCAGTTTCTTGGGAGAGACTCGGAGTAGAATCGCTGTTTCTCCAAATCGAGAGGAGCCAGTTGAGGTGGCTCGAGCATCTGGCAAGGATGCTTCCTGGAGGCCTCCCCTGGTAGGTTTTCCATGTCTAACTGTAAGGAGACCCCGGGGAAGACCCAGTACATTCTGAAGAGACTAGGTTTCTTAGCTGGTGTGTGAATTCCTTGAAGTCATCCAAGATGAGCTGGAAGAGTTGTCTGCGGAAAGAGATGTCTGGTCCCCCACTGATCAAGCTGCTGCCACTGTGACACGACTTCAGAACAAGCGGGAGATCATGGATGGAAGTACTTTAACAATTCTTCCAAAAGACAAATTAATAATAACATACAGATGTTTTAGGAGTTAATGGTTAAAATAGTATTTTTATCTTGCAAGAGAATTCTAGTTCAGCCACCAAAAATAGGAATAAACTGTATAGAGAATAAAAAAATGCTGTAAACTCTGTGCTTCTCATCAGATATCCAAACCCTTCTTTAAGCTGTTTACCCTCCTCCTGACGTTCTTCTGTCACCGTGACAGCTTGACGGCTTCCCACAGAGTCCCTGAGCACCTGCAAAGCAAACAGGCCTGACATGATTTATTATATATATTTTTTTTTACCTTCCCGTCTTGGCAACAACATTCTCGTGACGTTCACATCAGTGTTCACTGATTCGCACGCCAACAAATAAACATCATGCCTCACATTGGCTTCCCCAGCCCCTCGTCACTGCTGACCGGGGTCAGTCTCGCTGACCAGCTCTTCACATCATCTGTTTGAGCTGGTTGACATTTGGCCCTAGCCAGCTCTGAAATCTCACCTCAGAGGGTGCCTGGCGTGTTTGTTTTTGCACTGCGTGTCACAACGGAAAGATTTCACCTGTGTTTTTATCTGAAAGACGAGAAGTTTTACCGTTACAAAACATTTGCAAGAGGCGCGTTGACGCAAACAATCAGTGCCTTAGATATTAATGCATTGTGTTTCTTTGGTGTTGCTGCTTGTCTACGGCGTGTTTGCTGTTGGGGTCTAAAGTTGTGACTATTATTGTTGCCAATTTTATTTTTACAACCCTTTTCTTATCTTCCTTTGTTTTGTCTCATCAGCCACCAGAGGGGGACAGAGGACCTCCGAGTTTATAAGGGATAGAAATTGGAAAGTCACATTCACGGGTCATTTAATCTCTTTGTTTTGTCATGGGCTGGGCCTCCGGAGCCATTTTCCTGCCTCACACACTCAGAATAAAGCAGAGAGACCTCTTCTGCCTACAAAAACATTCAAACAACCATTTCTATTCAATTGGTGGTTGTGTTTCATAAGCCTGCAGTGGCTCTAAGATCAAATATGTATTCTCAGGAGATTCTTAGGCTTGTGTATCACTGTTATTTTATTATTTCCCCATTTAATTTTGGCAGATGTAAGCTGCACTTTTGTTTCCAGTTTTATTTAACCGATAAGATACAAGACACAATGTTAGATACAGTTATCATGATACAAACATTTTAAACTCCATACCAGTACTGTACTAAGAAAAATGCTGAGGGATAGAAACACCAGAACAGTATAAATGAACAGGAAGATTTGTGAAGAAAGTTTGATAGTGCCTGTCACTTGGTGGATTTATCTGTGGGGAGAGTTGAATTTTAGACAAAAAAAATTTAGCCATCTGTTAGCACTCAGAGTGTATCTTAGGGATTACTGATAGCTACTACCACACCCAGTTTTAACTTAATAGCTCAAAAATTAACCAAATTTTTGCATTTTTTTGTATTTGATAAGGTAGAAGTGGCAGCCATCATGAATTTTGAACAAATATTTAGTGAATTAGCACTCAGAGTATGTTAATGAGATCACTGTTAGCTACTAACTACCCCGCCAGCTTTCTGCTCACCATCTAAAATTACCTGCTTTAAAGTCATTTTTGCAGTGGGTAAATTATCTGAGGTGGGTTTTAGAGACTCATGGATTTGTTCTGAACACTGAATAATGTTACCTGCTTTATCATTATCCAAGTTGCTAGCTCCTTTATTACTTTACAGAATATTTATGTGACTATCATCCATCATCTTCCACTTGTTCCGAATTTGGCTCGCAGGGGCAGCAGCTTGAGCAGGGCGGTCCAAACATCTCTTTCCACAGCCACCTCTTCCAGCTCTTCTGGGAGGATCCCAAGGTGTTCCCAGGCCAACCGAGAGACATAGTCTCTCCACCATGTCCTGGGTCTTCCCTGGGGTCTCTTCCCAGTTGGACATGCCCAAAGCACCTCCCTTGGGAAGCGCCAAGGAAGCATCCTTACCAGATGCCCGAACCACCTCAACTGGCTCCTCTCAACGGCTATGTTCACATGGACATAAGTAATCGGCTCAAACGGCCATTCAAAATAAAAATGCATCATGTAAACACCCTGGTCGGTTAATTTTTTTGTTTATTCAGCGTGATCCGAAATAATTTGTGATCAGAACGGAACAGGTGGTTTACGCCGATTCATAACCCGAACAGTGTCCGTGTAAACGCTTGATCTGTTCATTTTTATCTGATTGTGAAAAACTGACCTGACGATGTGCGACTTTGTCATTTCCGCCTGGCTAGATGCTAATAATATTAGCATGTCAGGGAAGCAAAACTAGTCGGTGAGCGACACAACATTTCTACTAGAAACTTTGAAAGAGCTCAACATGATCTGTATTACCTGTTGCTCAGTCAGGGAGTGCAGTAGCGTCTCCACGTCATTAAAACCTTCGCGGGTCCATTTTGGGTGCTCAGGTTTGTTTACGTTCATCCCGGAAGTAAACCGGAAGTAGAGCTTCTTCTGTATTTTTTTTTTTTTTTTTAGGAGAGTTTACCACTCTGCGCATGTCAGTACTTCTGTTCAGAACAAAGCCCGCTGCATGTCAACGCTCATCATGAACAGATTGTGCCCATGTAAACGATCCATGTGAACTAGTTAATCTGAAAACATTTCAATCCCGTCAATTTTTTTTTTTTCGGTCAAAAAATTTTGCGCATGTAAACATAGCTAATATGGAGGAGTAGCGGTTCTACTCCTAGTCCCTCCAAGATAACTGAACTTCTCACCCTACCTCTAAGGGAGAGTTCAACAGCTCTCAACCTTGACTTCTCTAAATGGCTTTAAGAATCTGTTGGAATCCTGGCAAAAACCAATGCTGACATGTTCCTGTTTTTGATTTTCTACATCTGCCTTATAATCTATCTGTTTTGCTACTTTGACATCTTTGTTTTAACTTGTTAAAAAATCTGTATGCCTCTCTTCTGATTGTCTATTGTTGATTGTCCAAGGAAAATCTACTGTTGCTGTTGTCATTGTTCTTTGTTGGTAGCCACGTCTCTCTTGTAAATGAGTCCTCGAGGCTCAGTGGAATTAACCTGCCTAAATAAAGGTTGAATGAATACATGGATGGATCCTTATCCATCCATCCAAGGTTTTATTTCCTTCTTGCTCTCGGTGAAGGCAGACACGTTTTCCTCCTGCTCTTTCCCCTGCTTCTGCTCTTTGTCCTGTGAACCTTTCAGAGCCTTTCTTTGCATATCTTCAGATTTGTAACTTATGGATCTGATCAGCTGGCCTCTCAATGCAATTGATCAAATTTTCTCAATGAAAAGACAGGGCGAAGGAAAGCCCTCCTGCAGCAATGAGACACTTGCAGCCAGATACACGGTGGATTCCTGGGGGCAGTGGAAGTTCATGTGTCTGTCCATCTTGTCGGTCAATGACATTGAAGATACGTACATAATTGGATTGATAATAACAGGATTTCTGCTTTTTGGAGTTGGTGGTTACCTGGCATATAGATAAATACAAAAAATGTTGTCTGCTGTTCTGGCCATTATGAAGCTGCCTGGCCTGTGTGAAGGAATGTGCCAAGCTGTGAAATCTCAGATTCAAATGGTGTGTGAGCTGATCCTTGAGCTGAATGAGATTTCTGCTGAGAATCACAGGCTACTTGCAGCTCCTGAATCTTGCTGGTGGGAAGGAATCAAACTTGGAGAAGTTACAAGCTCGGCTTGGCAGTACTGACCACAAATTTGGCTGTTTTGGAGTCGTCATTGAGATGTACCAGTAAGACTGTAAGGCAGACAGAAATCAACGGAGTCGGCCTAACCCAAAACATCTGTTCTTATCTGAATCTGGCTCCCCCATGTCGGCCTTGGAAAGCTGACTATCTCAAATTCTCCTGGATGTTATGTGAACAAGATGCTCTGCCCCCACTAACCATTCCCTTCCCCAAAGACATCTATGGTGGTATGGTACGGTGGCCTACACGACCAAAATTCATCGGTGGCCGAATGGAAGGCAAGATGGCGCCAGTGTGTGTGGCCGTCCATCTGTCGCTCTTGGTTTTGTTTGTTTTATTTCTTTGTTTTGTGCTCGGCACTGAGTCTGTGCTTGTGTACAATCGCC
>JARVGS010000001.1:18077591-18089466 GCA_031762315.1 Hypsolebias antenori | reverse complement strand
GATCCTCACTGACTGTGGTCTGTTTGTTAAGAAGTCTAGGACCCAGTTGCAAATGGAGGGGCTTAGTCCTAGTGTGAGTAGTTTGTCCATCAGGGTTTAAGGGATCATGGTGCTGAAGGCAGACGTGAAGTCCACAAAGAGCATACGGACGTAGGAGTCCTGCTCCAGGTGGGTGAGCGCAGTGTGGATCACAGAGGAGATGGCATCTTCTGTAGATCAATTCTCGCTGTATGCGTACTGGTGAGGGTCTTCATTGATGGTGATGGTTGTTTTGATGTGGGTCATGACCAGTTTTTCGAAGCATTTAGAGACTATCGAGGTGAGGACTACTGGCCGGTAGTCGTTCAGTCCAGTCACTGTAGAGCTCTTTGGGACCGGGATGATGGTTGTGGTCATCAGGCAGGTTGGAACTGTTGCCAGGGCAAGTGAGGAGTTAAAGATGTCGGCCAGCACCTCACAGAGCTGATCGGCACATTCTTTCAGCACCTTCCCTGGGATATTGTCTGGGCCGTTTGCTATGTGAGGATTAATCCAACTGAAAGTACTCCTCACTTCAGCTGAGGTCACGCTGCAATAGTTACTATTAACTTCCATTGGATACTAATAAAAAGGTAATGGGGCAGCTGTGGCTGAGTGGTTAGAGCAGTCATCCTCCAATGAGAGAGTTGGGGGTTAGATTCCACCAGCCGTCACATGTTGAAGTGTCCCTGGGTAAGACACTGAACCCCTCATTGCCTACAGTGTGTGTCCCATCAGTGTATGGATCTGATCTAAATGCACTGATTAGTTTCTTTTAGAATAATTTGTACAATTAACTTTGTAGAATCTAGCAAAGTGCTGTTTGAATGTGTGTATGGTAAATGAGGGCACAGATTGTATTGTGTAGCACTTTGAATATCTTGATTACGGTAGATAGAAAAGTACTATACAAGAACAGTCCATTTACCGTTCTTTTTCTCTCCACACTTCTAGACAAGATGACCAGTCAGATTGTACCTACATTGTCCTGAATGGACGTCTTCGCTCGGTCATTCGTAAAGCAAATGGCAAGAAGGAGTTGGTGGGGGAATATGGAAGAGGAGACCTCATTGGTGTGGTAAGAATTTTGTTTGCATCCATGTTAAAGAAACCTAAATACAATGACTTTCTGTTGATTATATAAAGCAGTTCTGTTTTTAAGTGGCTGACTAAACCAATAATTTAGTTTTATTTGTTTGTCTCATAATCCTGAGTTTATAAACTATCCTGTAGTTTTTAACACTGCTGTTTTTATTTTAGGTGGAGGCCTTGACCAAGCAGCCAAGAGCCACCACTGTTCATGCTGTGAGAGACACGGAGCTCGTTAAACTTCCAGAAGGAACGCTGAACAACATTAAAAGACGATATCCTCAGGTCAGTGACTTTAATGAAAGATTGCTCGCTGTGCTTTGCACTGAGGGATACCAACTTTATTATCTGCATTCTAGGTGGTGACAAGGTTGATCCATCTGTTAGGACAGAAGATTCTGGGTAACCTCCAGCAGGGTCGTGGGCCATTCTCAGGTAAGATGAAGAAAAAAAAGAGAGAAATTGCATTTCCTGCAAAAATGCAGTGTGAATGCTTATTGCAGAAGAACTTGCTGAAAAACAGCTGAAATTAGCAAAAAAAAAAAAAAATGCTGAAATGTAGCTGAAGTGGAAGGAAAATGTCTAAATTAGCAGAAGAAAGCAGAAAGAACACATATTTGCTGAATTAGGTTTAAATAAGCAGAAATTGGTACAAAAATTAGGAAATTTAGCACAAAAAAAGCTGAAAAGTATCTGAAAAGGAAAAAAAAGCTTAAACTACCAGAAGGAAGCATAAAGAAAAAAGTTACATATTTAACTATAGTTCTATGAGTCCCGGATGACCGCCAGAGGGCAGTGCTGAAAGCACTGAATGTTCCCTTCACGCATGCGCTGTTCCGAGTAATAATATCAACGACGTCACACGTGTGTGACTGGATGACTAATCAGAGGCTGTATAACCTAGCATCATCCGCAGCTCTGCTCCAACAGAATCTTCTCGCGGAAAGCAAGGATTCTGAGGGACAGAGAAGCTCTGGCGGTCATCCGGGATTCATAGAACCGTAGTTACAAACATAACTTTCGTTCTGTTTCATCCCTCTTAACCGCCAGAGGGTGGTGCTGAAAGCACTGAATGACGAGTACCAACGATGTCACAAGGAATCCTGAGCACCTACCTCACTGAGGAGGCCCAGAGAACCCTTGCAGAAACCCCTGGCCTAGGAGATGAGGGGTGGCCACGTTAACCCTGTAGAGTCTGGTGAACGTGCTTGGGGAAGCCCATGATGCGGCGGCACATATTGCTTCCATCGGAGCCCCTCTCAGGGCAGCCCAGGAAGCAGACATGCTCCTGGCAGAATGTGCCTACATGCTGACCGGCAAGGGGTCGTGCCCCGTAGCATAGGCATGGCAAATGACATCCATGATCCAGTGATAGAGGTGCTGTTTGGAAAGAGGAGAGCCTAACTAAGGCCTCCGTAAGACACAGACAGCTGGTCTGAACCTCGCATAGCGGCAGTAGCTGCAACGTATGCCTGCAGTGCTCTCACTGGGGCACAATAATCCAAACCCCTCACCAGATGTAGGCTGAAAATGTGTCGGCCTCAATGGTTGGTTACAGTTAGAGTGAGATAACGCCTTGGTACAAATGTAGTGTTTGGCCACAAGGTAACTTTCGACCAATCAGGGCCCCACTTGAGGCATGAGGAGACCCTGGTCCGAACCTGCAGAGCTGGTTGGTGGACCGACTCACGAAGGACTCTTTGGTCTTTGCTGACCCACACGATCACAACCCCAAGGCGGCGTCTGAATCCTAGGATCAGCCAACGGGCGCCTTGGATGCCAAGGAGGTAGAGAGGGCATTGCCCTGCTAAGACTTGAGAGTTGCTGCCTCGCCTATAGTGCCTGCACGGTCCGTTCCAGCGCCTCCAAGGCAGACAAACCAAATAACTCCCCCGGCACCACCGGGACATTACGGACCATGTACGGACCCTCAGGTACTCCTCCGATGGAGGGACAGAAAAGGGAGGTGGGGCCCGAGGAGTCGACGAGGGACAGGACGGCCCCCATAAACCATCTTGGCTCCAGCAAACTGGTTGGTCAACTTAAGTTGTTTACGGCTTGGTTGGGAAACAGTTTGCTGGAACTCCTCTGACTGATGATGCCCTCTGGATGGAGGGTGAAACGTTTCCATAAAAAAGAAACGGTCCAGATGACCCGACTGAGAGTTATTGGATTTAGTACCTGGATTATTGAGCATGAACTTTCTAAGCCTTGCCTAGTTCAACCTGACCGTCATGGCACAACGCTAGCCTCACCAATAGAAAACAGAGGGTATCACCGCCAGCCTAGGCCAACCGATATGAGGTTGGTAAAAAATAATTGAATAAGAGGGTGTGCGAACGCTCGCCCTCGTAAGTAGAAACGAGACCAGAACACAGCTGACTACGTAATTGAACTTAGAACACAATCCAAACCGACCATGCGGTTGGGAGCCTCCACAGCAGACAGTGCCGCTAACAAAGGAAGATAGAAGTAGAAGGCTACTTACGTGTTGAATCTCACACACAAGGTAGTCGCACAAGCGGACGGTGCTGCTAACCAAGGCAAAAATGGAAATAAAGACTACTCACGATTTGAATCCCACACACGGTAGTCGCACCACAAGTGGACGACGCTGCTAACCAAGGCAAAAATGAAGTAAGGCAAGGTAAAGACTACTCACATGTCCATCACACAGTAGTCACCTCACAAGGTGGACGGCGCCGCAGCCAAGGCAGACAGAGTAAGACTACCCACGTGTTGTATCTCACACACACGGTAGTCGCCTCACAAAGCGGGCAAAGCCGCTAACTAAGGCAAACAAAAGTGAGGCTGCTCACGTTTGAATTTCACACACATGCAGTTGCCTACAAAGCAGGCGAAACCACTAACCAAGGCAAACAAAAGTAAGACTACTCACGTTTGAGTCTCACACACATGGTAATCGCCGCAAAAGTGGGCGAAGCCACTAACCAAGTCGAACAGAAGTAAGACTACCCACGTGTTAAAACCCACACACATGGTATTTGCATAAAAGCGAGTGAAGCTGCTAACCAAGGCAAACAAAAGTAAGACTACTCATGTTTGGGTCTCACACACATGGTAATCGCCGCAAAAGCGGGCAAAACTGCTAACCAAGGCAAACCGAAGAACTCGTGTTGATCTCACACACGGTGGTAGCTAACTCCATAAGCAGGCAGTGCTGCTAGCCCAAGTAAAAATAAGAGAAGGACTACTCACCAGCTTGTTGAATCACAAACATAATTGTCAAATGCTGTAAGTTGGAAGAGGGGTGAAACTCCGTCGAGGCGAAAAGCCGTCGAGTCTCCAGTGAACAGGAGAAATACCATGAACAAATGCTAAACCGTCTTGGCCCCTCGGAGGGCGAACACGCTGCTTCGGCCAGCAGGCTGTCGGGCCTCCGGCAATGGTGGAAAGATCCAAGGGGCTGAAGCCCTGGATTGAACCGCGCGCGAGAAGAAAAAAGGAGCAGAGCCACGGATGACGCTAGGCTATATAGCCTCTGATTAGTCATCCGGTCACATGTGTGTGACGTCGTTGATATTATTACTCGGAACAACACGTGCGAAGGGAACATTCAATGCTTTCAGCACTGCCCTCTGGCGGTCAGGAGGGATGAAATAGAACTGAAATGAGTTATTAAAAAAAAAAAAGTGAAATTAGCTGAAAAAGCTAAAATTAGCATCAGAAGAGCTACAGTGAAAAAAATAGCTGAAAAAGCAGAAAAAGCTGAAAGTAGCAGGAAAAAAGCTGCAAGGAGCATAAGCTGAAAAGACGGAAAGTAGCAGAAATTACCAAGAAAATTTGAATTTATCGGAAAACAGCTGAAATTAGCTAAATATTTTTAAAATGTAGCTGAAAATTAGAACAAGCTTAAATTAGCACAAGAAAGCAGAAAGAACACATTTGCCCATGTAGGCCGAAAGAAGCATAAATTAGCACAATAAAGTGAACGTTATCTGAAAAAAAGCTGAGATTTGCACCAAAAAAGGCTTAAAAGTAGCTTAAATTAGCAGAAGGAATTGGAAAGAGCACGTTTTTTTTTTTTTGCTGAATTAGACTGAAAAAGTTTAAATGAGTTAAAAAAAAATTGGAATTATCTGAAAAAGCCAACATTAGCATAAAGCTGCTAAATAGTAGCTGAAATAGCAGAAAAAGCTGAAACTTGCATAAATAAGCCGAAAGAAGCGTAACAAGCTGAAATGAGCACAAAGAAGATGGAAGAAGCACAAAAATGTTTAGTTAGCAGAAAGATCCTGAAAGGAACACAAAACAGCTGACAAAACGGCTGTAATGAGCTGAAAGTACCATAGCTGGAAAAAAGTTTGCACTAAAGCTGAAAGAAGCTGAACAAAATGTGAAAGGTGCAGTAAAGGTTGTAAACACATCTAAAGATGTGAAGGATGTAAATTGAGCTCAATTATTTTTTATGAAAATAAAGTGGCAGAAAACACTAAATATATAAAAAAAAAAAAAACCTGAAGTTGCACCAATTCTAAGTCATAGCACCCTTTTCCTGAACGAGCTGAACGTTTTGATATACCGGTATAATTTGCACAAAAATTATGGAACGAGAAAGATGGTGAAAAATGAGTGGAAGAAAAATGGATCACAATTTCACACAATAATTCTCCTGTTTCTCTCCTTTCCCCCACCACATTGTGTTTCTGTCTGCCAGGTTCAGCCATCAGTTTGCCCAGTATGACAACAAGTGCAGATGTCACCAACCCAGCGAGTAACCTCTCAACGGTGGCTGTTCTGCCCGTGTGTGATGAAGTGCCCATAAATGCATTCAACTTGGAGCTCAGCCATGCCCTCAGTGCCATTGGTAACTTTACTCACTCACTTTCTCTCCTCCTTTTGTCTTGTTACTGCAAGTCCTTGTCATGGCATCCTCATGTATTGTATTAGGTATTTTGGTGTATTAATTTTACATTTCCGGTGATATTTAAAGGGCCCACTCTACTTCTAACCAGTGACATAATCAGAGAGCGACTGGGAGCTTCTGCTTTGGACAGGTGGGTCTTTAATGATTGGATCATTCTAATTTAATCAAATTCAACTGAAAATCAGGGATGGGGCCGATCCGGTATCTGTATCGGCCTCTGATACCAGCATAATTTACGTATCGGATTTTTCCGATCCAACCTGCCGATATTTCCGATCCATGATGCATGTCTGTGTCTGATGAAACTTCTCCACACGTTGGCTTCAAACAATGGAATGGATTTCCTGAACAGAGGTGTGTCTCATGAACCCAGAGTAACAAGACTCGCTTCACATTCAGGAAATCCATTTCATAGTTTGCAGCCAGCTACAACGTGCAGTAGCGCTGTGGCTAACAGCTAGCCTACTTTTCAATGAAACATGTTCGCTGTGTGGAAGTATTTTACACTAAACGCTGCAAGGCAGCAACGTGCAATGTCTGCAGAGCCATAGCGCCACATTAAACTGCAGTCAAGTTAGTTTTATGTTGGACATTCGAGCTCCGGGGCTTCAGCGGGACGCCACTCTCGCTGAACCGAAAGAGACAGCCCGACCCCAGCCAGCTGCGTCCAATCTGACGCGCTCAGTCTACCCATCTCGGAGAAGGGGCAGGCTGAAAGCAGCTGACTGAAATCAGAGCACCCGCCCTGGACTGAACAAGAAAAACACACCACTGAAGCCACGGAGCTCAAATGTTTACCGAGAAGTTGCTAAACTTCATCGTAATTAATGACCAACTGCTATCATTTGTAGAAAACAAAGGATTTTGCAGCTTGACACTTGCAGCCAAGATATAGTTTACCCTCCAGGAGATATTTATCAGTACAACAGTAAACAATCATAAAAAAGTATATGAATTAAAAATTACAAGAAAATTATATATTAAAAAACAAACAAAAACAGCTACATTAAAAAGAAATGTAAAATACTAGAAACAGGAACATATCTGTGTTGGTTTATACCATGAACTTAGCAGATGTAAAGCTATTTAATGTTTTATTTAATTCATTTATTCATTCATTTAAAAGAGACAAAATAAAACAAATTCATCAGAAAGAAAACATTGAATGAAAAGAGTGCAGAAAGAAGGAAACAAGTTCTTATATCACTCACTTATTTAAAATAATATATAAAATAACTTTAAACAATCACTTAAATTAAACACTCTAATATCCACTTTAATGCTAGGAATAAAACAAAACATGTTTTGTGTTAGCATAATTTAATTGTAACTGAAACTTATTCAACATTAATAAAACTTACCTCAAGTTGCCTTTTTGGACATGCATGCATATATTTGTACAAATTGTACTTGAGAGATTATTACAGCCTCATCTAAAAATCAGTGATGATGATGATGATGATGATATCGGAGCTGGATCGGTATCGGCCGATATCCAGTTTTAAGTATCGGGATCGGATCGGAAGTAAAAAAAAAAAAAAAAAAAAAAGTGGATTGGTTCATCCCTAATATTTACATAACATGTCCTGAAAATCTGACCTTGCAAGTAAATACTTGTTAAAAATCATCTCCAGCTGTCCAATGTGGTTCGTTTTGAATTCCTTTTAAATGGACAATACTTTCCTCCAACAATAGCTAAAAATAATTCCTAACAAATACTTTGAATGCTAACAGACTGAGCAAGATTTTGAGGCGTTACATGCAACTGTGTATACAGTTTTTTTTCTGTATCTTCATTATTCTGCAACACACAGATTTTACTTTGAAACTCTGCTGTCCTTTGAAGAATGTGTGTTCTTTGATTTAAATTAGTTTTTTAGCTTAAGAATGGCTTATTTCACTTCAGTCGAGATCTCCTTACTGTTTGTTCGGTCGTTTTTAGTAGCAACTTCCAAATAAACAAATATTTTTTTTTTTTTAATAATTCTATTTTAATCAAAAAATAGTTGTTAAAACCAGTGCAAACCTTACTATGTGCCACCTTTCAAATCAGCTTGTCATTGACATTTTAATCAGAAGTTCTTGAAGGAGAGAGTGTTGCACATTAAAACATTTTTAGGAATTTTAGATGCTACATTTTACTGTGCAAAAATAGTCATGTCCTATAAAAGAAAAAAGCAGGAAAGGTTAAAAGCATTTTTAACAGTACTAGCCATTTCATTTGACTGAATCCAGAAAAACAGTCACTTTTCAGCACTTACACACTTTTATTCTCGTACTCCGTGATTTGAAAAAGAACACGGAGAGCTTTTTATTTTTACTGTAAAGGCTGTTATCAACAATGAACAAATGATTTATTTTTGAGGGGTAGGTTGGTGAAAGCATGCTCTTCACTGTTGATTATCATCACCCACAAAGTTGGTATTGTACCAAGCTGTGTTAAAAGGTGCAGCGCCAGCTGTAACATGCACTAAAGACCCACCAAACTTATGAAGACTTTTTGACAAAGAGGCTTAAAGTTTATGCAGAACACTTCCACCGCTGTTAAAAATGCAATAGCATATTGGTTTAATCACCAAAAATATTTAAATACAGCATGTAAGTGCTAAAGTGCTGTGTTCTCATTTTATGTTTCCATACAATGACGAAATTAGTTCTCTGCATTTAACCCATCACACGTGAGAAACACCCAGGTGGAGCAGTGAGCAGCTATGTAAGCGCTCGAGGAGCAATTAGGGATTGGGTATCTTACTCAAGGACACCACGGCATGTGGGCATGGCAGGGAGTCGAACCCATGACTTCCTCATCTACCTCTACCTCATATTGGCCCGACTGGGCCGAGTATGAGTATCGGTAATATTAAAATCTTTCAGTCATGTGGGATCCTATTAAACCTTAGACTGATTACTCATCAAGAATGTGGCCTTTTTTTATTTTTATAAATTATGTGAACATAACTTCCTGGGAAGTATAAGTTTTATACAGTACATATATAAAGATTTAACAATATTTTTGAAGTACAACACATATTGCCAAGGACAAAGATACGAGTGGAAATAAAACATAGCGTAGTTCTGCTCCTATACAGCGATGTGTCCGTTCAGATTGTTTCACAGCTTCAAATATTTTAGGACCTCTGTAGACCCAAACAAAATGATTGGAGTTTTGGAAAAATCTGAGAACTTAGACATCAAAATACATCTTCTGCTCAAAAAGTTAGTTCCGAGCATCATAGACCCATATGTGAAGAAATGCACAATGGATATGAAGAGCCTCAGTGTGTGTACGGCAAGACCCATTTTGGGTTTGATGAGGCCCGTAGCAGATGCTGTTTGAATGAGAAGACCTCAAGGCTTGTACAAGGAGAACTCAAGCCCTTTTGAAAGGAGACTCGTGACAGGCATGAAGAGCCCACAGTGGGCAAGAGGAGACCAGTGGTGAGTAGGAAACAAGTCTGAGGCATGTACAAAAACACTTACAGTGGGTAAAAATTGACCCATAATGAGTACAGAGACACCCTTACCCACAGTGGGTAGGAAAAAGCCAGTGGCAGGTGCAAATAGGCAAATGGGGGGTATAATGAGGCTCATAGTGGCTACAAAAGACCCTCTGTTTGTATGAAAAGACCCCAAGGCATGTGCAAGGAGACGTCAAGCCATTTGCAAGGAGACTCATGATAGGTATGAAGAGCCCATAGTGAGTAATCACCAGTGATAGGTACAAAGAGACCCTGAGGCATGTACAAAAACACTTACAGTGAGTACAGATACACCCTTACCCATGGTGAGTAGGAAAATGTTAGTGGCGGGTACAAAACAGCCTATGGTGGGTTCAAAAAGACAATGAAGGTATGGATAGACCCATGGTGGTTATGAAGAAATCCCCTTGTTTGTACAAAGAAAACTAGGGCAGGCACCTCATTTTGTACTTAGAGTATATTCTGGGTACAAAGTGACTAAAAATGCAAGATAGCAAAGGAACAAAGCACCTGGCACTCTACCTATCATAATAATTTGGCCAATTTGGTTACATATTTAAAAGGAAATGTTTTTTCTTCCCTCTTTATTGCTAATAGAATATTTAAATGAGTTGACAGAGTTTGAGTATAATCTGTCACGCAGCATAAACTCAGATGTTGAAACACATCTACCTTTACTCAGTGTATGACAAAAGAACATATTAGTCAGTCAAAATAAAATGTTTTCTCCCCAAACAGTTCTTCATAAACAGTTATTCACATCAGTTTATTCTGCTGCATCACCTTTGACCTGTCTGTGGCACAGCGGCTGAGTATTCAGTGTTACCTGAAGCCATTGTTGATGTTTGCAGTGTCACCTCAAGCCACCCACGCTGCCACATAGCAGTCTATTGGCAGAAGTGCTTAATTGCTGTTTTTCTCTTTTCTTTCTCTTGACTGGATCTCATTAGACCAAAGAGTAAGTACGCTTATCTGTTTGTTTTCTTCTGCAGCCCTGGTAAAAACAACTGGAGGGACTGTTCAGAACTGGGGTTAAATTTAGATTAAGACTGAACAACGTTGAGTCAGGTCCTCCGGACGGGTTCTTTTTTTAGTTTGTTGTTGAAACGTTTCATCCTTCATCCGAAGGGCTTCATCAGTCCGAGGAGCCACAACAGACTCAGTCCCATAAGTGGCTTACTCACACAGTGGGCCAACCAGTTTTATTGCGATAAGATGGTTTCTAGAGCCTGCACTCTCCGCCGTCGACTCCTCTGAGGCAGCCATAGCCAAAGTGGTTCAAAACATCAAAGTTCATGCTCAATAATCCAGGTGAACCGCTTTGGCTAGGGGAGAGGGTGGACTCCAGAAACCATCTTATCACAATACTGTGTGACTAAGCCACTTATGGGACTGAGTTTGTTGTGGCTCCTTGGACTGACGAAGTCCTTTGGATGAAGGATGAAACATTTCTACAAAAAAGAGACCGTCCAGAGGACCTGATTTAACTTTGTTGGATTTTTTTAACCTGGATTATTGAGCATGAACTTTGATTATTTGATTGTTTCAAACATTAAAGCTACTGTATCTTGATGTTTTTACATTATTTGTTTGGTGGGAATCTATAACCTCTATTCCCAAACTTCTCATTTTACAGGTTCTGCTTATCTTTCAGTACAAACTGAAAGATGACCGTACAAACATGCTGTTATTTTTTTCCATAAGAGACTATTAATGATATTTTAGGTGCATTCAGCTTTACTTGTAACCATTAAAGCTCTTCATTTGAATTTTTATGGAAGCCAGTTGTTTCCTTCTTGAAACAACATGTAAACAGCATTTTGGTTGTTAGCTGACATAAAGCTGAGCGGTAATTAATTTAACACCTACTGTGTGGCATCTGTTATAGGAAGCATTGCACAAATAGACAGTTATATCATACCCATCAATTAGCTATACCTGCTTCAATCCAAAGAGGGGGATGGGGTTTGGAACCTCTCCCAGCTTCAGAGACGAGGTGCTCATTGGGCAGATTGCCACTGTGCTAACACAAGGAGACAGATGGCCATACAAACCTGCAACTACATGTTAAAGGCTTGTAGCAAACTTCTACATTTGTTTTAGGTCATCACAAAATGACCCAGATTTTCAGTTAATACATTGGAAGTGACTGAAATGAATTTGTTTATTCACATTCGTTTATCTTGTTCAATTCTTATTTTTTCAGTCAAGTTTATTTATAAAGCACATTTAAAACATCAGCTGTTACCAAAGTGCTTAACTATACCATCAATGAGAGTAAATTAATGGAAATTAATAACATTAATGATGCTACTGAAAAATTTATTAAAATCATTAAAGAATAAAACATAAAAAAAAAAAAACACGGAACAAAAAAAAAAAAAAAACCTAAATCAGCTCA
>JARVGS010000001.1:17775450-17791322 GCA_031762315.1 Hypsolebias antenori | reverse complement strand
ACCGCCACCGGTGTATGAATGTGTGTATGAATGGGTGGATGGCTGGTGCTGTAAAGTGCCTTGGGGCCCCTCATAGGAGGCTGGAAGGCACTATATAAGTAAGCTCCATTTACCACCTCCCTAGCGAGGTGCTTTGGGCATGTCCAACTGGGAGGAAACCCAGGGAAAGACCCAGGACACACTAGAGACTATATCTCTCGGTTGGCCTGGGAACACCTTGGAATCCTCCCAGAAGAGCTGGAAGAGGTGGCTGTGGAAAAAAATGCCTGGGCCTCCCTGCTCAAGTTGCTGCCCCCACAACTTGACTTTGGAACAAGCAGAAGATAATGGATGGAAGTCAGAAAGTGTAAGAAATATGAAATGACTTTGCCTATTGGTGACCTCTGAAATGAAATTGCGACTGACTGAAGACAGAATAGAGAAATGCTGCAAGCATATTGAGACTTGACACTGTCTGAATAAATGGTGACCAATTTGCACCTACGTCGCCAGAACATATGGCAAACGTCATTCATAGTTAATTTGTATGCAAACGTCACATATACATTATTAGTGAAACTAAAATACATATATTTTTTTTTTTTTTTAATCAAATTTTGTTGGTCTAAATTTGTTTCCAACATTCACTTTAGACAAATGACTTCAATAGTTATTTTATTTTTTTGTCTTATGCTTTTGGGGTAGGGGGAATGGTGGTGCAGAGGTAGAGAAGGTGAGCCTGCAATCGGAAGATCACTGGTTCAGCTCCTTGTATTGACAACACCAAAATGTGGGTAGGAAAGGTGAAGGTGAAGCATCCACATCACCTCCACCCTTATTTGCCCCACTCTGGGCCCATGACCAAGACCCCTAACCCCCATCATCTGCTCCCCAAGGCACCCTAGATGGCAGCTGTCTGATCCACACAGAGGGCCATGGTAGCTTGGTGGTTTGTGGATGTATCAGGAAGGGCATCAGGCGTAAAAACAATTCCCAAGTCTTTGTGCAAGTTACTTCACTGTGGCGACCCCTGAAAAAGCCATCAGCCAAAAGTAGAAGTCGTCTTGTGTTTTTGGTATTCTTTTACACACAAAGAGACTGTGTAAATAATTTGATTGTTGCATTGACTGATTTTCTTCTTCACATTTAATAAACAGTTTAAACCTTAATACGTAATCATATGTCTGCCTTTGTGAAAGAGGTGAAGAAAATATAAGACCAGAGTAAAGTCAGTTAGCAATTTGTTTTTATCCTATACAGTATTTCCTAGTACAAACGCCAACAACCTTGTCTACTGGGTTTTTACTTTTTATACAGTTAGAATAAAAACACAACTATAACCTATAACTATTGCATTAAACTGTTTCATTTTAAAAGGCTAACTCATTGATTTCTCCTTAGTCACTTGAGTATACATTAGCATTAACAAAGGACGTGTCACACCCACACTCTTTCCTCTTGCAGGAAAAACAAACATTGCACCTGCACAAGTGTCCAAATCCCCCGTTAGTGAACACAAATGGGCACCTTTAGTTTGGTAACTTTAGACATTAGTTCTGTCATACTGAGAAATCAGATAATTTGACATATGTGATAAAGATGAGCAATGATCCAGAAAATGAGAAGAGTTCAAGAGGTGTATTTATGTTGTTGAGCAATTGGTTCAGCATGTAATTTATTCGATGACTCACTTGTACTTCTCAGCTTCTGCACTACATGAGCCACTGCATCAACAGAGTGCATTTTCTGTACTTCGTTCTGTGCAAATCTAATAGAAGCCTTGATTCCTAAAGGAAGTTGGCTGAAAGCATAGCACATCCAGCTGCTGGATGAAATGCCTCTTCAACACAGGTGCAACACCTATGTGAACCCCGTGAACCTCTGGGTTTTTAACAGCGTCATCAGATGCTTCACTATTCATGTTCAGACTCAAAACCGTGTGTACACTTTGTTAATAGCAGATGTCTTCATGGAGAAACACACTGCTGGCATGTGTGTTTGACGCACACTGGTTACATAAAGTGCAGTGAGCCTAAATATTGTAAAACCTAGTTGTGCAGAGATGTTCCGCCTGTAAAGATTAGCTCCACTCTTCATCTTGTATGTGTAAAATAAATGGTTTTAGACATAAATCAAAAAGTCTAAACTAGTAAAATACCCAATACTCACCACTGAATGTGTTTTTGTTATTTTGATGATTCAAGGCCTTGGTTCTATTGGTTTGACATCTTAGAGACAAAAATAACCAATAATTTTCCACTGCCATAAATCTGATGATCATGGAATGGCCCATGTGTACTTGGTTTTTGTTACTGTTACACATTTTATGGTATAATCTTCTACCTAGTCAGGACTGGCAGTCCCTATAGGAACCAAAATCATGGTCCTATATACTGACCATTGCTTTTGGGTTTGGAATTAGGTTAAGGGCTGAGGTCTGAATGGAGTTCAGGTTAGGGTACATATATGCACTGGTAAATGGTTTTGGGTAAAAGTTAGGGTAAGATTACAGTAAATAAAAGGAAGTTAATTCGACGTCCTAAAATGGATAGATACACAAACTGTTGTGTTTGTTGGTAAAAAAATCTCATGAACAGTCAACAGATTTGTCATTTTTGGCAAAAGTATTTTTAACCCAGAACCCAAATTACTGAAACTGAAAAGAATCAGACGGAGACAGTGGTAAAAGCATTTTGGTTTTTTACAAGGATTGTGGGGAAACAAGGGACTTGAAGATCTACAGAGGATAACAAGAGGTGAATTCAGGTGATCCAGATTATTGGTTTGGTTATTGATGAATTGCTGTCTTTTAATTGGTGAGTATAATTCCAGGCTTGGAGGATTACTGATAGGACTTAAGGTACTGGGCTCATGACTTAAGGTACTGTGCTCAGGGGATGGTCTTTAGGTATCGTGGAAATCAGGTACTACGAATTTGAGAGCAGGAAGGCTGATAGAAAAAGTTTGAGTTGAGGTAACCTGATTTGTTTTTTCTAACCCTAACTCCTTTTCTCCCACTTCGGAGCTTCTCAGGAGAGAACGAGGAAACAGGTATTTATGGAGGCCCACAAAGTTTCTGCAGAACATTGGTAAGTACACAAATTCTGTGTATTGTCACAGGGGCTAAAATTCACAAGCGTTGTCTGTTGATCACTGCGAAGTAACCAGTGGCTCCTGGTATGACTCCGCCTTAAGAGGAGAGGCAATTGGCTGTCATGGAAGACAACTGGGAATCCACTGGCCCCGCCCACTCACAACACCTGCAGAAACAGAAGTGAAAGACAGAGAGAGGTAGAACCACATAACCTTAACAAGATTTTAATGAAACATTTAAGTTGTTGCTATTTTTTGACCAAACAATATAAAAATTGCTACCTTTAGTTAGCAAAAGCTAATTGTATCTTGCACAAATTAACAACTTAGTCATGACATCTACTCACAGTAAAAGTAAATAGAGTATAATTGTATGGGTCTCTTCACCAGCATGAAGAATCTTCACCAGCATGCATGGGGCTCTGTGCATTTTTTTTAACAAAAAATGAATTTACACCTGAACTTGAAACTTTTAGGCTTTACCCTGCTCAAGGTGAACACAGCTGTTCAACTTTAGCAAACATAAATGGCTATTACTCTTCCAGTCACATAGATATTAGCTGAGAATTGGTGCAGTAGTAGCTGAGGGTCAATATCAACAGTATGTTCTAAGCTCTGACTGATTGTGCAAGAATTTGTTTAAAACTTGCAATAACTGTTATGGTCAACCATGTTTCAACCATTTAGCAAAATACCTCATGAATCACTGAACGGATTTTAATAAAACTTGCAGAAAGTAATAACTGACTGTACATCTACAACTACGCAACTTTTAAAATCCATCCAATTCACGACGGCCACCGCAAGTGATCAACATTAGCAAATATAAAAACTGCTATAACTCAGCTGATTTTACCGATATTGGGCTAAAACTTGGTATGGTAGTCGCTAAGAGGCATCCTCAACCCATATATTAAGCACAAGTAGATTTTATATCTTCTTTCTCTAAAACATGCAACGAGTCATCTAAGTTCCTTCAAATAACTCTGAGTTCCATGGGTTAAAGACTGTCGAATTTCCAAATAGACAAATGTTTGTGCTAGCAGTATGAACAAGATCGTTTACTTGGTTAAAGCAAACAGGTTTGATCTGCCAGGTGCTGTTTGTGCTCATTCACCAAAAATACACACAGACCTTGGACATTAAAACATATTGGCAGGAAGATTGTTCTACAGTTCGTGAAACTGGGCCTCACCTACGTGAAATGTTACCATCTGGCTGTGATGACCCTGAGAGTGGAGCATGCTTTCTCTGTCGGCAAACACAGGTGTGACCTCCAACTCTGACAAGCTACCACGAACGGTATTTTATATATTTGTGTTGTTGAACTGTTTTTTGCTCCCCTATCATTTTTTTTTACACTAAATCTACTGAAACTGATTAATTTGGAAAGAAATGACAGGGAAAAAACATTTTTAGACAATGTTATGTGAAAGTGTTATGAAAAATAAGCATCTTACCTGTTGTAGAAACTTTTTCTATGATCTCAGTTTAGATAAAATGTTTAATCCTTACCAGGTTGATGAGGTAACAGCTAGTAAGACCAAGACAAAAATGGGTTGCTGCCATCATAAAACAACTACAACCTCAAAACCAATATTGCCATTCACACAAATTCTGTTTAATAAACCATTCCATTACAGTAAATGTTGAATTTCAAGATATTTTATGTAGAAGTTTAGTTATTTACCAATGTACACTGTAACGGCCCATTCCCAGTAACATTTCATGTGAAACAGGCACAGCAAAACAAACAAAATATGTTAAATGTACTCAGAGTACAGTTCATATGGGAAGTAAAGCAGTGTAGGAACTGGTAACATCATGTTCTATTAATGAGTAATATTATTTAAGACAATTTAACATTGTTTTGTGTAGGCTAAGCTGTGACCACCATCTTGAATATGGTTAATACCAAAAGACATTTAGTTGTAGACGTACACCCGATGACCACTTTATGAAAATTCCAATAGTCCAATAGTTTATTAAATATTTTGCTAACAGAAAGACCTAGTTGACTCCATTAGTTATTGCCAATGTTTTGAAAGCAGATTCAGGCAGGTGTATTAGTGGTTGGGGCATGTGTTGCAGCTTAGTCTTAGCTCTCACCACACCAAATTTAAACTTTATATCTATACATTTGGTTAAGTTATAATCAAAATTTTGTTTGCTAAATTTGCTTAGCTCTGGCAGCCATTTTGAATGTGACTGACTCTGAACGTTCATCAGTTTATCATTGTATGTTCAACCTGTGATTACTTTGTGGAAGTGTTGAGACAAATGTGTACCGTATTTTCATGCATTCATCATGCATCATCTGTGTTCTACTTAAAGAAGGAGATTTAGACATCATACTCTGTTCTCTTTACTGACTGTGAACGATAAACCGCCCCATGTAATCATTCGTACTGTGACCAGTCAGTGAGGAACAGAAAGAACTGGTTGTTTTTGAGAGCAGATTGATATTGATATGATAGAGTTGATATGATATGGCGACGTGTCTCAGGCAGAGTCCTTGACTCAGATCCATTCCTTACTGTCTGCAAGCGGACCTTTCGATGATGGCTTGGACATGGCGGGGAGGAGCTGAGGTCTGGGCTGGAGGTTATTCTATAAAACTAACTTGTCCAGACCTGTGAATTAGAACAGGTCAGTGTTTCACATGGATGAGATCACTGGTAACAGTGTAATCTTGTAGTTGCATGTTCTGTGAATGTTGGACTTCTCTCCAAAGCTTTGTAAATAAATCTGATGAACTACACCTTGGCCTGTTCTGGGAATCTCCTTTTATCCATGACAGAAGTTTCACTCAAATCTATCCCACTGGTTCATGAGAGATTTTGCTAAAAGTACGGACAAACAATCTTATGCGTGCACAAGACACACTGCTCTACCTGGTGGTGGATGGGTTAAAAGCAGAGATTCAGTTTTGCAATTGTTTGGGAACATACAATGATGACAATTCATACACATTATTATTATATTATTATTATTATTATATAATAGTATGATATTATATTTATTCATTCAACCTTTGTTTATACAGGCTAGCCTCGTATTACAAGCAGAATTTAATACCTGCTAAGTTTAAAGAATAAAGGCCTAAATGAACAGCAGCGTATACAGTGCTTAGTGGCACTTATGTTAACTAAAATGCTTTACAAGAGGCTGTTTCCAAGTACAATCTATTCAAACCACCAACTCTGCGTGCTGGCTTTGGTCCATCCGGCCCAGATCAGCCATTCCATTGGCTCATCATCGACAGGAAGTGTGTGCCTGCTGAGAGAGGCACTTTCCCTCCCGATTCTCGATCTGACATTGGGACGGACAACAAACAAGTCTTTTCCACAGGGAGTGCAGCGCTCCATAATCCATACTGACCTTCCTTGGCTGCGATTCAGCTTTATTTTTAGTCGGGCTTGAAAAGGACAAACGTAACCACATGTTGTCAACGTGGAGAGCATTGCAACAATTTTCCCAGCAGGGATCCACCCCATCGTTGCTTTTATTTGGATCCACTGAAACAAAGTATTGATTTTGTTCTTTGATGCATACACATGGATTCTTTCTAAACATCCATGAGAAAGTGAGGAAAAAACAAACATGTAAAAAGTATTTTTTTAAATCATATAATAATAAATACATGAAAAAGTAAATGTTATCTTCCTTTAGAAAAGTAACACATTGCTCAGCATTTCTGTTTTTCAATTGTTAAAGAACTGTTTTGAACAACAATGTTGGGAAGACCATGACAAACTGTTTTTTCTTATCATTAACATTTAGATCACATACTTTCTAATATAAATAATGTCTCCATCTGTCTTTGTCACACATTTCCTAGTTAAAAATATATTCAGATGATTTGATATCAGGCTACATTCTTAAAACGTGGACGCATTCATCTTAAAGATGATCTTAATCTGGTACAAATAAATAAATATACTTCCTCCGTCTTGCAGTGGATAAACAGCGTTTTTACTGCTCTTAAAGATCTTCAAAGTAGTTAAAATAAAAACTAACTTGATGCCTACAGTTTGACAATAAATCTTAGTTTATTGGTAGAACTTTGTGCACAAGTCTCACAGCCACACCCATTTTTAGCTCATTATCTGTCAAACTGATTGAGTTATGGTCATTTTTCTGTTAGAAATGTTAATAAGTTGTCGCGTCCATTATGAATCAAGTTGACCTCAAAAGTTATTCAGATGTAGATGTACATCCAGTGATTCCTTACTGAGAAAGTCAAAATCTTTTTCAGTGATAAAGATATTTTGCTAACAGACAGGCAGAGGTTACACTTAACAGGTTAATCATTCATATATGCACATCTAATAAACAGATTTTAAGAATTTCAATGAAATCCATGCTGTGGTTCATGAGCTAGTTTGCTTAGAGTCAATATAACACATACACACACAGACATAGGCAACTACATTATCGCCTGTTTTCATGGTACTGTAATGAAACAAAAGATGTTTTTGAATGAAACATGTTTCCTTCGTATGTAAAATCTTTACCAGTAGTATAGATTATTGTTTTCAATCCTTACCCTGGACAAATGATATGAAACAAAGGTAATACAATAATTATTGTAGGAATATTGTAAACTGGCAAAAAGGAAAGCAGAACACCTTTCCCAGAATGAAATTACTGCTGCAGTATGCGTGTGTGTGTGTGTGTATGCGTGCGTGTGCGCATGTATGTGCCAAGTGACGCTACACTGCTTTCAAGCCTCGGAGAGAAGAAAGTAGAGAACCAAGAAATGGAGGACAGTGGGTGTAAATGTTAAAATTACCATATTGATGGATGCTACAAAATAGGGGCTTCATCTTTTTCATCTGAATTTCAATGACGCATAATCACAGTGGTCATTTTCTTACCATATTTGCATTGTTTCCAGAAGCAGTCAATTTTTTAGGTCAATTCACCGAGAGAAGTTTTTTCCTTTTTAATGCAAGTCAAGATTAAGTGTCAGAGAAGAACTATTTTTTAAATTATAATTCGGTGAAGAATATCAAGAAATGCCCACTTTATGTGCTGCAACGTCTAAATACTACTTTGTTGATGGATTGTTTCTTGTAGTTACCTGCGAAAGTGCTTATTCAATAATCAGTAAGACATGAATTATGTGCTTTTAAAGACATTAACTTAATTTCAAAAGAACTTGCCTTTTTTTTTTGGGGGGGGGGGGGTGACAGAAACATAAAACTGCCATAATGTTCAGAAAGTCCAAAAGAACAGACAAAAGTAACATAAAACTTGACAATCTGCTCAATACTGAAGCTAAAAGAGCTTTTGACTGGCTTTTGCATAAGCAACACCTATACAGTATAGGATTACCTAAACTTGTGGGAGTTCCTGTTTCATGCATGTCTTTGGTCACCAGAGGGCACCGTACTTCCACACCTGCTGCCAATGTGTCCAGATGAGGCTCCAGGAAGTTAATGACTCTCCTTCGATGCTGTAGCGTTAACCTGCTTATGGTTCATGCTCTTAATCTAAGCCTTGTGATCACTTACCTTTCTCCTGTGATCTTTCCAGTGAACCTCCTGAGACCTACCCAAATATATGGATCTCCTCGTGAACCCCTGGAACCCTTATCTGTGTAGCTTCAGCTGATCACTTTGCCCTCCAACCACACATCCTCCTGAACACATTGGACATTTTCATGATTGTTAGGATTTTGGAGTCCTACATCTAACCAGCTGTAAGAGTATAGGCAGTGATACCATTTACACCTTACACTTTTCAATAATTATACGGGACTCATTCGAGTCTCAGAATAATAATTATTGATTTATGAACGGGTTCTTCTTCTGTTTCGGATTAAACATTTCTTACGTGATCTTAATGAAATTATTGTACATGAGACGTAATTTATCTTTGATCCATCAAATAATGCAATCATTTATTTAACAGAATCAAATTATAACACCATAACATGTACAAACGATTGGCTGATCAGTTTCCTATAAGTTGAAAATCTATCATTAAGGAACTTGCACTTTCTGAGTAAAACACCTTTGCTGAACTCTGGATCTGACCCATCTCCTTGCTCCTTCCTGTTTTGTCCTGAAATAATACTCACTGTAAATAAAAGCACTGAATTGATACTAATGTGTCTCAGTTGCTCATCATTAGCCCTTTTACTCTGGGTAGTCCATTCTTGTGACAAAACATGTCCTATATGGATTAATTTTGGGGTTATGTTAAAACCACACTTACAGGGATTTATTTGAATCTCTTCCTTTGTCCAGCTGATAGGGCTGTTGTCTTTGGGTCAGAAAGGATCCCTTCAAAACTCTTATTTGGTCCTATTTTTTGTTTCTTTTGGCACTGACAGTACAGTGCTTGTCTATTTGATTTATTTCAGCTCCCACTTAAAAGAAGGCACTTTCTTAGTTCAGTGGGGACATAAGGGGATCTGACTGGTCCATACATATGTTTCTGTTCATTGGTTGAGCAAACTGGGCACTCTTCCAAAAACCTGAGCTATTGTATTTAAACTACATTGAAGTTGATGAAGTAAAAACTACAAAACAGTCACCATTATGACATATTCTTTGAACGTTTGCAGAACAAAGTAGACTGTCTCTATGACTGTCATAAGAATCTTGGCTCCTTAAATTCCTTCTTCTGAGTGTTTGTAGCAGTCTTTAAAATGCCAAATACCCAAAATAAACGCACATATCTTATGATATCCACCACCTGGCTGTGCGAACTGTCAAGAGTTGCACATTCCCCTGGTGGTGTAAACCACGTAGAAACTTGTAACCATTCTGTAGTTAAAATAACGGTCCGTGTAAATCCTAGAGTCCTTAGCTGTGACCCAAAGTAACAACTGAATGTCATTAGAGCACAGTCATTGGAGTCATGGTGGCCATAGGTCATTTTTGCCTCATAGCCATCTTGGTATCTCGAGAAAGCCATTCATCCATCCATCTTTTAAAGCTTTTCCATGGTCAGGTCATGGAGACAACTGATACTGAAGGCAAACAGACAATCACAGCTTCCCCTGAGGGACCCTTAGGGTCCTCAGGGTACCTTTAGGCATTCCCAAGCCTGCAAGTTCTGTGTCTGATTTGCACATCAGTGGGACATGTCCAGAAAACCTCCAAAGGGAGATGACCAGGAGGCATTCTAATAAGATGCCCAAAGCACCTCAGTGGACCCCTTCCGATGTGACTAGGTTCTTTAATTAGAATAAAACGTGCTTGGGTACCTCAACATAATGGTCAACTCAAGATCTTGAAAAATTCCCATCAAAACTAATTACTGAAGGCATGGCCCTTCTCAGCTTCTGTAATATCAGTGATGTCAGAATTACAGATTTTTTCCTGTTATCTGTATGGGTACCTGTGGAATTGTTGAGACTGCATGATGTAGCCAGGAGCAAGAAATCAAGCAAAGCATCAGGTGATGAGAACATTCACATGACAGATTTAGATTTGGATGAGTATGTCAAATTATTGGTTTTCAACAATTAAAGGAATACACTTCTAGATATGCCCCTAGCTACTTTTCTTCAGACATTTTTTCCCATTTATTCATTTTTTTCTTGCAGTTTTACAAAAAGTGGGCAATAGTCATGTCAAGGCCATCAGAGGCAAGAAGCTCCACATTAACAGCATGTTAAGTACTGGGAAAAACATTGTCATCTTAGCTAAAAATTCTCCTAAATCTAGTTTTTGATGGTGTTTACCATTAATTCTATGTTATCATGCATTTCAGCACACAATCAGTTTGATTGTGACAGAATCAGAAAAAAACAAGAAAAAATAAAAGTGATCAATTTTTGTTTGAGTTTCTAGGGTATTAAGTGATAGTGGACATTAGTAAAAATGTCTGCTATGTCTTCCCATATTTACTTTTTAGACAAACAGAAAAATCTTTACCGACAATATTATTTGGCTTAAAAAAGGGTTTTAATAATATTCGTTTTTCTTACCAATAGATGGCATGAACATTGTAATAAATAATATCCATTTTTGAACAAATCAGAAGTAGTGTAGACGAGGTCATAATCTGACATTGGCAGAGATATTCTTTTATATCAGGATTATTTTGGCATCACACTGGAAACTTTATACCTTTGCCTCTTTTGATGTGTTCCACAAAACCAGTTCTACACAAACACTCATCCCAGTGTTTGCATACAAAAGCTGCCTGTGGATAGGCTGGTGCAGGTTTTTTCCACTAAGGTTTCCATAGCAACACCTTGTCGTCTGTTTTTAAGTCATTCTGTGTAGCAAACATGTCACGGCAAAACACGACCTCCATACCCGTCACAAAGTGACAGAGCAATTTACTTGACTTCCTAATCCTGTTTTCAGTCCTGAAAGAAGCCTCAAAATCCGCCTTACTTAAACAGAGAATGCTTTCTGAGGAGCTAAAACTGAGATTTTAACAGAATCGTGCAGACCGTATGCATCACCTTACTTATCAGCCATTTGTCCAAAATTGTCATCCATTTGCTGCTCGCCTCTGGCAGCCACGAAGCTCGTTTTAAAATTCATAACAACAAGTCAAGTCGCATAAATAGATGAGATTGTTGTCACGGTCTTATATCATGGCAAAGACAGCCCATCCAAACACGGCAGAGTGAATCTACATAATCTATCAATAAGCTGTAAAGCTTTGGGCCTTCGAAAAGACCCGAGAGATCGATACTTCGCTGCAGGTATTGACAAGACTTTAAATGGTGGCTTAACACAATGTGCAAGCCCTGGAAACATTTTTCACAGTTACCCCCATTATCCAGCTGCACATTTGTTTCAAAGATAAAAACCTATCCACAGAGGAGAATGGGGAGCTCTGCAGACAAACCGAGGGCATAAATGAGGTGCGGTTGAAAAAGAATGGTTCTTTTGAAACAGTTCATCATGCCTTGTTGTGATAAAAACGTTTAACCACGGCTGCAATAAACTAGTCTATCATGCAGAATGTGTTCAATTCAATACTTTTGCCAGTAGTTGAGAAGATGTAGTTGTGACATGTGATGTAAAGTCAGCCAAGCTTGCAGGGAATATCTTATTTGGATGGTGTTTTCTCAGATCAGAGAAGATACGTAATACCTCCAACTAATTCTGGGTCATCCTTGAGGTCTAACCTCTAGAGGGAAGCACCCAGGAGCATCTTAATCAGGTGGAATTTTTTATCTGCTGAGGAGCAGCCCGTCTTTTCTGATCTTTCTTGGGTTGATGATTCTCCTCACTTCATCTCTATGGCTAAGTTCTTACAAAGAAAAGTTCAATTTACCCATTTGAATTTGGGAGCTTGTTCTTTGGGTCAAGATATACAGTATATCTCATGACTATGTTAAGGAGAGCGGCTTCGGATGTTATCAGTCCATTAAATGGCCGTTATTAGTAGTTATCATCCCCATATGTAGTGGTGAAACTGCCCCACCTACCTCTTAGCATGTGTAAAGGCATGTTATTAGCGTTTTTATTGCTGATAATAGGCTGCGTGCCGCCGGAGTAAACCAGGAAGTGTTTTTTATGTTTTTTTTCAGCCTATATAACCCTTTTCCTAAATTTAACGTGACAGCTAACCCAGAGGACCAACCCTAAACTTAACCCCCCTTACCCTTGTGCCTAAACCTCACCAAGACCCTAAACCTAACACCAGACCCTTTACTGTAAACCTAAAGACGTAGCTAAAAACGGAGCCTCTTATCATCGGTACAACACCAACAACGTAACTTTGAACCTAGTAGAAGGTAGAGGAGGGGCAGTCTGACCGATACTTACGGGGATGGTAATAAATAATAATGGCCATTTAATGGTTGATAACATTCGAAGCGGGTGTTAAGGATTGGAATATAGACATGCCAATACATCAGTAGCGTTCCTTTTTTGGTTCTGTTTTTTCTCCACCACAACAAACTGAATCAAAGTCATCATTACTGCAAAGGAAGACCCAGTTGATCAATGTCCTGCTCCATCCTCCTATCACTAGGGAACAACACTGTTAGATACTTAAACTGCTCCACTTGAGGCAGAGACTCATCCCTATCCTGGAAGGAGCCTTTCCCCTGTTCCTGATTGAGAACAATAACCTAAGGCTTTGAATCATTCTTAATCACCCCTTGATGGTGATAGAGGATCACATGCAACAGGATATCTCACCCAAGTAAGGAAGCTGAGGCACTCTCTTGGAGCCAGCTTGGAGAAGGAACTCACCAGCAAGTGTTTGGTGGTCAATCCAAGATACTTGGTGCTACGGGGTCCAAAGGAGATTGACCCTTGGAAAGCCACCTCCTTGAGGTTAAACCACATGTTGGGTGTATAAACCAGATTGTGTACAGAGTAGGCTGAGTGGCAGGTGAGGGTAGGGATAAAAGCATACTGATTTCTGGTGACAAACTTCTTCTCGGTGAACAGAAAGTCGAAGGTAATATGAACGTGTGTGAAGATAGTGGCAATTCATTTTGATCAAGCTGATGGTCTGTTGGTCCAGTCAGAGTTAAAGTTCATTTGTCCAAACTAAAAATTTTTAAAATATCTCCAAACCTAACTGTTCATAGACTTTCCATACATATATGTATGTCTGTGTCTGACAGCATCATCGTACAGAAAGACAATGCTATAAATTATCTATTTAAAAGGGAAGCGCCACCTGTCAGGTTGCATCAGAGATATGAAATTAACAATACACCTTTAGCTGTCTTTTTGTTTAAGCTGGAAGAGCTTTGCCATGAAAACACCTGGCAATCATTTCTTATTAATGCTGCTAATAAATGACTTTAAGCGATGATTATGTAGTCTCACAATTTCATTAATAAAGCAATTTTATTTTATACTTTTTTGTCAACTATAAAACTTACTGTTTGAAAACAGTACATGGTATTATTTACAGTAAGTAAACAGTTTACTATTAGAATTGCTGTGTTTACTTGTTATTGCTTGTTGCCTAATAATTATTCAGACAAGCAGTAAATATGTGACCAAAGACGTTCATGGGTAAAAGGTTCTTCAGGGATGATACAAATATTTCTAATTAATGCAGATTATTGCCACTTAATGAATAATTATACCTGTGGAAATTGAAATAATTGACAGCTCTAAATGCTCCAAAACAGCAAAGTGCATTTTTTTGTTTACCCCAAAAGATCTAATTATCCACAGTCTCTGTACAGAGCCGGAAACCTTAAACAATTAAATTAAAGCCTTTGACCCAGCTGGTTTCTTTTAATTTAACGTTTCACTCTCTGCTGTGCTGTATCTCAGCATCACACAGACTCTGCGGGGTGATTGACAAATAAGGATAAAGAATTTAAAAAAAAAAAATTCCATCAACATGAACGGCAAACGAGTGAGGAGGAATGTCTGGATCCGGAAATGGCATCTCACACAGTGAGAGCCTCGAGGTATTCTGCTCGGCACTTGAAAAGGACTGCGATCTGCCAGCTTCTCCCCTCTCGCTCCCTGTGATGTTCAACTTGTGAGCTTCTGAGAGCAGGCGGTTTAAGAGCGGTGGAACGGGAAGCCCAATGGATCGCTGTTGAACTAGCAACAGCAAAGGATGTGCAAAAAGTGCTGGGGGAATATGGGCTAAGTGGGCTGTGAATTGATGGAAAACTGGGGGACAGAATCTGGCAAGCTGCTGCCTCTGCTTACATATTTGGAAAAGGCTGTATGAGTAAGAGGTGCCACAAGTCAGAAATGCAGTCAGTTATACTACGAATGAGTCAAATTACTGAATGTTTGACATTTTGGAATTTGAAAAGTGATTGTTTCAGCTGAAACATGTAGATCTGGGATAAAACAATGTAATTCTTTCAACCTTTATTTATATAGATTAGTCTCACTGAGCCTCGAAGACTCATTTACAAGAGAGACCTGATTTTAACAAAGAATGATGCCAACAGTAGACAATCATAAAAGAAAGCATATAAATTGGGAAAAATAAATGAAATGATATTAAAGAACAGCTATAATGTAAAGCAATATAAAATACTAACTACAGGAACATGTCTGCGTTGGCTTTTGTCATGAACGTAACAGATGTTTGAAGCCACTTAGAGAGGTCAAGGTCGAGAGCATCAGATCTTTTAACAAGCTATTCCAGGAAACAGGAGCGGAATAGAAGAAAGTTCTTTTGCCTAGTTCAGTCTGCACTGAGGGAACACTGCAGGTAATTATGTCCATGTAGCTGCACTCACACAGAGACATGTAGGAGGAGATGTATGAAGGCAATAGACCAAGAAGTGATTTAAATATGAAAATGTACCAGTGAGAGAGTCTGCATGAAGTTAATGATGACCAGTTAACCAGTGTATACAGGGTGCATTGGTGGGTACAGTAGTTACATACAGTTAGCTCACTGACTAGCAACTTACCCATTAGCATTTAGCTCATTGACTAGCAGTTAGCAATGAATGTTGGGGATGACTACAGGTTACTGTCACACTAAATTTGAGCCCAATATCTGCAAAAGGACAAAGTTATAGCCATTTTTACATTTCCTTGAGTTGATTGCTGTAGTTGGAGCATTTGGGTGTACACATGCAGCTGTAGATGCACATCTGTGTTTTTTGTAAGAGTTTAATTAACCTCTGCACAGTAGTTTGGGAGATATTATGCTACACAATTGTGCATACCCACACACACACAAAGATATATTTTTTAAAAAGGGTTAAAAATATTGGTATTGATATTATAGAAATTTTAAAAAAGCAGTTATTATTAAGACAGACTTCTATGTGTAGACAGAATTAAATTAAAGGGCGTGTGACATGATGTTTGAACTTTGCATAAAATGGCACAACATATATATCTTGTATCATTCAACTATGT
>JARVGS010000001.1:17652897-17663192 GCA_031762315.1 Hypsolebias antenori | reverse complement strand
ACCCTGTGTACATAATTTCGTTTCATCACATGTACCACATGTGGTGCAAATGACAATAAAGACACTCTGACTCTGACCTCCACACAGACCCCAGGTCCAACCAGGGTTGAACCCACGACCTTCTTGCTGTGAGGCATAGTGCTAACCACTGAGCCATTGTGCTGCTTTTGGTAGAGTTAAGTCATTTCAAGATGGCTGCCACAGCAAACCAACTTTAGAAAACCCCAAAATTAAAATAAATTATTAAATTAGCTTTAAAGCTAAATTTTGTTGTGGTTGTAGTTGAGAAACACTCAACACAAACTCTGATTGCTACTTTGCATAAAACTAGCTTTAACTGTAGGAGTCAATCCTGCTTGACTGTTAGCAAAATATCTCATGAACCACTAAACAGATTTTAAAGAAACTCTCAGAAAGTAATTATAACTAAGTACCTTTTTGAGTAACATGATTCAAAATGGCCACCATAGCTAATCAACTTCTAACAAACACAAAAAGTGTTGTAACTCGGTCAGTTTTACTGATATTGTCCTAAAATTAGAGGTGGTAGTAGCCGAGAGTAAACCCAACACACATTATGAGCGCTAACAGTATAGCGTCTTTGTTTAAAACTTTGGCATGTAAGGCAGTGGGCACAATATGACATCTCCAAGAAATCCAGTTTTTTATTTTCACATGACTTATAAAGAAAACTAGGAACTGTGACGCAGGACATTACATTTGCAAAAGATGAAAGATTACCAGTAACACAAAGCATTTGAGATATTTTTATGTATTGTTTTTTTTAGTGCATGCATTAGGCTTTGTTCAAAAGTACTGACATTAAAGTTCAAATCAAGCTGCTGTTGATAAAATGTGAATAACAAACTGTCCGTTCTGAATTCAACACAGAAAACGCAGATGACAGAAGTTATTTACAAGATCCACTTTAAAATGTAATTTTATGTCACTAAAAGACAAACATGAACTCCCACCTGCTTCTGTTTCACATAAACACCACTCGTTCTGCCAAGGCTGCATTGATTATTGTTTTCATTACTATTTAGCTGAACCGAGACAGATTTCAAGGTGGTGACGACACAAGCAGACCCTAAATTAGTCTAAATGATTTGCCCGCCTCCATCTGAAATAAAGGGGGATGGCAGCCCGGGCGCCATGGCGACAGCTGTCTCCACATAATGCTTGGCTGTTATCCTGATGCCATTCGCCACATTACACAGCGGATACGGCGGGGAGCTGTGCATCGATCACAATCACGTCACGGTGCGTTTTCTTTGCAACATCTGCTCCCGTGTGTCTGGATATGGCCTCGTTAAAAGGGCAATCGTGGAGCTGGTGCAGAGGACAGGGACGATGGATGAACAAACTGAAAAAACACAAACAGCCAGTGTGTTTCCCTCAATTCTGATAACTTCTGACAAAACTGTTCCCTTTACAAAGTCGATGAAATGCAGCTGTGACATAAAACAGCACATTACACAAGCTGAGGTTACATCTTCTTTTGGCTGTTACCTTTTCTGGGGTTGCCACAGCAAGTTATACACCTCCGTTTCACTCTGTCCTCTGCGTCCTTTGTCCTCACTCCAAATACTTCACTTACTACATCCATATCTTCTCTTTGGCCTTTTATTTTCTAACATCTTTCTACCAATATACCCACTGGCCCTCCTCTGGACATCCCCAAACCATCTCAGTCTGACCTCTCTAATTGTATCTCCCATTTGTTCATCCTGTGCTTACTTCTGATGATCTCATTCCTAATCTTATCCATCTTTGTGGAGAACCTCAACATAGTCATCTCTGCTGCTTCCAGTTCTCTCGCCTGTCTTTGTCAATGCCATTGTCTCGAGACCATACAACATACCTGGTCTCACCACTGTCTTGTAAACTTTTCCTTTGACCTTTGCTGCCAACCTTTTAGTCACAAATCACTCCTTAAACTTTTCTCCATCCATGCCATCCTTCCTGGAGTTTATTTTTCAACTCTTTACCATGCTCCCTCTATTCTTGGACAGCTGACCCCCAAGTCCTGCACCTTTGTGACCTCTGCTCTTTAGCCTCATTGTTCCACCTGCCTCCCCCTTATTCACACACATGTAATTGGTCTTACTACGGCTGACTTTCATTCCTCTTCTTTCAGGTGCACACATGCCAGGGTTACATGGTGGCCATAAAATGAGAGTTTTATGGTTCTCTTTCCAAAATGGAAACATGGACTATGTCACTCAATGAATATTTTCTGTTTCTCATCATTAAACTTAGTTCAGGCATTGCTTATAAAAATAATAACTTAAAAGAATGCATAAAAACATTATGCGCAATCTGACACAATATCGCAAGGTCACATGCAATCTACCAATAAGCCATTTGTCTACACCACCATCTTTGTTTTGCACAAAGTGTTGTGAACCCGTTTGGGGGCACCAGATGTGTAACATGAACAGTTCATTTCAAATGTGAAAATGGGTTGTGGAGTTGGCTGTGCTGTGTAAATGAACAACACTCATTGCAGATTCAGAAACAAGTGTAGTGATCTAACCTTCTCCATCCATCTTGTCCCTGAAAGACCTTCCGCATTTCTTGATGGGTCAAATATAATTAACGTCTCACGTCACTATATATTCTCATTTGATCACACAAGATGTCTAGTTAATCCAAAAAGAAGAAGAACCGGTCTATAAATCAATAATTATTGTTCTGGAACTCGAACGAGTCTTGTATAATTATTGAAAGGTGTAACAGGTATCTCTGCCTTTACCCCTACACAAGTAAGAATACATGGAATAATGAAAACTTATGCTAGTCGCACCAAGGTCTAGTATTATAGTATAAGTCTAGTATACTATTGGTCTAGTATTATAGTATAGGTCTAGTATTATAGAATAGGTCTAGTATTATAGTATAGGTCTAGTATTAAAGTACAGTATAGGTTTAGTATTATAGTACAGTTCTAGTGTTATAGTGCAGATCTAGTATTATGACATAGGCCTAGTATTTTAGTGTAGGTCTAGTGTTATAGTATATGCCTAGTATTATAGTGTAAGTCTAGTATTATAGTATAGGCCTAGTATTATAGTATAGGTCTAGTATTATAGTATAGGTCTAGTATTATAGTATAGGCCTAGTATTATAGTGTAAGTCTAGTATTATAGTATAGGCCTAGTATTATAGTATAGGTCTAGTATTATAGTATATGCCTAGTATTATAGTATAAGTCTAGTATTATAGTATAGGCCTAGTTTTATAGTGTAAGTCTAGTATTATAGTATAGGCCTAGTATTATAGTATAGGTCTAGTATTATAGTATAGGCCTAGTATTATAGTATAGGTCTAGTATTATAGTATAGGCCTAGTATTATAGTATATATCTAGTATTATAGTATAGGTCTAGTATTATAGTATAGGTCTAGTATTATAGTATAGGCCTAGTATTATAGTATAGGCCTAGTATTATAGTATTGGCCTAGTATTATAGTATTTGTCTAGTATTATAGTATAGGTCTAGTATCATAGTATAGCTCTAGTATTATAGTATTGGCCTAGCATTATAGTATAGACCTAGTATTATATTGTAGGTCTAGTATTACAGTATATGCTCAGTATTATAGTATAAGTCTAGTATTATAGTATAGGTCTAGTATTATAGTACAGTATTGGCCTAGTATTACAGCATAGACCTAGTATATTGTAGGTCTAGTATTATAGTACTGTACATGCTCAGTATTATAGTATAGGTCTAGTATTATAGTATAGGTCTAGTATTATAGCATTGGCCTAGTATTATAGTATAGACCTAGTATTATATTGTAGGTCTAGTATTATAGTATATGCTCAGTATTGTAGTATAAGTCTAGTCTTATAGTATAGGTCTAGTATTATAGTATAGTTCTAGTATTATAGTGTAGGTCTAGTATTATAGTGTAGGTCTAGTATTATAGTATAGGTCTAGTATTATAGTATAGGTCTAGTATTATAGTGTAGGTCTCGTATTATAGTGTAGGTCTAGTAGTATAGTATAGGTCTAGTATTATAGTATAGCTCTAGTATTATAGTATAGGTCTATTATTATAGTGTAGGTCTAGTGCTAAATGTGTTGATGTAGTGTTTACAGCGATCTTAGACATATCAAATTTGCCAACAAACAGATAATTTTGGCCACTTATTACAAAAGATATATATATGGACTATTGATTAGCCCCCTACAAGTTTTATTTGCAATGCAAACAATATTGCTCTGACTGCTGACATACATCCCCAAATTAATCAAACTCCAGTATCTGTTTTAAACAAGCCAACATTTTGAAAAGAAAAACTGTTAATTTATCTTGTAGCACAGTGCACATCCTAATATCTTGTGTTTTGTCTAAATTCTCAGCCAACTCTTCGTCACCTCAGGTAGAGAGGCCTCTTGAAGCCATAAGTTGAGAAGTAAAACTTTCCAATCAACACCTGTGTTTGACGAATCAACACTTGCGCTGCCAATGGGGTTTACAAGTGAACAGTAACAACTTCTACAGCTGAGAAAGTCCTGCTGTGTCCTTGCCAAATACCATAAAACATGGCTACATTTCTTGCCAACACCCATGGATGTTTCAAACAACACCAAACCCCTGTGAGATCAAATGGTGTTAGTACAGAAGACAAATGATTTGGAATTGCTAAATTTAAAATGTATTCAACTAATCAAGGAGAATACAAATATGTACCTAATAACACCTGTGTTAAATAATAATGTCCACGTGACAAGGACATGTTACTTGCTAAAGTGATTCAATTCATCGTGTTTTGCAAACGACATGAGGAAAATGTCCATCTCTCCACTTCCATCATTTAATGTGTTGCGTTCCACAACAGTGCAGCTGAGTTCTGCTCCATGCCTCTTTTCATTCTGCAATGCTCACTTCCTTTCTGAAAGCTGACATCTGTAACAGTCGCTACCTGTAATTTACGGATGGCCAGAGATATGACAAACATGGACTGGTCTGTGTGGCCATTTTGCGGACCTGTTCTATGAAAGAGATCTGTTTTGTGTATGACATTGCACTTGTTCATCCAAATCCTCTGGAAAACCTCTTAAATGTATGTTGAGCCAATGGAAAATGGGGAAAAATGCCAACCTGTATTTAACATTAATGAGTCAATCCATTAATCATCAGTCATCTTCATTTTCCTGTCATCTCAGCACTTGATATAGTAATCGCCATAATATTCATGGTGCAAGCCTAGAAATTTGTTGACAAATGTTTTTTTTGACGACATGGTAGATAACATAGTGTTTAGTTGATATAAAAGATAACCAACCTCTGTTATCTGGGCTCATCCATTTATGGACCAATTTATGAACACACAACATGTGAGAGGACGTGCTGGAAAATAAAACTAAAAAGCTAAAGAGGTATCTGAAACTCAAACCATCTGCACTCCTGCCGAGAAAGAACAGTGTACTTTGAAGGTTCTTTAGAGCGCAACCAGCAAAGCTCTCTTGCCAGGTTCCCATGAGCTGTGCTCCTTGTGCGTTTGAGTTCGAGTGAGTGAACAAGCAGGCGGATAGAACTTGTCGGGTCCAGCTATAGGGCGAGATAAGAAGCAGCCACGGGATGGGATTTGGCCTTCCTCTCGCCTTTGATTCGGTAATTGAGGTCTAAAACTGGAAGGAAAACTGACAGGCTCCTACACCCTGAGGGCCAAACTACGAGTCTTTTTCAATCCCCTAACACTGGGTTATTCCCGGAGCGGTTCAGCCCGGGTTGGATCCAGACATTTCTCATTTAAAATGAAAAGAAACAGAGATGGGTGAGTCTATAGTTATCTACTTGCACGGGAATTGTCTCACACCAAACTTCAGCTGTTTTCTTGAATCAACGACAACTTTCCCAAGACAAAACCATTTAAGAGAGAAGGCAGCAGCATGGAAAGATTACCTCCAGGAAAAAAGAAAAGTACAGGTGGGTCTTCTCTAAAGAAACACAGAGCTGTTTCGTCATACTTTGATCTCAAGTGATCTTTTCCAAAATGTGTTAACACAAACACATGGATACTCCTTTGAAGAATCAGCCAGGCAATCTACAAAATGTTGCCGCTTTTTGTAACTTTGACATGAAATAAATAGTCTAGGATCAAACTATTTTCCCCCCCTAACTCAAGTGACTTACAATCATTTATTTGTTTTGCATGACTGCTTCATCCAGTTCATGGTTACGCGGCAACAGGAGATTGGGATGAGATAGATAAACAAAATTATAACGAGTCCAGGAAACTTATGACATGTTATTAACAATAAGGCAACAACAAAACTTATTTTATATGGTTGCAGTTTGCAGGTAACAGTATTAGTGCAAATAAACATGATGCTCACTTCCCGGCAAGTTTGTATTTTGATAGCCTACCTTGTATGATTTATTTCTTGCCACAAAGGACCAGCAACATCAACTATTGTGAGGATTTTATTTGTATATTTGAACAAAAAACTCAATTGATGGCTGGGAGATTTATTTGAACAATCATTCTACAGAGTTTGTTGGTTCAGAGAGTCTTGCAATTTGGATCTTTCTCTGAAACAGTAGTACCAGTCATACTTCTATATCTTTGTTATGTTTCGGACAGTAATCGTAGACATCCTGAGTCCAAGCTGGTTTCTCTGGGCACCGTATCTTTAACAATAACATTGACAACTATGAACTTCAGTTTAATTTGCGGCAATGGGAGGGACTGCACTACGAAGAATTAGAGCATTTAAGTATTTTACGTCATAAGAAGTTGTATGAATAAAAGCCGAAATGTGTCAACAAAGAAGAACCCATTTATAAGATCCGACTCAACCGTGTTAGTTATTTAAGGTTGTGTTTGTCTCAGACATCTTGGCAATAATGTAACTTTCCCCTGACATGCATCCTTACCAAGGGTGACTGACTTGTCTTTTGGACTGTGTCAACAAGAATGTAAGCACAAGAAGATTATGCCATGCTACTTCATTGCTACTACCATGGGTTTCACATCTGTTCTGGGCTGTTTCCATGACCTTGTACCAATAATGGTTTAATGGTTGTAGCCTCAGCATCAAAATAACATGGCCAATCCTAATATAAGCTATTAATGACCACGCCATTCTGGTGCACATGGGGCCAGTGTCATAAATAGGCTGTCACTAGTCACCACTCTCCACCAAATCCAAACATGCTGACAGCACAAGGATAAACATTAAAACCCCACTATGAAATTTTGGTTCATGCTTGAAATCATTGTGACTCTGTCATACTCTATTACATGCAAACAGGTGCCCACTACATTCTTAGTACATGTCTGAAGACCTAGCCAGGACCCTGCACAGAAGCTTTGGCTGAACTTTATGTTGTAGTGGGTGTTATCATCCAAAGTGCAGGGGGATCAAACTATCAATTTTAATGCCTAAAGCTGACCAAGTGTTTTATCACTTATACCTGTAGTGTCCTCAAATGCTTATACTTGGCCACCCGATACTGGGTAAAATGGCTCCACTCGTCAGAATCCATCAGTCTACACTGCCTCGATCAAGCAAAGCATAAAATAAAATAAAAACCCGCCTCTCTACTTATCTACAGTATAACTCCTCTTCACTTGAATATCTTGCACCAAAAACATTGTTTACTTGCATTACCTGTTCAATTCCAGTCCAGAAAAACACTAGTTTTGATAACTACAAACATCCATTATTCAAATCCCTCAGTGACAGGGGACATTGGTGCACTTTGATGGAATGTTCCGTCACTTTTCACCTAATACGGTTTTTACTTTATGAATCTTTTTGAAATGCTGACAGAGCAGCATTTGGAAGACATAATCAAATATAAGCATTATCCCAATTTTAGTTAAATACCGGAGAATGTTGGTGTAATTACTGTACCCAGTCCTGCACCTTTCTCTCATGGGCAGTTTCTAAGGGCCTCCTGGGCCTTAGCAACCCACAGAGTTATCAAGAAGAGATTGATGAACAAACACACAGAAGATGAGCCAGTGAAACTCAGCTGGCAATTCTTCCCAAAACAACCTGCAGTACTGCTTTGTCTTCACTGGAAAGAACACAGTGAAACAAAATGTCACAGTGGGGTTTTTACCCACATGGCTCATCCTCTGGGTTGCAGGAATAAGAGGTGAAAGGTGAGGTACACCTTAGACAGGCTGACCATCAATCACACAGCCAACTCAGAGACAAACACGACTTTAAGCCTTTCAGGCTCACACAAACAGTAAATTTAGAATCACTATTTAACCTAACGTGTGTGTTTTTAGAGAGTGGCGAGAAAACTGAGGATCTCTGGAAAGAACACAAAGATCCTATACAGGAAGTCTGAACCAGTAAACCTTTTCTTTGTGAGGCAGCAGTGCCTACCACAACCCTACATGGCAACCAGCTTTAACATTTCACACAAAATATATTCATGCAGCTATTCCTCCTGAGATAAAACCATTATATTTACAGCAGTCTTGCCGGATTCCAGGAAGTTTCCTCTTTTCGTACATTCACCAGGTCTTGTGTATTTACCAGCAATATATACAACACATTTTCTTTATATCCACCAAAAGGGGACATATTAAACAATTAAATTATCTAAATTGTGCACAGTTTTGATAGAAAACTGACATTTTGTATTACATCTCATGTCCTTTGTTATTTATGGGGTGCCGTTTGTAAAGTTACAGTCAAAATTAACCGCAATATTTTGGTTTGTTTAGCCTTTCATAAGAAAAAAGTTGTTTTTTTTTTTCAAAGTCATATTTTCACCATGTTAATCATAGATTTATAAATGTCATAGTTCCAATTAAATATTTATTTTGCAAGCTAAATATTTAGTTTACAAACTCAATACTTAACTTGCAAGTCAAATATTCAGTAAGCAAGCTAAATATTTAGCACCACATAAAATATTCAGTTTACAAACTAAATATTTTTGTCCAAGATAAATGTTTAATTTCCAAACTAAACCTTTCACTTCTAAGCATTTAATTCCTAAACTAAATATTTGATTTGTTAACTAAATATTTAGCTCGGATCTAAATATATACTTTCCAAACTAAACATTTAATTCCCAAAATAGACACAATTAGCTAACTAAAATTTCCAAACTAAACATTTAATTTCCAAAATAATGATTTAATTTACTAACTAAATATTTATTTTGGACCTAAATATTAAACTTGCTAGCTAAATATTTAACATGCTAGCTATATATTTAACTTGCAAGGTAAATATTGAGTTGGTAAATTAAACGTTTATTCTGGACATAAACTTTTTTTTGTAAACTAAATATCTAGCTTGCAAATTAAATATTTAGTTTGGAACTACGGCTAAATAAACCAAAATATTGCTGTTAATTTTTGACTGTAACTTTACAAACGGCACCCTATAGTTAGAAGCTGTATTTAGACAAAATAAATAAAAAAGGAGTCTCTGGAGAAAAATGGGAAAGGAAAAAAATGATTAATCTCAAAGTTTTGAGGGCACAAGCTTTTAAGTCTGACTGACAGCAGTCAAGCTTGTAATGTTGGAGCCATTTTTTTATCTGTGAGAGGGGTATTTACAGTCACATAAGCTGCATCTAAGACTAATTTTGGAGCAGTGACTCCCTGATACTCCTCCTAGAGAGGAAATCTTAATCAGGTCAGATGAATATACTTAGCAAGCAAGGACCATACTATTAAGCATATGTAGACAAATAGGAAATTGTTGTGCATGGCATAAATCCCCAGCTCATAGAGGGGAGCAATATATTAAGAAGAAGCATGCTTTAAATGTTAAATGTGTGCGCAGTGAAATCAGGCTCAGCGTTTCCATAGATGGCACTGTTTCACCACAGGAGAGAGAACAAGCTGCTCAGACACAGAACTGCAGCTGCAGATTTCAGTTCAACCTAAGTGTGAGACAATGCTGTGACAAGTTCAACACAAAATCCAGCAGCAACAGCTACACACGTTAAAAATTAATTAAAGTGCACCCAGGTGTGCTGTGTTTCAGTGAAATACTAAACAAAGTTTTAAAACTATGGCGCTTTTTGTGTGGGAATGTATTTGTTTTGGTGCAGGATTTGACTTAGCTGTCTATTTAAATGACAAATAATGTGTTTTTAGTATAAAATATTAACTTTAGTGTGACACTTCCAGTGTATTTCTAATTGTTCTGGCTGTCGAACTTTTTAAGTGATTGTGGAATACAGGTAGTCCTCGACTTACGTTCGAGTTCCGTTCCCTACGGGCTGAACTTAACTCGAATTGAACTTAAGTCGGAACTCATTACACGTGGCGAACGTAAGTCCGGATTTTGG
>JARVGS010000001.1:17556590-17568773 GCA_031762315.1 Hypsolebias antenori | reverse complement strand
CCAAATGTTGTTGTGTTTTGTTGTTTTTGTTGTGCTTTTCCAAATGTAATTCATTTACACCTTAGGGCCACCGTAGGGAACACAAGAAAACCTTAATGTTTCAGACATTCAAGTGAGTACAAGTTACACTTTGTATAAGGACAGAAAGATCTTTTTTTTTTTTTTTTGTTCTTTTTTGCTTGTCTGAGGTGGTGCCAAATGTTGGATCCTAGTGACCTGAGGGAGCAATTTTATCCACCACCAGGTGCAAAGGCAGAGCCAGTGGGTGGCCAATGGTGGTCCTGGCCGCCATAGATTAATATTTGGTCACCCAAATTATTTGAGGAAACTATACTTTTAAGCAATATAAAAACTAGAAAGTACAGTATAGTTTCCTCAAATGATTGGGATAGTCGGGTTACATACATATAAGGTGGTGGTCATCTTAGATTTGACTTGGCAACAGAATTTTAGAAATGAACCTTTCTTATGCCTAGATGCAGCCACACAGCAAAATAGAAGTCAATATCTTACCTATTTTTCAAGTTATCGTGCTCAGAATATTCACGAAGTGCAGGGTATTTCCGATCTCCCTTTTTTCCTCCACGACGGGAGACAACAATAATGCTGCAGCTATGGCTGAGCATGGATCTGTTGAAGATTTTTTTCCTGTTTAAACGGAGTCATCCCTTTCCACTGTCACCCATATGCTTGCCTTTTTATATACAGTGCTAATGTGTACTTTAAAAAAATGTATTTGTATGTATTTGGCAGCCAAGCTGAACTCTGGTCACTGATATTTATAATTCCTCTTGATGAAGACGGACACTTTCTTTCCCTCTCCTGCCTCCCTCCTGCTTTTGCTCTTGTCCTGTGAATCTGTTGTCCACCCCCCGCACCCAAAAACATCTGTGAACCCTTATCAGAGCTGAGCCGGCTGATAGACACTGTGGCTTCTTTATCAGGACTACAGAACGTTCTCGTAGCGTTCACGGACAATCCCACTGCCTTTGTCACCCCCCCACCACAAAATACTGTATCTTACATCTATCTATGTTGCTTTATGCTGATGTTGCTTTATGCTATGTAGTTTGTTGCTACCTTACACTGTCCTCTGTGTAAAGGACAAAGTGTGAGAGAACTTTTTTGTATAGATTCTTTCCTTGTGTTTTTCTTCCCTTTTCTTATCTATGCAATAAGGGCAGCATTTCACGATGAAGCTGCAGCCCCCGTGCACTTCTGTCTACCGTTGTTGGATGGCTACACTGGAATGTATTTTTGCTGCGCTTAACTATGCAATGACAATAAAAGTTGATTCTGATATAAAGTGGGGCCTGGTTGGTATAAAGACTGTATTAATTATGCAAAATTTCTCCAAACTACACATGTTTAGAGCTATATACAATAGGTAAGATGTTATTTTTTCATCACTTTTCTACTGAATCATTCTTCAGAAGATCTGAACAGTTGCTTTCAATGCCTTATGAAGATTAGAACAGTTAGAAAGTAGAAAAGCAGTGATGAGTTCATATTGAAATGTGATGTAAACTGACTCAAGTCATCAAATATTCAAAATAACTTGATGAGAAACTGAAAACCAGAGCTGACCCAGTAAAAACTCGTGTGTCTCACTGGCACATACTCATGCAAAGAGGCAAAATGAATCAACTCACATTATTTAGTCTCAATGAAATGTCAAAGCATTACTTTTGCAACAAACAAAATCCAACACACATAAAATCCTGTTCCTGCCACACACACAGTTTTATTTCATCTTTTCACAGCTCCTTTGTTTCCAAAGATTATACAGTATTTATTTTCTAAATGTTATTCTGCGGGAGGAACGGTCAGCCTCGGGCAAGCGAAATGTGTCTTGATGCGTCTTCAAACTGATAAATCCCAACAAGTCTCTGTCAAACTGAAAGCTCCAGTTATCTAATATTGTGTTTTGTTCCTGCTTTGAGAAAAGTTCATGGTAAGTGTCTGTGCTGGCATTTAGCTGAGGCACGAACAGGCCACCGGAACATTACTGACAGAACTAAAGAAAAAAAAAAAGAAATGTAAGCTTTAACCCAGCATATTTGTATTAAATTTATTTTTAAACTAAATAAATTTAAGGTTGTATATGTAAATTCAAGGATTACTTTCAGAGTTTAATTCAAATACGTCCATTGGTTCAATGGATATTTTACTAACTGACAGACAAACATGCAAATTGTCCACTTGTCTTAATGAAAGATGAACAATAAGGAGAAAGCTGTGCTCAGAAAATCATAGGGTTTTAAATGCAGTGCACACAGTGTGCTTTAAAACACAAAATTAAAAATTGGCCCTTCAGCTGACACATCATTACAGATTTATTAATGTTTTCTTTAAAACTAAAGGTAAAACAGGAATTTTTAAAGTTCATGTCATGCAAAATAACAAAAACAAAACAAAACAAACAAACAAACAAAAAACATATAGTAAAACTAACAATGCCAATGTTCCCTGTCACTGAGGGATTTGAACAGTGACATGAGTGTTTTTTTTTGGACTGGAATTACACAGAATGAAAGTTAACCTTAATGTCTTTGGTTCAATGTAGTCAATCAGGCAGGAGTTACACTATGTAGAAGAACAGACAGTTTTTTTAATGTCCAAGGTAGAGTAGAGTGATGGGTCCTGTCAAGTAGAAAGCACAACGAAGCCACTACCAGGTGCAACGGTGGCGCCAGGAGGTAGCCACTGGTGGCCTTGACTCTCTCTCTCTCATTCCTGGCATGGCACTCTCCCCATCATGCTAGAAGATCACTCTAGGCTAGTATGATGCTGCCGCTGAGGACCTCAAGTCAGTGGTAGGTTGCTTCCACAGCCTTGCTAGGACTGCAGCAGTTATTATGGTAAGTCTAGTTTCAAATTCTCAATGATCAACCCCTGTAGCCCATCGTCATTAAGACACTATCACCATAATGTTACACCATCGTGACCTCGCTACTTTAGTGTTGTCTAGGCTTGTTGCTATAAACAATAAATCAATTAATCGTATGATGAATTAAAATTATCTACCTCATTTTCATTGATCAACTCTATTGTTTCTTTGTCTCTCTCTCTTTCTACTGAAGACACGGCTCAGCTCTTCACTGACACCTCCCTTTCTCTTTAAAATCCATTTTAACTGTCAAAAATCACATTTTTGGACAGTTAAAAGAAGCTAATCTGAGAAGCTAAGCTACAAGCTAAGCTAACAGGCCGACTTTGGGAATAAACCTCTGTCTTGTTGAAGCTCCAAAATTTGCGGTTGAAATCCATGCCTTCATATAAAAAGTTGTTTTCTCTGCAAAAGAAGATGAGAACTTGTTTACTATTTTTTATTAAAAGCTTTGTGTGAAAAATGCTATGCTAAAGAGCTCAAATCACCGAGCGTCATGTCACCATGTCAGCCCATATCACGTCTTGGGTCCTCCCTCCCATTTTTCTTAAAGAGACATGCTGCTCAACTATCCCTCCTTTGGTCCAAACAGTCTTATACTGCCATCAGGTGGCCAAAAAAGGTACTACACACCAAACAAATAACGTATTCTAAAATTTGATAATTATTTATTGTTACAGTTCAAACAATATTATTGTTTATTGCAATAATATCTGAGAAAATTAATCCCCCAGCAAAATTTGTTATCGTGACAGGCCTAGCATTGTCCCTGCTTAATACCACTGTAGACCTAGCTTGCTTTATCGCATGAAATGGGATTCTCTCTACCTTTCTAATATATACCTGAAGACCAATAAGACCATGAAAACCACTAACACCCTATACAGACTATCCAGCATGAAACAATAAATGCTGTTGCCACACACATTTTCCATCCTCATTCTGCCAATTTGTTAAAACACCTTTTGCCTTCAGTGTCTTCTTGGTGTTTAACAACAAAAGACAACCAATGAGCTCCCACCCAAAGTGAGCCCAGTAGCTTTCTCTGTACCATTCGTCAGTCTGGCAGTTAAAGAAAGTCTGATTCCTGGTGAGCCCCCACCCCCCCCCAAAAAATACCGATAAGCGGAAGAATTGCCAGGAGAGCAAGAAACATCCATTCATGAGCTGCTGCTTTCACTCTTCTGCTGATCACTCCTCATGCCAATGCACACACAGAGTATAATGAGATGAAAACAGAAGTGTGGGTGTTGCCAGCTCACATCTGTTTTTCCTCTCTTTTCAGCTGCTTCCCCTAAAGGTCTTGGAGATTTTTCTTTGATCACTATCACCCACATTAATCAACATTAACAGCGCTGTGTTAGACCTAGCTCCATACAGCTCTGCTCCTTTGTTGAACACAAAGTCAATTACCAGATGTATAAATGAGCATCTATAGAAACCACTGTGACACTCTCAACCACGCCAGCTCGGAAACAGCGCACACGTCGAGGGAAAGGAAACAGAGTTGTTTTTTCCTAAAAATAAGAAACAGCAAGCCTACTTTCTCTCAAGTTGCTTGTGTCTTCACACTGCTGTTGTCAAGGTGTTGCTTTTTTAACTCCATGTGCAACAAATTCTTTATGGCAGACTTTTTACGTGGCTGAAACCAAAATACAAACGAAGCAGGTACAGGGTGAGAATGTCAAAAGGAATGAAATATGTACTAGAGAAAGAGAGCAGTCTTCAGCTTGGCTCAGAATATTGCAGCGAAGAGACAAGAGAGCACCAAAGGTAGAGAGGAGGGTAGAATATAGAACAGAAGCTGAAGCTATGAAGAAGAGCCCGAGAGATGGAGCAGAAAAGAAAAACTACAGCTCCATCCCCACCTGAGCAGCTATCTTGGGTGGCTAATTGAGATGAGTTACTCGGTGAAGTAGTGGGACTCAGGTACCTCACCTGTAGCCATTTAGGAAGGCCTCTCCACTGGAGGCTGGGATGTCTCCTGTCAGCATCTTGAACGTTGTGGTTTTCCCAGCTCCATTGATGCCCAGCAAACCAAAACACTAGAGGATACAATCGAGAAGGTTCATGCAAGTCTCATCGGAAAATGAACAGATGGATGGCATATCTAATATTCTTCAAGCACTTTGAGTTACGGTATTTATTTATTGCATTTATTACCACAAAGCGTACAAGGAGTAAATGATAGGAGTCTAGCGCTTCACGTAAAATCACTGTTTGGTATGTTCCTCACTTATGAAGTCACGGTTTGGAACAATGAAAATGGGAAAAAAATATACAAAATTCTTTAAAAACTAATTAAAAAAACATACAATAACTCTCCCAGAAGCAGAGGCACATTTTCAGAGACAGGGGCTCTAATATAACAGGCCTTGTAAGGGTTGTCTACTTGTAACAGTTAACGGGTCGTGAGCCAAACATAAACTTTCATTAACGCCAAAACTAAAGGGTATCTTTTCTTTCTTAAGAAAGAAAGAAATGACTGTAAAAAAAAAAAAAAAAAAAAACTACACTTTTTAAATAAGGACCTGAACTTGTTGCAAAATAAAAGGCAGTACAAAACTGAAAAGCATTTTCCATTGTGAAAGAACTAAATATACATTATATACTCAGCTTGCATTTCAATTAGATGAGTACTGTTTATAAATGAATGGCTCTTATTAAGGACCAATTTGACCAAAATGACAACCCCATTACAAAATAAAAATTAGCCAGAACATCAACGAATGTTGAAGTGAAGTCTTAAAGAACTCAGAGGGCTCCACAATTATGTTTGATAGTGTGGTAGGTCAACGATAAGCTTTGAGAAAGCAAAGTCAGGGTGGTTAAACATAAAGGCAGCATATCAGTGACAAGGGTCAGCTGTGTGACATGGTCGTCAAGAATTTGAAGCAAGCTTGGCCATGCTGACCTCATGCTTAGGCTACAACTACAACTGTTACAATATGGAAACAACCCAACTTAGACTGAACACCCATGGTAGTAGAGTTATATGTTACATGCTAGAAGATCATGCCAGGCTAGTATGGCGCTACCACCATGGGTCTCACGTCTGGGTTGTTCCCATGACCATGGCACAATCGTAGCAGTAGCTGCATCCTAACTGGGCCAGGGTGGGTGTGTAGAATGTAATAAGGACAGAAACAAGTACACAAATGGCAGGAAAAATACCTAAATGGTGAGTACTGAGTGTAGCAGCATCATGGTTACCTTCCCAATGAAGGTTTGCAAGCTCAACCATCCAGGTACATGAATACAAAAAAAGTTAAATCATGTCACCTGGACACATTTCTTTTAGGGAGAAACATATGTTTTTCATGCGAAAGACTTCATCAGTCTGCGACCTGCCAACCCAGCACTGTGGTACTCATGGATGCTGGATTGGATTCTGACTGTCACTGATCCTATTGTTTCCTCATAGTGTTTTTTTTTTCTTTTGTGGAACAAATCTGTAAAAAATCTGAAGTCATGTTTCCTTCAATGAAGGAACACAAGCTAGTCTCTCAGAATTTAACGAGAGGCTGGCTTGAAACACACCAATGAAGGCTATTTGAAGGCTACAGATCTGGGTTGGCAGGCCAATGACTGATGAAGTATTTTGGATGAAAGATGAAACATTTCTCCCTAAAAGAATTGTGTCCAGAGGACATGACACCTTTTTTGTATTCCCATGGAGAGTTTCTCCAGATTTGACACAATCCAGCCCCATTTGAATTTGTTGTATAGATTGTCAAGATCATAGTGGGGTGGTCACAATGTCTGAAAACTTCATTCCATCTTGAGTTGAAGAAGAGCAAGCAGCTTTCCAAAGATCTAGATCTCACCTTTCACACTGCTGGTTTGAAACAAACAGCTCCTGTGTGTCGTCTGAACTAATTTTATAGAGACTATGTTCTTCTGCTGCCTTTTTTGTTGTTGCTTTAAGCCAAGTACTGTTCAAAATAAATAAGTGTAGAGATCTGACGTATTCTTCATCTGGTTGCACACAGCAGACGCCTGTACTGTGACAGTTCGGTACAAATACTTACAACCCTGGTAAATATCTATTTGTGGCAAATAATTTGAAGCCACAATTTACAGACTGTGCATGACGAGTTCAGCGCTTTACAAAATAACAAACTGATGTGTTGTGTGCACACAAAACAGGCAGTAAATCAACAGAGAAGCAAACACCGTTGAGTCCCGGCACCTCTTGTCTTGCCTCTGTAAATTGCTACAACAAACAGCACCCTCCCTTATGTATTTCCTTCCTGATGCGACTGATTTTCTCAACGTTTGTGTGGCAGGAAGTTGCCTCCGCAGAACCCAGCGGTCATGTGACCTCACCTTAGGTACTCTGGCTTTGGCATAAATATTTGATTCCAGTCATTCATTGATCCCTGCTTGTTAGTGACCCGGGCTCACAAATGCTTTGAGGAGGGCTAAGCTTGATGTAAATAATGCATGGAAATTCAGTGTGTGATCAGCAGAGCCCCGCAAATCACAAAACTCCTCTGGCATTTACACTGGGCTTTGGGTAAACACCGACAGGGAGGACGGATACGAGCAGGAAAAAGCCCACTGAGCACGAACGACTGTCGACTTTTGAGATTGTGTTTAAATCGAGCTTCCAACGTGTGGATTTGTGCCCAAGACAGGACTTAATCTCTGTGTAATGTCCAACATGTATAAGAAGAAGCTTTTCACAGTTTGTCAGTTTCAGTTTGTCACTTTTAACTCATTTGGCTCCCTATTGCCAGATTCGAAGTGTATGGAAAGAAATTGGATCCTTTTGCTAAATAATCTCAAATGTTACTCGCTGCTACAGGTGTGTTTGAACACACACACAATTTACAGACATAGGCTGTGTTAGAAATATATTTTTATTTGAATCAGAGAGAAGATTAGGACACTTTGGGTTTGAAGCAATCCTACTTCTAACCTTCAAAGCACTCAACAACCTAGATCCATCTTATATTAGAGATCTTATTGTTCCATATTTTCCTAACAGAGCACTTCACTCTCAGACCGCAGGATTAGTCGTGGCCCCTAGAGTTTCCAAAAGCAGAATGGGAGGAAGATCTTTCAGTTATCAGGCTCCTCTCTTGTGGAACCAACTTCCAGTTTCTGTCCACGAGACTGACACATTGTCCAGTTTTAAGACTGAGATTAAGACTTTTTTTTTTTTCATAAACCCTATAGTTAGCGTTGGCTTGTTATGCTGCCTTAATCTTAGGCTACTGGAGGACAAATTGACCTCATTTTCCCTTAAATGAATTGTTAAAATTGAATAGTTTTCATTTGATACTATTTATATCTTAACATGTGATTTTTGACCTACCATTGTGTATCTGTTCCTACCAAACCCAACCAGTCGAAGTAGATGCCCGCTTGTCCTGAGCCTGTTTCTGCTGCAAGTTTCTTCTTCATGAGGGAGTTTTTCCTTTCCACTGTCACCTTCATGCTTGCTCAGGATGAGTCTTCGATGAAGTTAAACTCAAAGCAGTCTGCTCCTCAGATAAATAATGTTAACTTACATTTTATATATAGAATGTTTCTGTTCAGTGCCCTGAGATGACTTCTGTTGTGACTTGGCACTATATAAAAAAACTGAATTGAATTGCATTAGTTGAATTGTCAAAATAATCTTCCTCACTCTCACATGTCTGTATTGTGCAAATATCACTGAGATGCATCGATTGCTCTGCAGGGAATGTTTTAGATCGACTGGTTGTATTTACCCCCTGCAGCCAAAAAAGGCAAGAGCTAATGATGAGAGGTGCACATTCATCATTTATCAGTGAACAAGTTGTAATTAAACTCAGAAAGTCAGTACGCTGATTCAAGATGGCTGCCACTGCTAATCTGCTTTAACGAACACAAAAATGCCTAAACCTGTCATTTTTACAAACCTAAAGCTAAAGTTTTGTGTGGTTATATTTGGCAGTTGTATTTAATTTATAATGATATGTGCTCCTTAAACGAACGATGAGTCAGCATTCAAACTATTGTTTTCCCATTTATAGTTTCTTCTGGAAAATATTTGGACTCAACTTTTACAAATGTTGTGATGTTATAAACCAGCGGTGACCAACCCTGGTCCTCAAGGGCCACCGTCCTGCAGTTGTAGCAACTTCTCTGCTCCAACACGCCTCGATTTTAACAACTAAGCTCCTTTTGTTTAGTTAGTTCTTATTTTTCAGATTATTTCAAACTAAACAAAGAAAAAACTTTCTCCTGAGATGTTCTGGACTCAAAGTCCACAAACTTTTCTGCTGGGAAAGTTCCTCGTGCGATGCGGCAGCATCTGGCTCACCTCTGCAGCAGGTACGCCCACACATAGCCTGTCCACAGCAGGGGCGCTCTTCCGAGGGTATACCTGCAGGGAGCAGAAACACAATGAATCAACCAAGCAGCCAGAGAAAAGATGGGGAGGCAGGGGGAGGGTGGGTGAGAAAGATAGAGAAGTGTATGGAAGGAGGGAAAAAAACGAGCGACAGACCATAGCAGCAGGGAGGAAGTGAGATGGAAGAGGCAGGTGGCAAAACACAGAGGAAACAAATTTTTAACAACAATGGATTATTTGAAAAATTCAGAGTGAGCCAGATGGGGGAGGGTGGGGGGAGTCAAGCTTTTTTAAATAAAGTTACTCAAAACAGAAGGCATTAGTTAGCATTTGAGACCATAGGAGGACTTTATAAGCTAATTTGCTCTGACTCTGAGCACCTGTCCAACAGAGTTGCAAGGACAATAACTTTGAGCACATCCGGTGGACGTGATAACCTTGGTGGGAACAAAACAAAAAAAGATTTCAACGAGAGAACATTTATAGCCACAATCCACAATGTCAATGAGAGCATTTTGAACACAGACAATAATCTGGTTTCAATAACAAAACAAGCAAATCTACCAGGAGCAACAAGCAAACTGAAGGAAGATGATTATTTCAAGTTTATTCTAAGATAAACATTCATCTGCTTGTTTTATTAAATAAACAAATCTACATGCTGTAACTTTCACACAACTTTAAATTATTCACTCATATGCCTTTCGGTTCACATTTCAGGACCTGGGACAGCTCTCTGAGGGAACTGTGTTGCCTTGTAAAATACTTTTAAAAAGACACATAGGGCAGAAACCACTGTTTTCTCCACCTCATCTCTTCAGGACACTGACAACTTCTGAAAAATAAAAGGATGCAAACATAAACCATTAATCGGCACAGTGAGAGAAAAAGATAAGTTCAGTGTTGAGGCTAGCTGTAAGGCTCATTTAGACTCAATTAGCCTGAGCTGGTTGCCTCTTTAGGTCAACGTATCAACCATTCATACAATTATAAATATGTAAAGTACACAACCCAAGTCTGTGTAAATGCAGTAAAACTCAAGCAAGGATTTTACTGATGTTAGCTGATTGAACAAGCGAAACACCAACGTCCCCTGTCACTGTGGGATTTGAATATTGAATGGTTGGAGTTTTTGAAATGAGCGTTTTGGTGCAAGATATTCAAGTGGGTAGAGTTACACTGTGTAGAAGACAAGAGGTAGGGATTGTTCTTTCTGCCTGTCCAAGGCAGCGTACAGGGATGAGTCCTGGCAAGGGGAGGGAGCAATTATCTCCACAACCAGGCACAATGGCAGCGCTGGCCAACATAGAATTAGAATAATCTCCAGCCTCCAATATAATTTGAGAAAACTATACTTGTAAGCAATAGCAAAACTGGATAGCACAGTTTTCTCAAATGATAGCAGTCATTTAAATTGTAAAGAAGTGCAGCACGACAGCGAAGGGTTAACCCTTCAAGCAGCTGATACTGCATGGAACAGAAATTAACTTCTTAATCAATTACACTGTAACAACTGAACATAGAAATGATAAAATAATTAAAAATAACTTAACACTTTTGTATTTTGTGATTATGATTTTGCGATGTGACACAAACAGATTTAAACAAATTAGAAACCTAAACGAGTAAGATAAATAAGAAAATATAAAAATAAAACATGGCACCACATGTAAAACTTAAAGGGGACATGAGTAGACTTTGGCATGGTTTCAGACTTTTCCATGATTTGTGCCAGTTTCCATCTAAGAGCACCCATTATCACATTAGTCGACATAAAGTTACCACTCATCTCCAAGTCGTCTAAACTCAAACGTCTGTCGCAGGAAGTTTCTTCCCGTCAGTCTAACGACCGTGTGGAAGGTCAAAGTGACAGCCACACTTCTACTGCAGTCTTAATCGATTACAGCAGAGAAGATAATGCCAAGGAGAGGCTTGCAGGTGGGGCACTTAGCAAAACTCTCCAGATCAAAGCCACGGGGTGTGAGGTGGCGGGACGAGGAGGGGTGGAAACCTGACGCATGATTGATGGCCTGTCGATCGCTTCAGAGGCATGCTCAGATTTATGACGGGGTTCAGCCTGTGGAGCGTGGACACAGAAGCCATGTGCTCATTGATCAATTTATCCACCACCACCCACCCAACTAATGGATGGGGCACAGCTGTTGTGAGAGTCAATGGGGGCACGGCATGACAAATCCTGATGCCTTCTGCCAACACACTGCTGTTTTTCTACAGTGACGGGGACATGTGTCACCTCGGAGACAAACTGTCAACTTTAAAAGGATAGTCTGGTGATTTCTGAAGGGATGTTCTGTCAGATACTTAGTGACTTATCAGCCATGACATCAAGCATAGAAGACAGAGTGTGAAGAAAAGGACTCAGGTCTCTCTGCAATCTAGGCTAAAGGCTAACAAGACTAGGGTCACCTTTATTGCAGTTTTAGGTCTAGAAAACCACAATTTTTTAATGGTGTGAAGTAGGGATGTAACGGTACACGTGGGTGTACCGAACCGTTTCAGAACAGCACGTTCGGTTTGGTCCACCTGCGTACCATTTTGGTTATTTTTTCACTCATTAAACGTTATTAACGGGAGAATATATGCGCCGCGGAACTAAAAGTTTTAGGTGTGTTTCAGCATGGCGCTATTTTCTTGCAGCACGCGTAGCATTAGCAGCCTAGCATCTCGTTGCAGTCTCATGTTTAGGAACGTTATGGCTTTCTTGTTAAAAGACGAGCGCAAATCCAAAGCTGTGTGTCTACGTTGTTTCACGAAGATTGGATCTGCAGCAGCAACACGTCTAATTTCTTAACGGACTTGAAACGACGTCACCCGAACGTGAACGTCTTCTAGAAGCAAGAAAAGCAGCTTGTTGCAAACACCGACAACAGCAGCATTTAAACAACCTTCATCAGGTAATTCAGATCGTTTCAGAGCAATAACACAAACTGTAGGAGTTTTTAAA
>JARVGS010000001.1:17389252-17409353 GCA_031762315.1 Hypsolebias antenori | reverse complement strand
GGACTTACGTTCGCCACGTGTAATGAGTTCCGACTTAAGTTCAATTCGAGTTAAGTTCAGCCCGTAGGAACGGAACTTGAAGGTAAGTCGAGGACTACCTGCATTTTGAACCAGTCTGCACACTAATGATGTGGGGCTTTAAGTCCCACCTACTCTACTGCACAGAACTATGTTGTTGAAAGACATTTCTTTTAAGCCTGAAATAATTAATTAAATCTAAAAGTATTGGAAACAATGAACATTTCAACATACAGTGGTAAAATAACTTTTCGAATCAATAATAGTCAGCACGTAAAATATTTATCTGATGTGTGTTTTTGTATACATTTGAAGAAGGCAGGACCTAAATCCTGTAATTGAACCAAATTATGGTGAAGTTGGTTCTGTTCCAGCTTCAGTTTCTGGATCTAGATATAAACAGTCTATGGGTTTAGCAAAGGGAAGTCAGGATGACTGGTCAAGTATACATCATCATCCCTACCATCTGGGAGTTGGTATCAAGCCACAATAAGAAGTCCTGATGAACTGAAAACAAAGACAGCCAAACTGAGATTAAGACTTGACATCTCCTGCCAAGGCTAAGGGATAAATTACCTTCTAGATTAAGCTATGAATGAATTCTATCTGATATACACCAAAATATCCAAGATGAAGGACTGTTTGTACCATACCTACTTGCTAAAAAACACACTGCTCACCATGAGCACATAGCGGGATGAATGAACATGATGCTAATGGAAAGGACTCGCTCAGAGTGGTGGATCCAAGATCAGACAGTCCTGATAATGAAAGACCCCCAGCAATGAACAATCCTATCCAATACCAGTCAATCGCAGGTCAGTGGAACAACTGGTCAATGGATGTTCCAGTCAGGCAGGCATCATAGCAGCTACGATGATTAGTCCAATGGCTCAATACATGAGCAAGAATTGGCACAATCTCAAAAGGAGCCAAGCACTTGTTTCTGGTTGACAGAAACTTTGCTCAAGCCTGTAGGACCAAGACTGACAGAAAAAGATTATATGTGTGTCTTTCTACTGCATTAAACTTTGTATGTACCAAGTCAAAACACAGGATGTCAACACGATAAGTGTCTGTTAAGTGAAAAATCTTTCTTTAGCTGGCTCAGTTTGGAATGCATAGTTTTATTGTGCTGATGTTAAAGAATGGGGCTCGTGCTGAAGGGTGATGTGCACTACTGATGTAAAGGCCATATTTCTCTCCTCATAAGAATTGTTAAGAATTGTTTTTAATACAATTTATCAAAACTTCAATCCAGGGCAGCTGAGTGATATTTCTGCGTATTCTTGCTAACAAAGACATAAAAACCTGTGTACTGTTTGTTGGCTACAATTAAAGCCTTTGACTTGATGACTTGTCACAATAACACATTTTGCTGGACAATTAATTGTCTCAGAAATTACTGCGATAAACAATGTTATTGTTTGAAATTTAACATTAATTAATTGTCAAATTTTAGAAGAAATGTTGATTTGTTTGTGGAGTACTACCTTTTTTGACCACCCAATGGCAGTATAAGACTGTTTGAACCAAAGGATGGCTAGTCGAGCTGCGTGTCTCTTTAAGACAAATGGGACGGAGGGTCCTTGATGTGACATGGTGACATGGCGGATGCTCGGTGATTTGAGCTCTTTAGCATAACATTTTTCACACAAAGCTTTTAATGAAAAGATCAGAAAACAAGTTCTCAGATTCCTTTTGCAGAGAAAAACAACTTTTCACGAAGGCACAAGTTTCAACTGTGAATTTTGGAGTTCGACAAGACGGAAGTTTATTCCCGAGGTCAGCCTGTTAGCTTAGCTCGTAGCTTAGCTTCTCAGCTTAGCTGCTTTTAGCGATCCAAAAACACAATTTTGGATGGTTAAAACAGATTTTAAAGGGTAAAAAAAGAAAGAGAGGGGTCAGTAAAGAGCAACAGAGTTGAGCTGTGTCTTCAGTAGAAAGAATAATTGATTTATTGTTTATCGCGACAGACCTATTGAGGACACTCACCTGGATCCTAGAGTAGGTGAAACTATAACTCCAACAGGACACTAAAACCCTTCATCAAGACTTCTATGTAAGTCAAATCCAAAAGGTTCCTGGGTTTAAGTCATAGAACCCCTTTCCTTTACAGGCAACCAAATAATTTTCAAGAACATTGGTGTCTAAATGATTCTTTTAACCATCTAGAAGTCTCTTTCAAAGCTTGTCTGTTTGCACCTGCACACTATATATTTCCATTACTGGTGTAACAGTGCATGCATGTATACAGGTCTCTTGGTTTGACATACATAAGTACTGAATATAGTGATGATTTAGCTTAATTTATAACGCATAGCTGTTGTTTTAGGGCTGTGGTTACACAAATGCCATGTACCCCCCACAAACACATACTCAAACCAACACAACTACCACCACCAATTATGGTTAATACCAAGCAAATGAGATTTAACATGATGTAAAAAGCAGAATACAACATTCTGGCATCAACAGATAATTAATTTCCTTGCAATCACACAAACAAGCAGCACCGAACACTCACCCCTCAAATCACAAAAAGGAGGCAATTAAAACTACATCCTCCGATTACAGGAAACAAAAAAGAAATACGAGCGCAGTTTTAGTTGCATGCTTAATTAATTAGCTTGAGAAGGTTGATGTGAAGAATCACAGATAATGATCAGATTCTGTGCTCATTAATTGGTTAAGATTTTTTTTTTAAATGGTGAAAAATACCAAACACAAAGCGGGAACAGTCCAGATAGAGTAGGTTTAATGATTTGGATGCATTTGGTCAAATTAGTATTTTCTTATTTAATCTGAAATTAAGAAATGCTTCTATGTTTTGACTGTTGGTTTGCTCTTTATATAAAATTTGGAACAAAAATTGTTCTTGTGATAGTTCAAACATTAGACGGTGGGGTTGTGTGGAATGTTTATGACCAGTTAATATCTTACTTCCTGTAGATAGCTGTTTAGACAACCATCAGTTTGAAACAAAAAAAAAGTACTATTTAAATACTATTGTCAATTTTCTGACTTTTTCAGACTTTTCAAGTTTTACATTGCCATCAGTTTGACGTTACACTGATACAGTATTATCATTTGAATTTTATAGTTATTAACAAAAGCTAATATTGGCAGCCAAAGCTAGCTGTAATGTTTTGGAACACCCTTTAGCACCTCCTGCACAGATATCAGAACAGTTCCATCATAGTAGTAATGTAATGTTCTGGTTTATAAAACAGTGTGAACAATAAATGGTATGATTGTTTATATGATTCTCAGTCAACCTAATATTTAATAAAATAATACAATTATAGTATACATATTCTTTAAAATAATAATTTAATATATTATTGTAATTAATAAAGCTATATCAAACTAGCAAAAATAAAAATAAAAACAAAAAGAGATAATAAAACTATAAAATTAATACAATTATATTAATTAAAACTATATACAAAATCATTAATAATATATTTATAATACGTTATTTAATATAAAAAATATTTAAAATAAAGTATAATACATAATTTTAGCACACGTTTACGAAAATATTTAAAACTGATATTAATATAAGTATTAATAAATAAAACAATATAAAAAAATAAAACTAATAAATAAAAACTAAAAACTAATTAAACTATAAAACTAATAAAACTATATTCATTTTATATATATATATATATAATACATTATTTAGTATGTATTAAAATATTAAAAATTAATTATAATTTACAATTATAGTATATGTATTTAATAAAAGTAATAAACCTAATATTTTAAAATTGAGTTCAGTGAAAAACTCATCTATAGCAGGTAAGATATTGATTGTTCACAACATTCCATAAAACCACACTTCAAAAGCTCTGAAATATTCCTGTACATTAAACTAAAAACATCCAAAATCCAAATCTAAAACTCAAAATACAGCAAATTAGTTTAAGACTAATTTAGTGCACTGAAAACAACACATGGAAATATTTGTGGCGTAACAAAAGTCTAATTTATTTTAAAATACTTTGTATTTCACCACTTTAATAAAACATGGTTTCCACGTGTTGCCTTCACCTGCTTAGTGTCTTGATATTTTCCACTTTTATGTATTTTTCTCCACTGACCTTAACCATGACACTTATGATCGCACAGGGAACAGTGAGCAGAGCAATGTTCTCTGTGAACCTGGCGGCCCACAGGGCGCCGCTCTGAACGCCAACGGCTCGCAGCACCTCCTTGAGCCGCAGCTCCTTCTCCAGCACCAGGCTTTTGATGCTCATGCACACGGAGTCCATGAAGGCCAGGATCAGGAACATGGGGAGAATCGTTCCAATACTCTGTATGAAGCTGGTTATAGAGGAAAGCAATCAGAAAACAAGGGTCAGAAGTGCACGTTAACACAGGTGGGCCAGGACTGCAAGATGAATGGCATCCCCTCCTTTAGTCAACACGTAAAGCTGCAAAAATCTACAATATATATTACTCTCTGAAGGTTTTATTAAAATCTGTCCAATGGTTCATGCAATACTTTGCTAACAGTCAATGGGTTGACTTCAACAGCTAATGGTAAAGTTTTAAGCATTGAACTGTTTGTGGCACTTATCAATGATTGTCAGCCATACACACAACAAATCCCAGCTCAAAAACTAATAGACACACTGAATTTTAAGTTTTCTAAAAGTATTTGGTTGAAGCTGACATCTTAAATTAGGCTGGATTTAAAAAAAAAAATTAAAACGACTTTGTAGATGTCCATCCAATGATAGGTCCATTGAAATCTCTCCAACGGTTTATGAGCTATTTTGCTAACAGACAAAAATAGTTGAGTCTCAACAGTTAATTGCAAACTTACATGGATATCTTGCACAATCAGTTTATGCTCAAAGTATGTCATGTAGATCACAGTCAGCTACTCACTTAACAAATTTTGAGTCAATATCTGCAAAATTGACTGAGTTATAGTCATATTTGTGTGTTTAAAGTTAGCTGGCTGAGGCGGCCATTTTGAAATGTGCTGACTCCAAAACTTAAACCGTTGTAGATTTACATCCATTGACTAGTTCCTGCAAGTTTCATTACCATTCAGCTTGCGGTTCACGAGATATTTTGCCAAAAGTCACACACACTGACCCACCACAGCCATAAATCCATAAAAGCTGACTTCCACTGTGTTTATTTGCATTTATTTAGTAAAACAAAGCCAAAGATAAAAGCTCCTTTGCAGAAGCTGAAAGTTTTAAATACACCAGAGACCCACAAGACGATCGGCGCTGCATTCATGGATCGGCCACTTTTGAGGTGTTATCATTTTTACGCTGAGCTAACCTTTATAAAGTTGGTGCATCAGCTCAATCGAGCATTTAGTGCTCCGGCTCATGCCAGAGATGATGTATGATTTGATGCTGTTACAACACAATAAGGCGATATTAAACTGGCTTCATAATGCCACCAAAATGCCATGTCAATATCTCCTCCGCTGCCAATATAACAAAGTGCTGCTTTTGATTTATTAGACAGTGAAGGAGACGTTTCAAACGCGTTTTGACAAAGTGTTCGAATATAATGCTTTTCGTTCTATAAACACCGGAGGAGCTAATGCAGGTGGAGCTCTGTTAACGCGATAAAACACGGTGAATCTTTACTAATTGCTCACGTAAAGCTCGTTTATCCACGTCAGTTTCAGGTAAACAGTTGCTTACAGAAAATTTTAATTGCATCTGCAAGAAATTTGTTTCTTTAATAACCACAGTCAAGTTATTATTTTGAAGGCCCCGCTGTATCCTTGCCAAGTGTTTACTCATAAAATCATTCGCTTTTTGTTTAGCTCCACATAATTCATTTATTTCAGAAGGTGAAATATACCTTGCATCATTTGGTTTTGTTTCTCATTTCATTTCTCTTCAAACAACCAGGTATTTGACTATAATTATCTTTTGACGTGTTTACCTACCGGTACCTTTTTTTTTTACTGACATACAGCTGTAGCCTGGATTTCAATGCAGAAGGACAAACGAGTTAAAAGACAGATCATTTGAACCTTATTTAAACTACACCAACGTCTGTGTGGGTGTGGATTAAATTGCAGGTTTACTTGTGGTTCCTAGAGATAATAAAAGCAAAATTGAAGGCAGAGCCTGCAGTTATCGAGCTTTGGTTCACTCTCTGGTCCCTGGAAAAGGTCCATAAAGTCAAAACCCAACTAAAACAGATCTCAATGAAAGTTAAAGGCCTAGCATTGTTTGAAGGAAATCCTATCTCCAGCTACCTTTCATGCCAGAGTTTAAACTTAGGTCAACTTATGTTGAGTAATAACAAAGTTATAGTCGGTTTGGTCAAACCTTATGCCTGATCTTAAACATTTTGTTCAGTGTTGCCAGATATACAATAATTATTACATTTATACAATAGCTTTAGGGCCTATACCAATGATATACAATTCTATTGGTCGCATAGAATAGTGGCTCTCTATCCTCAATTGAGGGTAGCGACCCTCAATCAAGGGCCTCTACCCTGCATGTATTAGAGGCTTCTCTACTTCAACACACCTGATGTGAATAAATAAGGAGGACCAGCTGAAGAGCATGGAAACAATTACAATGTAAATCACGCAGGCAGGATGATGGCCAAGATTGAGAATCACTGGTCTATACAATATGCAATTGATAGTTTTAGAAAAAAACAAATATACGACAGATTTGGCATTTCTTTGCACCAACATTTTATTTTATGCATGCAAACACCCACATATCAACAAAAAAATTCAATCACCAGCCAGACCGTGTGATAGTCAAGTGTCTCCCCCCAACCCACCCACACACCCACCCGTCCACCAATTACATGTACACTCAGCATATACAATGCCAGTAGTTTGAATGGAACATACAATGTTTTTAAAGTGACTACAATAATTCTTATCTGGCAACCCTGACACAATTTATATTGGGGGGTGACTTTCAGCTACTACCACATCAAATTTGGGCTCAAAGCCTGTAAAATTGACTGCATTATACCCAGTTTAGTTAGTTCCATCTGAAATGTAACGCCTTATCTAGATAAACTGTTTCAAGAAGTCTTCAAGTATCAATTATTCTCCATTTTGAACTATTTCTTAGCATTGCAAATCAACCAAGAATTTAGAACATACTGCCAACAGAGGAATTTAGTTTTTCAGAGCTTGAATGAAGTTCAGCCACAACCTGAATGTGAGAAAGCCTCACATTTTCTAGGACACTTCTACAACCCTTGTGGGATGAATCACCTTTCAAAAAAGGTCTGAGTATCTGTTGTTGAAAAGTTCATACTTAAGGCAACTAAATCCAAAATCCAGCAATGGCTTGCAAACATAAAATGCTCTCTTTGATGAGACTACTAAAAGGGCCCACTTCCACAAACCGCAAACAGAAACATTAGCATTTTTTTTCTTGAGAAGTGTGAAGATGTATCCAAAGCTGAACATACCCATTTTGGACTCATCTCTTCCTGATTTTGACGAACATTTTCATAGCACAGCATGTGAGAGTTAACTCCTTCTGGGAATATTCCACCCCCAGAGGCGAAGAGATCAGTCATGCACACCAAGTCTGACACTGACAACCTTGCCACCAAGACTCTGCTGAATTATGCATTTGCTGATCGATCAAAGGTGCTTAAGTAATAGAACCTGAGGCAGGTCTGTGTTGCGGGGCTCCAGTTACATCGACAGGCTGACCTAAATTTAGAGAAGCTGGGAGACGGATAAATTGAGAGATAGCAGAGCACTGTCATCTCTGAGGTTGGCATACCCAAAGAGGGAGAGGGAAGAAAAAAAGATCCCTGTCTCATTTTGGAGCAAATTCATCACCCAGCCGACAAGAAGTGAGCAATGTACTCAAGGGAACATACATTTTTTGTGTGTGGGTTTCTTGTTATTGGTGGTATTAGTTATTTTTTACAAGACAAATATGAAAATGGTTCTTCTATTAAAAAAAAGTATCACAGACTCAAAGTACCACATGTATTTTAGGCTATATCTTTTAAATTAGCATTAAATTGCAGTTAAAATCATTACCTTTATCCACAGCATTAAAAAATGTTCAGATATTGTGAAAAGGGGGTTTTGTGTAGATATGAATGGTTATTGTCCTAATTGTTGTAGACGCTTCCTTAAACAACCTCAGTTTGGAGAAAACAGGTTTATTAGCCAATGGCTACGCTAAGCGGGGCCATAATCAAAGTGGATTGCTACCATCTTAAAACAAATGTAACTTTTAACAAAATCATAGCCATTCATGCAAATGCTAATTTATCTTTTCACTAATGTTGATTTTACAAAACATTCTTATGTACATTGCATTTTATTTGCAAGTATAAGAAGTAGCAGTAAATACAGCTAGCAGACTTTCCCTAGCTTGCTGATGCTAGCAGATGTAGCCTCGGGTACTTCCAGCAGCAATGTCATAATATTCCTGCCAGAATAACCATACAAAACAAAGCTGACGGCAATGCAAATGTTTAAAAACGATCTTTACACGAACTGATCCAAAACTTTTTACATTTAGATGTCTTTTAGGATGGCTGCACTCCACTTTGATCTTGGCCTAGTCATTAGCTTATCAGTAAAGTTAGAATTAAATCCTTATTTCCCTAAACTTAGATCAATAAAAGAGACTTTCACAATAGTTTAGAACAGGGGTGTCAAACACTTACAAAAGGGGGCCAAAATTAAATCCTTTTTCAAACTAAGTGCCAATTTCAGAAACAACATTAACTCAAATCAAATACCCAACATCTCTTCTTGGTCACAGGTTCCTCAACAAGAGTTTTATTGGTCTCATTGATGTTCTATTTTGTGCTTTCAACATCATACGCAAGGATTACTGAAAAAAATTAAGAGACAGAAGAATTTTACCTTTCACATATCATCTTAGGGGCCAGATAAGTTGTCAACAAGGGCCACATTAGGCACCCTGGCCTTGAGTTTGACACATATGGTTTAGAGAATACAGGTAGTCCTTGACTTAAGGCGCCCTCGACTTACAGCAACTCAGACTTAAGAACGGGTGTGCGGCGCAGCGTTAGCATACATTTTACATGTATTTCCTCGACTTACGGCAAAAAATCCGGACTTACGAACGGGTGCGGCGCCACGTGTTACGAGTTACGACTTATAGCACAATCGAGTTACGAACGGTTTGTAGGCACGGAACCCATTCGTAAGTCGAGGACTACCGGTAGTTGGTTGTGATGTATTCTCCTTACTCCTACTCAATGACATTTTTGGCACGGGCTGATGGGATTTTGGCGGGTCTGGAATAAACAAATAATGGGGTACGCCTAGAGGTACACCGGTAGTCGTCAAAATCCGAGGGCCCTTTAGCGCCCATAGTGGCCAAAAGTGGTACTGTGCTGTGCCCCTAGCGGCCGAAAATGGTACTGCACCACTTTTTTCCGTCAGAATGAATTGAAACCGTCATATCTCAGCCAAAAAATGGTCTAAAAATATGGGGAAAATCCATAAATATGTTGCTTCGCCGTATAAGTCATAGAACATGCAAATTAGGAAAAAACTGTGACTTATACGCTGGAAAAAAAGGTAATAAACTTTTAAAGACAATCCAATTCAAGGTAACTGATACAGTCATTTGACCTTAGACATATTGAGTTAAAAATGTGTTTTGTAGTATACAAGCATTGTCCTCCAACACGGACTTTGAGCAAAACACATTGCTCAAAACTTAAAACATTGACCTGTTGGAAGTCAATCCAGTGCATCTGCTAGTATATTTTCTTAACCACTGAACTTGTAGGATTTCAATGAAACCCTTAGAAACCATTGGATGTATAAACTATAACAGATTAACTTCTGAAGTCAACACAATTTAAGATGGCTGCCACAGTCAATCAACTTTAGCAGACACAAAAATAGAAATACCTGAGGGAATTTCGCAGACACTGAACTACCAAGTGCTGTGGAAGTATGACAGTTATTTGCAACACATACTCCAAGGAGCTAACAGATCACGTGAGATATTAAAATATTGTGGGAGATTGCACATATTACTTTCAAATAACAGATCACGTGAGATATTACAATATTGTGTGAGATTGCACATATTACTTTCAATTAACAGGTCACATGAGATATTACAATATTGTGTGAGATTGCACATTGTCATCTTCTTTCAGCTGTTCCCTCTTCAGGGGTTGCCACAGCAGTTTGGAAATGCCCTCTAGACATGTCCAAACCATCTCAGTCTGGCCTCCCTAACTTTATCTCCCAGTTGTTCAACCTGCGCTGTACCTCTGATGATCTCATTCCTAATCTTATCCATCCTCGTCACTCCTAAGGAGAACCTCAGCATCTTCATTTCTGCCACTTCCAGTTTGTTCTCCTGTCTTTTTGCCAATGCCACTGTCTCCAGACCATACAACATAGCTGCTCTCACCACTGTCTTCTAAACTTTTCCTTTGACCTTTGCTGACACTTTTTTCAGGGTAAATACAGAAATTCTTCAGTTCAATTTAATACCTTTTAATACCTTTTTAATACCATCACATACTTTTTTAATACCATCACGACATTGAGCTGTAACTGTAGCGGCAACCTCTAGTACTTCAGTTCAGAGCAACTAATTGTAAAGTGATAGATTACTGTTATTTTCTTCCTAAACTTTGGAAGTAAATGTAGTTTTATAACAATTACTGGATACTTCAAGTTGCTTCTTGCCTCAATAAAAGCACTGACCTATTTATTATTTAAATCTAACCCAAGACAAAAAGTTATTTATTTGTTCCCACCCATGACATTTGTCTAATGACAAACGAAAAACCATAAACTTGAAAACAGATCAGTTTAATTAAAATAATTCAACACTGAACACATGCACAGTTAAAAAAGAGAGGGAGAAAAATACAGTAATAACTACTGTATTTTTCGGCTGTAAGTCACAGTTTTTGTTTGTTTTTTTTGCATAATTTACATGCCCTGTGACTTATAGGTCGAAGTGACATATTTATGGATTTTTTTCTCCCCATATTTATAAACCATTTTTTGACTTAGATATGACCGTTTCCATTCATTCTGACTGAAAGAAAAAAAACAAAAAAACAGCATTACTTGATGGTAGCAGAGTAGTGACAGGTGTATGGCATGCTGATGGCTGTTGTATCATGTAATAAGAAAACGTGACTATAATAACAAATTCAAAAAGTTCAAGACAAAATCAACTGGACTTTATTATATTATACTTTGAACTTTATTGTTTTTTTCTTGCACTTTTTAGAATTTATCATGTCCTGGATGACTGAGAATCTTCACCAGCTTTTAATGAATCAATCAGCCTGCCATACTCTCACCACCTTCATTCTGCTCTGCTTGGAACCGTCAATCCAGCTGCACCACCCCGGTGAAATGCAGCTAATTTGACCATTAAAGTGCATTTATTAAGAAAATGGTAGACTGAGACACACCTTTGCTATAAGTTCGAGCTAACAAATAATTTGTTTAGGTACTTTTCTTGCTAAATGTCGGAGGATCGAGCCACGTTCCGTCTTCCTGTTTCTTTTTACAGACACGACAATAAGCCTCGGCCAGCTGTAGGTGCAAACGCACATTGAACGACAATATGACGTCATTGTTTTTAGCTTAGGTCCTATTCGAATGTAAAATTAGAAAAGATAAATAAATTCACAGACTTTTTTTAGCCAACAGAAACAGAAAAATATAGTTGTGTAGGTTTTTAAAAAATTAATACCTTGTCAGATGACATTTATTACTTTTTAATACTTTTTAATGGCCGTAATTTGTGTTAGTTTTATTTAATACCTTTTACAACCCCGCGGATACCCTGGTCAGAGACTTTCAGATCAAGTTAGTGGCAGATTCTTTAATTATCCTTTTTACCTTGACACCTCGGGGCGGCTGTGGCTGAGTTGTTACCTGTTACCTGATGGTCTCATTTGGCTGCCCAGCACACCGCACACCCCACCTCTTGGGGCGGGCTCTTGTGACACACAGAGTGAATGCCCTCAGCGAATCACATAAACCCTCTTGCTCATGGTTTCAAATACCCAACCATAACTCCTCCCACTGTCATCATGTGACCAGAAGTCTAACCTGAATGACCAATGAGGTACTCTCTCGAGGACCATCCCCCAAGATAAACACAAATTAATTTCTTCAGATTGCTCCTGTGTTGTTACTATATTTTGCGCCTCATGCACAGCACATGCGATAATGGAAAACACACGGAGAATTTCTTACGCGACGCAGCTTTCATGTTAAAAATGATCTAGCTGGCTGTTGACGGAGGAAACAGCTGTCGAGACGGAGGTGGTGTGTGATGACGTTTTTCTGAGCCTCGAAGACTTTAGTTCACAGGAGGACAAAGAACATAGCAATTAGTGACTTTTGGTCGACTAACAGTACTTTAAACATTTTTTAGCCGTGCTAAATGCACATTTCAGAAAAAAACAGTTACCGGATGTTCCTCTCCTCCTGGGTCACGTGGGCTCATCTGATCAGAAGTCGTCAAAATTTATTTTTAAAGCAGTCAAGTCTGGTACGTATTTTAATAAAAGTTTTGTTTTGTAATTCTGTGTGACATCTTTCTGTGTACGGTAAATATGTGTTTAAATACCAGTATCTCAGTTAAACTCACATCAGATCACATGAAACGGAGCGGAGGAGACAAGGGATGGGAGGGACTCCCCCCTTCCTCCTCCTCTGGGCTCCACTGAGCAAAAATCACGTCAAATTTATTTAGAAAGTTCATTTAAAAACAGCAGCTGTTACTAGAAGTGTTTGATAAAAAGACATGGTACCAATTTAATGAACATTTACCATATTTTACCGGTACTATGTGACTCTCGGTCACATGACCTCAATAATAAGACTTCTGGGTAATATTGACCTGTATATAATTTTTAAATAATGTTGGTTACGTAGATGTTTGGCACTGTTCTGCCCAGTGATTATGTTTAGATAGTTATTGTGTTCATTTTGGAGGTTGAATGTTTTAACCAAGAGTCAGACAGCCAAGCTTCATGAAGATGATCACAAAAGCTACAGTGTGTGAAACGCCATCCGGTGGCTGGATCTTGTATTGCAGATATTATTAATCATATTTCTTGTATTCCAACAAAGAACTGCACATTTTGAAGGCACTGGCCACAGATTTTAATAATGAAACGTGGATACCTGCGGCTTAATAACTGCAGCGTCTTATTTATGTACAAAATTATGATTTATCTTAAATTTAGTATGTGTGGCTTAGAGACAGTTGCGTTCTATAGCCTGAGAATTACGGTAAATGATTAAATCAGTTAGGAAAGGTTTGATTTTACATTAAATGCAATCCTTGGTTGGTGACACCAACACTCATCAGAAAGGGTAAAAACAGACAAGTGGGCCTGGAACAAAAAGCTAAAAGTTAATTTGCCATAAAGCTAACAATGTAGCTCCTCACCCAGCAAGTCGCTTCGATCCAGCAAAATCTCCAGGTCCTTGTCACTGATCACTTTCCCTTTTGAAGCCTTTACCTCCCTGAAAGGGACAGATTACAGTTACTTTAATGCTGACAAAATAAAGGTGATTAATTAATTAATGTGATTACTGTCACATGCAGCAAAGGATTATTTTTTACTTCTCGGTGTGTTTGACTTTGAGCAGCTCCTGGAGTTCCTTCAGGTCGACGCAGTTTTTGTTTTCTTTCAGTTCAGCTCTCCTACCTTTGAATTTATCTGTAGAGAAAAGCAGCAAAATCATAAAGTATATTCTACACAACCTCTGATCCGTCACCAGCAGCCACTTCTTGCAATTATTGTCATCCTCTACAGAAACACATGGGTGCACACTTTTCATGGCAGTAGGTGATAATTATTTGAAGTCAGGCAGCTGAGTGCCAGAATAAGAATTATGTTCATCTATTACTGAAGAGGGCGAGTTCAGCCACTCACTTTTGTGAATGACCATTTGCTCCAACCTCCTCTTGGCAGAGGCCCTCTCCAGGATCTTCTGGTCGATGGTGTTGGCTGTGACCAGACGGTACACCACCACAGGTTTGGTTTGCCCGATGCGGTGACATCGATCCTGGGCCTGAAGGTCTGCCTGGGGGTTCTGAGGCAAACAGCAGGGACATTACATATATTATTAAATTTATGATCTGAGGTGTGAGTGAAATGTAGTTTTCTGCTCCTCAAACATTAAATAAGAACTAATTAGTGAGGATATCTTTATACTTTGATGAGAACAGCCATAAAACAGCATGCACAGGACCATTCAGTGTCTCAGTTTATAAAGTCATGAGTGGTATTCCTCTGTCAGCATGGAGCTATATGGACTCAACATCTGTTATGTAGTGTAAAACATGGATAATTTAAACAATGGTTGTTTTTCTGTGGGAAAGTCCAACCCACAACAAACATGTGTGTCTTATTTAGGATTTTTCTAACAACTGGTTTAAAGGGACGTTTATCTTTTTTTTTTTATTATTATATTCCACAATCAACAACAACAAAAAAAAAACAATTCAGCAAACTTTAACATGGAAACACATCAGCGTAAGCATATGCTAAAAAAAACTACATTTTTGTGGCCTCAGGGGAACAGATCACGTGATTCTCTGGTGTAAGCTGCACGAGCCCTAAACATGATTTGTTGGATAACTGCTGACTCGTCACAACAACTCATGTTTCACTGCACCCACCCAGTCACTGTCAAAGATGATGACCGTGTCAGCAGCTGTCAGGTTTATCCCAAGTCCTCCTGCTCGGGTGCTCAGCAAGAAGATAAATACTTCTGGATCTGTGGAGAACTTTTTCATCTGAGAAAGAACAAAAAATATAATAAACTAGAGAAATCACATTTCCTGCACAAATGCAGTATGAAGACTTACTGCAGAAGAACCTGCTGAAAAACAGCTCAAATGGAAGACTAGGCCTACTTTAGCAGAAGAAAGCAGAATGAACACATATATGCTAAATTAGGTTTAAATAAACCTTTTAGGTTTAAATAAGTACAAATTAGCACATGGCGGGGGTGGGGGAGCTGAAATCAGGAAGAAAAAAAAACAGCTGAACAAGCAAAAAGAAACTTAAACTACCAGAAGAAAATGGAAGGAGTTGAAAGGAGCTACAAAAATGTGGAACTACTGTATCTGAAAATGCTAAAATTAGCATAAAAACTGCTAAACAGTAGCTGAAATTGCAGAAAACAAGCTGAAACGAGCTTATCAAGCTGAAATTAGTAGAAAGAAGTTAATTAGGCTGATAGTAGCAGAAATTACCATAAAAAACTTGAATTTATCTGAAAACAGCTGAAATAGGCAGAAAAACTAGTAGCTGAAAATGTGAAACAAGCTTAAATTAGCAGAAGAAAGCAGAAAGATGTGTTTGCCCAATTAAGCTGAAAGAAGCAGAAATGAGTACAAAAGAAGAAAGAAAAGAAGCATAACAAGCTGAAATTAGCAGAAAGAAGTTGGGACCACAAAGATGTTGTAGTTAGCAGAAAGACCGTGAAAGGAGCATAGAACAGCTAAAATTAGCTGGAAGTAGCTGAAAAAAGTTAAAATTTGCAGAAGGAAGCTGAAAGAAGCTGAAGCAGAACAAAATGTGAAAGGAGCAGTAAAAGGTTGTAAACAGAGCTAAAGATCTGAAGAATGTAAAATGAGCTTTCTTTTCTATGAGAAGGAAAAAAGTGGCAGAAAAGGCTAAAATATTTCAAAAAGCTAAAGTTGCACCAATACCAAAAGTCATAGCATGATTGTCCTGAAAGAGCTGAACATTTTGATTTATGTGCAACAATGTTCAGTCAGGTCATTGTTGATTTACTGGTACCTGGATTATTGAGCATGAACTTTCATATTTTGATCTATGATTTGTTGAAATAGCTTGAAAACTGCGGGACGAGAATCGCACCAAAAAATGTATGGTAGAAAAATGGATGGCATGCTTCATAAACATCCATACGATAAAACAGGAGACAGTCGAGACTTTTGACTCAAACAGGAAACAGTGAAATGCTTGTTCTCAGTGGACATAATGATGTTAAAGTGATTGTGAACCTTTTTAACAACATTTTCAGGTTAAAACTCACATTTTCGTCTCTGATGGTGTAGGACATGCTGCCGTCCAATCGGCTGTACTGGAAGCCTCTCAGATAGCAATAATCCATCAGGATGTCCAAGATGGATGTCATCTGGCTGAAGATCAGAACCTATCCACAATGATCGTACAAACAGGCATTAATTATTACTGGACATGAACCTTTGTGATTTGACAACTCAAGTCTGACACAACGTTCACATTGGTTGAATATAGTGTTTGTTTCAGAATAGTACACGACAATTTATTGTACACACAACTGTACAGCTTCGAACGTTGCAGTTGCACAGCGTTGTGGAGCAGAATAATTTTCATTCCATTAATAAAGGCTGCTCAAGTGATTCCTGTGCTAAAGCACATAACGCAGGACACATGGGTCTGACCACAGTCTGACCAGCTCTTACTGCAGCTGCTATTCAGACACTTCAGGGTCATTTGACCTACTGTACCAGTAGTTAGAAACCTTACCAAGTGAATAAATCTGTGGCTGTAATGGTTTAATCTAACTGGTAATTCAATAAAGTTTTTTATCAATAAGATGCTTTGAGGTTTATGCATCAACTAAGCATAAAGGCCTTCCTTTACTTGGTGCTGCTGCTTTTATTTAGTGCAGGTACTACACTTTTAAATTATTAACAATAAATGTCCAAAATTTAACTTTATGCCCTCTAACACGGTTTATTTGTCAATTTCTCTGACATGTTTTTAAGTTTGGTGAACCTGAAAAACACAGATGTTGATAAGTCATCCTGTGAGCTGAGCACAACCTGTGGTCAATAAAACACTTTCACCAGTAAAGTCTTGTCAAATTAAAAGAACAGGACTCAGTCTGGGCACTGGGATGACCCACACAGCCAAAGGTCTATGAAAAACTGGTTAGTAGTGGGATGATGATCAAAATTTGTGTTTTGTGTTGTGATGTACATTCTCTGGTGGGATTAATATATTTTTCAACTATAAGGCAGTTTTTTCATAGTTTTGCCAGTTCTGCAACTTATAGTCTGAAGCGACATATATGTTTTGTTTTCCCATATTCATGACACAATTTTTGACTGACGCTTTAATAGTTCCTTCATACTGACATGAACCTGAGTAAACATTACCAGCTGCAGCCACTAGAGGGCCTTCAAGGCTTTTGGGTCGTCGACCACATGAGTCCACTGACCAGCTGAGTCCAGCTGGGCTTGGATGAATCACTGGCAGTGGTCCAGCTGGAGCTTAACTGAACTTTATTTCACCTCCATCAACCAGCCGGTCCACGTGCTGTCAATTGTCCGTGCACAGCTAGTGATCCAAATTGCATCGTCAGCTGTGCACGGTCACCGACGCAATCAAAAAGCCTGACACCACCGACCCGGCCCGCCCATTCAACACAGGTTTGTCGATATATTTATTAACTGCGATGTTTTTATGCCTATATTCTGTTTTTTACTTCATTGTGTATGTTGCCTACATGTTGCCTGTTGTTTGTTTGTTTGTACAGCACTTTGTTTGGCCTTGTCACTGTTTTAAGTGCTCTATAAATGAATAGGTATGGTATGAGTTATTTTGGCCCGGCCCGGTTAAGAAATGACACCTCTATTTCAGAATAAATGTGATTTCTACTCCGAAGCGTCTATGTTTTTTCCTCTTCATGATGCTTTTTTTTTTGACTGATGAGACTTAAACTCTGATGTGACTCTGGAGCGACGTATAGTGCGGAAAATACGGTAATCGTTTCTACAAAACCCGTCTCAACGGTAACAGCTGATGGTTTGGCTAATCTGGAAGCCTGTCAGTGATTCTAGCTCTGGAAAAAAAAATCATTCTCTGTTGGTGCTGAACGATGTGAAGCTGGTTCACCTTGTGTCCTCTTTCCTTCAGCGCAGGCAGCAGCCTGTCCAGTATAAGAAACTTCCCAGAGCTCTGCACCAGCTGCTCATCAATCTGCAAACAGAAGCACATGTGAAGAAACCAGTACTCCTGACAACAGCCAGTCATGACAGTTGACTGTGTTCGACTGGGAGTCAATGGTTTTCTCCAAACCACAGAAGCAGGAAGTGGCATCATTAGCATGTCTGAGTTACCTTGAACTCCTGTGTGGCGGGGTCCAGTGGGTACTCCACCAGGTAGGGGTGATTACAGCACCTCTTTAGAAGCATGAGAATGTTCTGCAGCTTCAGGTTGATCTGCGCGTCCAATGGACTCTGAACATCCAGAACTGGTGTGGGGCTGAGAAAAAAAAAGAAGGGATGAAACTTCCAGCTTCCCTCAAAGCCCCAGTTAACTCAGTTCTTATGCAGAAATGTCATGTATGTGTTGTCTGAGCTCTGACACAGAGAGAAATGAAAGCAGCAGAAACTCTCGGCTCGTTGATGCTGGAGCTCAGAGTCAGACTAAAAACAAAGTGAACCTTTTCCACCTGGTTGTTATGACAACAGGAAGAGAATCGGTGTGGCTGACCTCAGCTCGGCCTCTCTGCAGAGTTTCTCCAGGTCAAGCAATGGATCTTCATCTGTTTCACTGTAGTCCACAAACTTTCTGCTGCGACGTTTTGGTCTGCCGCATGACGACAACACCACAGGAGCCTCTTTCTACATGAAACAGATTGCTTTTAACAACACTTTCATGACTGGGACTAAACAGACATGAGGAAACAACACTTATCACTGAGCTGAATACTAGTTCAGTCCAAACATCAAAACAACGTGGACTCAAATACAAGGTCAAGAATGAAAATACACACTTTTAGAGACCAAATGGCTGAAAATAAAGACACTGTCAAATTGGTTTAAACAGTTTTAGTTGTTAATAACTGATATACTGGATGTGTGAAGGGATTAAGTCACATTAACACATGTGCGATATTCTGCTACTACTTAAAGTTAAGTCAGGTCCTCTGGACGGATTCTTCAGCCGAAAACTGCACACGCACCGGCAGCCCAGAGCGGGGTGGGGGGAGAGAAGCTGTTGAGCTATCACTGTCTGTACCTGCAGTTTAGAGCTGGATGGAGAAACGCAGCTGAGCCGCACGTTGTTTGTTTTTAGCATTTTAGCTAGCTAGTATTGTCCGACAGGTGGAGAAGTGGGGGGTGCGCAGTTCGGTTTGTTAGTTTGGTGCGCTCGGTTCTGTTAATGGGGCGGGGCAAACACTGACTACTTATGTCATGAAATTAGCATATCATGATATCATTTATTTTCCCGAGTAAGCTGTTTTAACATGTATTATCGTGAACGATATGATATGGCCCAGCTCTAAGATGAGGTGTGTGTTGTGTTTGTTGAAAAATCCATCCATTATCTGAACATGTGCACAGAAAACGAGGGGGTAAATAAGACATTTTAAATTTATCTGGCAACCCTCATTGTGCATGCAGCGTCTGCACGATCACAGTTAGTACAAACTGGTGAACACACGAACGTCTCTTTGGAACCTGGATTTATTAGTTCTGCTCCAACATGTTGAAAAAGAGTGAGCAGCACAAAACACTCTGCTCTGACATTTATTATAACTGTTGTTATTTATTACAACTGTTGTTATTTATTACAACTGTTGTAATTTATTATAACTGTTGTTATTTATTACAACTGTTGTAATTTATTATAACTGTTGTTATTTATTACAACTGTTGTTATTTATTACAACTGTTGTTATTTATTACAACTGTTGTTATTTATTATAACTGTTATTTATTACAACTGTTGTTATTTATTATAACTGTTGTTATTTATTATAACTGTTGTTATTTATTACAACTGTTGTTATTTATTACAACTGTTGTTATTTATTATAACTGTTGTTATTTATTATAACTGTTGTTATTTATTATAACTGTTGTTATTTATTACAACTGTTGTTATTATAACGGTTATTTATTACAACTGTTGTTATTTATTATAACTGTTGTTATTTATTATAGCTGTTGTTATTTATTATAAATGTTATTGTTTATTATAACGGTTGTTATTTATTACAACTGTTGTTATTTATTATAACTGTTGTTATTTATTATAACTGTTGTTATTTATTACAACTGTT
>JARVGS010000001.1:17338613-17348620 GCA_031762315.1 Hypsolebias antenori | reverse complement strand
ACAAAATGTCTCAGCAAAAAAAAAAAAAAAAAACAATCCAGATGACCTGACTGAACATTGTTGGATCTGTACCTGGATTATTGAGCATTATCTTTGTATTTTAATTAGTGTTTTAGGACGAGTTTTATTCTAACAAACGGTACGCCAGCGCCTCCTTTCGCTGAAGCATTCTTCTGGACTGGAATTGATCAGGGACTACAAGTAAGCCTTAGTGTTTTGGGTGCAAGATATTCAAGTGGGTAGGAGCTACACTATGTTTAAAGACGGAGGTGATTTTTGTATTTTGCTTTTTTTTTTTTTTTTTGCTTGCTTAGGGCAGCACAAAGAAATGGAACCTTGCAAGTGAAGAGGGTAATTTTATCTACAAACAGGTGCAATGACGGAGCCAGGGGGTGGCCAGTGTTGGCCTTGGCCATCTTAAATTAATTTTTGGCCATCCCAGTTATTTGAGCGAACTATATTTTTAAGCGATACAAAATCTAGAAAGCATAGTAGCCATCTTGGATTTTAACTTTGCAACCCAATTTTTGATAGTGACCTTTCTTACACCAAGATGCAGCTACACACTAAAATGGAAGTTGGCATGTTACTTATTTTTCACATTATCTAGCTCACAAGGTTAACATATATATGTATATGGCAGCAGCAATCTTGGATTTTGACCTGGCAACCCAATTTTCGAAAGGAACCTTTCTTGTGCCTAGATGTAGACACACACCTTCATGGAGTTTGGTATATCACTTATTTTTCATGCTCACAACTAGGCCTGTCACGATAACAAATTTTGCTGGGCGATTAATTGTCTAAGGAATTATTGCGATTAACGATAATATTGTTTGAAATTTGACAGTAATTAGTAATTATTGTCAAATTTAAGAAGAAATGTTGGTAAATTTGTTTTGAGTGTAGTACCTTTTTTAACCACCGAATGGCAGTATGAGACTGAACCGAAGGATGGATAGTGAGGGAGCGAGCAGCGTGTCTCAAAGAAAAATGGGAAGGAGGGCCCTTGACGTGACATGGGCTGTCCCTCTTCGGTTCTCAAAATGGCTGTCGCATGGTGTGGTTTGAGCTATTTAGCGTAGCATTTGTCACACAAAGCTTTTAATAAAAAATCAGTAAACAAGTTCTCAACTTCTTTTTTCAGAGAAAAACAACTTTTAAGATGAAAGCACGAGTTTCAACCATGAATTTTGGAGCTTCGACAAGACAGAGATTTTTCCCGAGGTCGGCCTGTTAGCTTAGCTCATAGCTTAGCTTCTCAGTTTAGCTGCTTTGAACAATCCAAAAATGCGATTCTGGACGGTTCAAATGGATTTTAAAGTGAAAAGTCAGAGAAGAGCACCGAAGTTGAACCTTTTGTCATCCAGTATCTTCAATAAAAAGAGAGAGACACGAAGAAACGATAAAGCCGATAAAAGAAAATGAGGTCGATAATTTTCATTTATCGTGCAATTAATTGATTTATTGTTTATCGTGACAGGCTTACGCACAACACATACAGAAAGACGGTATTTCTGATTCCTCTTCTATTTCCTCTTCGCTTCACAACAGTGGACAAAGATCAGGCAAAACACATAAGAACCCCCTATGGTTCATTTTATTAGTTTGTAGTTTTCTGACTAAGGTATTCAAGTGATATGGCTAAAACAACAAATAAAAGTTTCAGTATTGTTAAAAACATTTTAAAACACGACTTTAGGGGTTCAACTTTGAATGCCAAAGAAAGAATAATAAGCTAGAGAAATTACATTTTCTCAAAAAATGTAGTGTACCTGATAAATAATGAGTGCTTAAGAAATAAAAACTAAGAAAAACACAACATTAGCTAAAAGCATAAAAAAGTTGTCTGGTCTTCTGGACATTCAAAAAGCTAAACAAAACCAAAAAAAAAAAAGTAGAAACGTTTAGTTTTTCATCCACAAGTCTTCAGTCTGAGGAGCTGTATTCAGCACAGTCTTATAAATAACATCTTCTCATAGTGGATCAACCAGTTTGCAGCTCCTCAGACTGAAGAAGTCTTTCGGATGAAAGACGAAACGTTTCTACAAAGTTTTTGTTTTGTTTTGTTTTTTGAATGTCTAGAGGACCAGACTTAACTTTTTTAGAATTGTCTTCCTGGATTATTGAGCATGCATCAGGACATTAGCTAAAAGCAAAATGAAGCGAACACTAGCTGAAGGTAACATAACAAAAAACTAGCTAGAAGATTAAGAAGGTAGCTAAAAACCTAGCAAAAACAAAATGTAACAAAGGCTACAAGTTTAGCTAAAATCTAAAACGATCAAAAAGCTAACTAAAGGCTAAACACAAGAAAAGACAAGCTAAAACCACCCAAAGGCTAGCTAGAAACTAAAACTTACAGAAGGTTTGGTGAAAGCTAAAGTATCAAAAAGTTAGCCAGAAGCTAAACGGAATAAACATCTAATTAAAAATATCAAGGCTACCTAAAAGATGAAGATATAATATTTTCTTAAAGAGAGACGCAGAAAGAATTAGGAAGAAAAAACAGAGCAAATATGTTGAAGCTAATTTTAAAGAGAACCTTGTTTTTGAAGGATTTGAAGAGATCTTTATACATTTCTATGGTGAAAATATTTAAAGTATAGATGTTCCAAAAACCATTAGACAGCACCAATCTCCTGAATGAGTTAATATGATGAGCATGATAATGATATATAAATGGCTAAAATAACATGTTTTTAGCAGTAGTTAGATTGCTAAAAACAAATAAATAAATAAAATAAATAAATAAATAAATAAAAAGGCCAGCAGTGATCTGGATCACTTTGTTATTACCCGTAAGGCGTTGACTTGAGTGCTGTTCTGCATAAAGTCCCAGACATTTGGCCCAAGTTCATCCCATGAATCAGCAAGCTCCTTTAGCATAGCCAGGGCATTGAACGTGCTATTTGCCTGAAACAACAAAACACAAATAATGTTTAGTGGTAAATAATAGCCCCCTCCTCTCTGAACGGGAAGCACTGAGCACCTTCTGTTCAAGATGAACCAGAAAATACATTAAAGTACTTCACATCTTCACTCTCTGACATCGTTACTCTGCTACTTCCCGCCCCAGTGCTCTTCCTTCTTCTCTCCCAAAGGTGATGAATGTAAATGGGGTTATTTACTTGTGAACACTGACTTTTAAACAGTCTGTGTTGTGTGAAGAGTAGAACACCGGGCCGCTTGCTGTGACACCGGCAGCTTGTGCTCACCCTCATTATGTAATTGCAACAAAAAAAAAATCCTCAGTGGTTTGTTGTGATTGGGAGATGCAGATCTCCTGGAGCAATACAGTGTCATAAAGAAATACATTAAAGCGACCGAGCAGATCTTTTGAAGCGCTGTCCTGTGCAAAAGTCTTATGAATAATATTTTTTCAGGCTGGTGAAAGCTTTTTGAACAACCTCAGTTTGTCACAAAAAGTTACTGATAAATCCAGACTAGACTGACGAGCTAACAGCTAAACAAAGCCTAGAATAAACTGGTTTGCTATTGTCTTAAAACTGCTCCAATCTCATAATTTTATAGCACTTGATATGAATACTGTTTTATAAACCTTTACTGCACTGTCAGTTTTGAATTACATGAATATTCCATCAAAAATACCATATTTCTGTCAAAGATCCAGGCTGCAACTAAAGTTAGCTAGATGCTAACTGCTGCTATTTGCGCTTGTAATTAAACATGTCTACTTATCAATGTAATGTGGAACTGACAATAATGTAAAGATTAATAAAACATAATTCACTTAATATTGTGAATATTTTTAGTTTAGACTGGTTTTAAAATTGAAGCAATCCACCTCGTCCTCTGCGCTGCTAAAGTTTTTTTGTTAGCGTGTCAGTGAGCATCCTTGCAGTGAACTTTTCAACCGTAACATTGATGCTAATGTTGTTAGCTTTATGCTACTCATTTGAACCTGTTTAACTTTGTACTTTATTGACCTTTTTACAGTTTGTAATATACTTCTGTATTTTTTAAATTATTATTCGTTCCTCTTCTCCCTTCTTCAGGGGTCGCCACAGTGAATTAACTCACACATAGACTTGGCATGTGTTTATACACCGGATGCCCTTTCTGACGCAACCACAGACCACTGAGCTACCAGAGCCCTCGATATGGAGCAGAGAGCTGCCATGTAAGGCACCCGGGGGAGGGCCTTGCTCAAGAGTGGGGCAAATATGTGTGAAGGCACATTTTCGATGTTGTTGGTCCGGGGAGTTGAGCCAGCGACCTTCCATTCACAGGCCCACCTTCTCTAACCTCAGAGCCACCTCTCCCCCACTACATTGTAATGTAATGTAATTCACTTACCTGACATAGCTATTTCTGGCATTCAAGGTTGGAATTCATCTCTTGCCTTTTTGTCCTTTACACCTCCTTTTTATTGACTTGTATGTACAAACCTATAAATGAATTAGTTTTGCCATCTGTAAAAAGGTCAATAATGCATTTCAGTATTTTGTTACAGCAACTCACCGGTTTTTGAGTTCAGTTTTTACTGAACACAACCATGGACATTGTGAGCACTTCTATTTTTGAAAGGACCTCTAAAAGCATCTGTAACATCTGTCTGTAAATCACTATGCTAAAATCTGGCTAAATTTGATTTTTTTTTATCTGCTTTTGTAAATGACTGTGTAATTTAAATCTGACAGCAGTTTGAACATTCATATAATAGCATTTGAATGAACTGCTGAAAACATTTTGGATATTAAGAGATCAGAAACTACTTCTCCAAACTGAGTTTGTTGGAAAAATATTTCTAAAACAAGTAAGATGTTAACTGTACCAGTACTTAACCTTTCCACATAACCCCACTTCCAAAGATCTGAACTGTGGCTGTAATTCAATTTTGCAGAGACCTTTTGTGTAAATGCTGTTTTCTGCCCAAGTGATTAGATCACTTATTGGGAGTAACTTCCCAAAAGACTTTATTTTGTGCAAAAAGTACATAAACATGAGCAGCATAACATATGTATTTATTTTTTCCTCCTAAACCTACTTCTTTCACCAGGAGGCGAGCAGCAGGTGTATCAGGCGCGTACAGGACCTTCCCTCGCAGTAACGGTCTGAAGGTGCTCCAAATGTAGCGCATTCCAGGTGTGCCCTCCAGGGTGTCGATAAGAGTCTGACAGAAATCATCTGCAGAAGACAGGTGAGCAAAGGCCACAAAAGTATTTATAAAAATGAAGCTGCATGTGTGTTTCATACATAGCATTCATGTTTTTCTCTTTTATAAAAAAAAATGAACACGACCATGTGTTTATATGGTATTTTTAAGCTTTTATTTTTGTGTTAATTTTTAAAGCGGACACATTTTTCATAATAATAATTTATTCAAACGTCTTCTTAATTAAAAAAGTATGCCAAGCTGTCCACAGAGAGCGGGTTGGGGAAACAACTTATTAAAGCAGAAATTAAAAAATTCAATCAGACATCCACATGTCTGGGGGAAAAAAGTCTGATTTTCATTCCTAAACAGCCCCAATGCCTCTTTCCTTTTATTTATTTTTTATGCGCGTTATAACTAACATAGCAAAAGGTATGAAACCTGTAAATCCATAAGACAGTCCAGATGTTGGAGAGCAGTAAAAGGAGTTCATCCTTAATAAGGTTTACCCTCTTGTATAAACACTTACTGTATATGCATTTGCCAACAATTTCCAGTGGGATCAGTAAAGTTCTATCTTATCATATCTCTTATGTATCACACTGGATGTGGAATAACTATTTAATTGGTTATTAGTTGATTGGTTGGTTGGTTGGTTGGTTGGATAGTTTGTTAGTTACAGTAGTTAGTTAGGTAGGTAGGTAGGTAGATTGGTCGGTTTGTTTATTTATTTGTTGGTTTGTTAGTTTTTCATCTTCTGCTTCTTCCGGAGTCGAGTCGTGGGGACAGTAGCTTAAGCAGAGAGGCCGAGACATCTCTTTCCTCATCCATCTTTTCTAGCTCTTCTGGGAAAACCCCAAGACATTCCCAGGCCAATTGAGAGGCATAGTTTCTCCAGTGTAACCTGGGTCTTCCCCGGGGTCTCTTCCCAGAGAGCCTCCCTAGGGCAGCACACAGTGGGGCTTCTTATCAGATGCTCAAACCACCTGAACTGGCTCCTCGCGATGTGGAGGAACAGTGGCTGTGCCCAGAGTCTCTCCCTTATAACTGAAATTCTCACACTATCTCTAAGGGAGAGTCCAGCTAAATTGCACAGAAAAATCATTTCAACCATCTGTATCGGCAATCTTGTTCTTTCAGTCACTACCCAGAGTTTGTGGTCATAGGTGAGGGTAGGAACGTAGACCAACAGAAAAACAGAGAGCTTCATCTTACAGCTCAACTCTCTCTTCACAACAATGGACCAGCACAGAGTACGGAATACTGCAGATGCTCCATCAATTCATCTGTCAATCTACCAATCTATTCTATCCTCACTTGTGAACAAAGCCCCAAGTTTTGAACTTCTCCACTTGAGGCAGAACCTCACCATCAGCCCGGGGAGGGCAGTCCACTCTTTTCCAATTTAGGACTATGGCCTGAGATTTGAAGGTGCTGATCCTCATACCAGCTGACCAACCTCATACAAGAGATCAGTCAACATTATGCTGCACATTTTTAAAAGAAAGCACATCTGAAAGGACAATGATGGCAGGTAAGTAGTTCTATTTTAAGAGAAATGGTTTGGACTCCACCCTACAAGCTCCAGTTAGATGCATTATCAAATGGTGTAAAGCCAGAATTTTGAACTGGAATCTAAACAACTTTTTCACAATACTTTCTGCCAACTGTTGGGGCGTCACAAGTTTAAAGGCACAACTAAAATTCAAAGGGCACAAACAAATGACTTACTGTGTAGGTGTTAAGGATCTGAGAGAAAAATCATCCCCCCCACCCCCAAATCTGTGCACCCTGGAGAAAGTATTGACGCAATCACTGCATTGGAGAACAGAATGGTCACTAAAGACCTCTCATTGGAGATTCTTGATTAAGGGTTTTTGTTTGTCCAGGAGTCAGTGACAATCATTGGTGCCTTAGGTGTCTTTATGGTTTATCGATCTTTTGGCAGCACTTTTCTTTAAGTACTTTGACCCAACAAAACTGATAACAACTTTGACCACTTAAGGACAATACCCTGGAGCAAACTAATTCTGAATATTCAGCGAGTTGATTGCAGCATTATGTTGGATGGGCATGAAATTACAAGTTTAATGGGAATCATGCTTGAAAGCATTTTAAGGTAAGTTTAGAGACATTTGTTGACGTATTTTTCCAATCAAAATTTCTAATAATGCTTAACTACCAAGGTTTTTATTGGTCCTTGTAATACTAGGAATTTAACTGTTGTATCCATATCAAGTTTATTTAAAAAAGCATGCTCCCTAATGACATCATTCATGGTTCATTCACAATTAGAATTACTTTGGCATTAAAAAAAGCAAACTAAAGGTGTTTAGAAAAGTAGATTTTGACCTAAAAGCACAAACAAGTTTAAATAAATTCAAACCAGAGGTCCAGAGCTTACAACATTGGAAAAGCCGTCTTATTTTAACTGAAAAAAGTCAACATGTTCAGCAGCAGTAGGATCATTACTAATTTATCTAATCTTCAAACATGAATATTGCCAGGCTGTGAGAGTGATGAATAAGTTACACGAAGACCTGTGCTGAGAGCAAAGGCACCTGGAGTGATTCGACAGCTTGTTCTTCCACTAGTTTTGCTTGTTCTGGTTTTTACATGAATCATTCTGGCGGTGCGGTTCTTCATCTACCGACTGATCAGTTTGCCGTGACGTACGCCAGTCAATATGTCTGACTGCCTGTCCCTCTTGTTCTGACACCTGTCATAACATCAGTGCTTTTTCCATTCTTGTTTCATTCTTTATTTTTTGCCTGTCATGCCTGCAATACTTCAGACCTCTCTTCTCTTATTACACCAGGGCAGCCATCTCCCCATTAGAGATATTTTAGCTGCCATTTTCAATGCAATTAAATCTTAGCCCTTTTGCCCGCTGGTCATCTTTCCCAGGTGCTCCTGGGAGGTCGGTGTGCAGACAGATAATGGCCTCCCTTTAGTTTAGGTCTGGCCACCTGTTCTCCACACAGGCTGCACTGATCCTGCCTTCTGCAATCATAACACTTGAGAGGCAGAAACAAAAGTGCATGAAACTCAGCTCACTTTGCAACACACTGTTAGCGTTCTTTAGAAAGTGGAGCTCCATACTGAAAGATGTCCTGTAGCAGAAAAAAGAATGAATGAAACACTTTTATTGGCTCTTTCATACAACAGGAAACTACCGGATTCTCATTAGACTTGGATAGTTTTTATACAACTGTACTTGTGTCCTAGCAACATTTATGCACATGCAGTCTTTATTTGTGTGACTTCCCCCTTCTGTTTTGACCCCATTTATCCAATGTTTAGTTAAACAAAAGAGAGCTACCTCCGCAATAACTGTTAACTAGCATGTGCAGGTGGGCAGGAAATATTTCTTAAGGATTGCCTTATCCTAAAAAGATCATAATCCCATCCCAGCATAGAACGACACACAATGAGATTCTCCGTTATTTATATTAGCTTGTCTTGTTCCTCTGCTAGCAGGTCAGTTTATAGACATGTTAGCTTGTTAGCAAGACTTTGCTGCCCTTTTCTATGGTGAACTTAACACTTTTGAAGGTACATGTATAAAAGCATGTACAGTGTTTCCCATAGATAACTGGCCATTGCGGGACACTCATCTCGTCCGTGATTTTTGTTGGGGGGGGGGGGGGGTGGACAGTTGGACTGACAGAGACAGGTCCTAAGCTGCACAGTGCGCTGCTTATACAGACAGTTTTAGCAGGGGTGGGGTGAGGAGACAAAGACATGTCTGAGCTGCATAATTTACATTCTAGTTGGGCAACCACTAGAGAAGAAAGTGAGGTGGTTGGTGGGTTTATATGATGATTATTCAGTATAAAGTCACAGGTCTGCTTGGATTTGTTCTTTTTAAGGAGTTTGGGGGACCTTCATTTGTTCATTCATTCTGTCATTTTCATGCCTAAAATCATTTTGTGTTGTACAAAATTAACAATAAGCAAAGTGCAAATGAAGAATGGTTGAGTACTTGATTATCTAGTTAGTTGATTGGTTAAGTAGGTTTATTTGAGCGGTGGGCAGACTTGTTGTTAGTTGGTGTGATATGGTTGGGTTTAAGGGTTTGATCTAGTGGGTGGGTTGGTTGGTTGGTTGGTTTAGTGGGCTGACTGGTTGGTGTGGATTTGGTTGGGTTTAGAGTTGTTGTTTGGTTCAGCAAGTCGGTTGGTTGGTTGGTTGATTTAATGGGCTAGTTGGTTGTTGTTTTTTTCTAGTGGGCTGGCTGGTTAGTTGATGCAGATTTGATTGGGTTTAGAGGAGTTGTTTGGTTCAGTAGGTGGGCGGGTTGGTTGGTTTGGGTGATGGATTGGTTGTGGAGCTGGTTCGTTTGGTTTGGTGAGGTTGGGTTAGTTGGCAAGTTGTATAGAGTTATGAATAAACAAAACCAATCAATAAATAAAATAAATAATATTAATTTAATAAGGCAAATACCATTGAGATCCCATATCTCTTTTGCAAGGGAGTCCTGGGCCTGAATTTGATAGGGATTATGGGTTGGTTGGTTCAGTAGGAAGGTTGATTGGATTAGAGGACATGCGGATAAATTGGGGAGCTGTTTGTTTGATTTGGTGAACTTTATTATCTGCTTGGTTGGATTCATGTGATGGTTGTTTGGTTTGGTGGGTGGTGAGGTTGTTTGATTAGTTGGTACATTAAGTACTCAGCTTTTGGTTTGATTGGCAGAGAAAAATGCATTGGACCCTGAAATAAAGCACTTTTGCATCTTGAGAAAAATGGATTAGTTATCAATAGTTTCATTCCAAAAGCGATCATTAGATGACAGAGGTTACAGATCTTCTTAAAGGTCCACTGACATGATGTTTGAACTTTGCATAAAATGGCACAACATATATATGTTGTATCATTCAGCTAT
>JARVGS010000001.1:17292186-17304906 GCA_031762315.1 Hypsolebias antenori | reverse complement strand
TATATATATGCTTTTCATTGTGACAAGAATCATGGTTAAATTTATGTTAGAAGGGAAAAAAGGTTCAGTCAACTCAGTTATCTTCTACTAAAGTCACATGTCAGAAACTATTTTCAAATTAATTTACAATGGTGAAGTCACTTGTCTACTTGTATTATCATGACAGAGAAACCTGTTCTGTCTGTTTAAAGAGGACTAATAACCAAATCAAAGTGACAGTTTAAAAGGTTGTTTTGGACTTGGTAACATTTCTGTGACCTTGCTCTTTTCATTGTAGTGAAGCTTAGATGTTCATGCCCCTAGGAGCCCTGTAAAAACACTACTTGTAACTGAGGCTCCTTTTTACAATAAAATAGTGAAAAATTGTTACTTGATCACTTACAATTAATAATCAAACAATAAAAAATAGTTTTGACATGCATATCCATTTGACCATCCAGTCAGGGCAGAATTAGTTAATCTACAAAATTTGCAAAACTTCATTAGCTTTGTTTCCCCCCAAAAAATCTTGCATTGCTTATTCAGCTGCAATAGTAGGTAACTATAAAAGAAACGGTTCAAAGTCTATAAAACTGGATTTCAAGGGTAACAGCTGTTTTTCCTCTTTTAAAGCAGCAAATCCAAATAACAATTTTTCAGACAGCTCGATGCAGTGAAAAATCAAAACAGTTCCTAATGCAAGCCATGCTGATACTCTTACAATAGTTTGTGTTCAGACCTCACTGCTCAATGTCTCCCAGTTGTATATTGAACAGAGTCTGCTGACAACAAATCACTGGATTCACCAGAGTAAATCTAGAGTGTGAAAAAACAGTTTGGACAATGACCCAGTGGCGCTTACCATAATCGACAGATGAGTTCACTTTTCACTGCAGCTGCTTTGAGCATTGAGAGTACCTGGATAGGTGTTGGTTAAACTTTTGTGTATCCTGAAATATTGCACAAACTAACCTAGTTTGTGCAATTTTCAGGATACACAAAATCCGTAGAAGAACAATATGTTCATAATAGCATGACAGAATATTTGCTTCAAGCTAATACAGGTAGTCCTCGGGTTACGACGGTCTCGTCTTACGACGTTTCGACGTTACGACGCATCTCACTTATTCACGTTACGCGGTTACGTCGGTTTTACATAGTTTTTATGTCGGTTTTACGTCGGTTTTTACGTTGGTTTTAAGACGGTTTTACGACGTTAAACGTCGTAATGCGGCGGCGCAGCGGCGGAAGAATACAGTACGTGGTGCAGCGGTGGAGAAATACAGTACTGTATGGAGGAGGACGGCGTCACTAGCATCCCAGTAGGCCATTAGCCCTTGATTAGCCTTTCATTATTGCTCCCAAAACGCAAGGAGGACTCTTTTGATAGCAGTGCATCAAGGAAAAGGAAGGCCATCACCATGGACTTAGGTCGAAAATCGGTTTACGCGCTTGGTAAAACAGGTACGTCACATGTATTTAAGTACGTTCCGACTTACGTCAAATTTGTTTTACGATGCCGCGTGAGAACGGATCTACATCGTTAGTCGAGGACTACCTGTATATATATGCACTAAAATAAACTACTACTTACTACTTGTCCTACTATTCCTATTTTGTGGTTTTTCACTTATCATGGGGCTTCAGGTACGGATTTCCCACGATAAACAAGGGACTACTGTATTTCTTCATAAGCATTGGCTGCTGTAATACATAAAAGCAGTAATGTCTCATGCTGTACTCATGTTACATATCACAGTTCATATCCATGGAAGTTTTCTTTCTTTTATTTATTTATTTTTTTTCCAAAATGTGATTTACTTTTGTTATTACTAGAGAAAATCCCATGCTGAGATGAGAGCATCCTGTTGCTGGCTGCTCCCTAAACTGAAACTTTCTCAGACTCGTTATCATCTCCTCGCAAGACTCAATCCTCTCCTGGAATCAAAGTGTCATCCATGTCTTTACGTTAATACAACCATTTCTGGCCACCTGGCAAGCTGAGTCCATTGTGGCACATCAGCTTTTCATTTCAACACACAGCCAAGTGGTAAAAGATCGAGGATTCACATCATATGAGTGAATAATAAACATATAACAGCAAAAGAACATACGGTATATATTTATCAGTTACGATCATATTACTGTAGTTATAAAAGATTTGTGGACAGAATGTTGATATTTAGGTTGAATTTAAAGATTATGTTTAAAAACTGTGTTTTGTGACAACACCTGCAGTGTCATTGGTAATATTTACATTGATTTGCACATCATGTGTTACTATTTTAAATTAATGGTAATGGGACTGCACTTATTTAGCACCCTTCTATCTAATCAAGATACTCAAAGTTACATCTTCCGCTCGTTCTAGAGTTAAGTCATGGGGGCAGCAGCTTGAGCAGGGAGGTTTGAACCACCTCAACTGGTTCTTCTTGATGTGGAGCAGTAGCTCTACAGTACTCCGAGTCTTTCCTGGACAAGTGAACTTTTCACCCTGTCTCTAAGGAAGAGTCCAGCTACCATGAAGAGAAAACTCATTTCAACCACTTTATCTGAGGTCTCGTTCTTTTTGTCACTACCCAGAGTTGGTGAGTCACCATGCAGTGATTCATCATCAGTTGAGGTGTTCTGAAATGCCGCAAATAATCTTTTCTTCTTTTAACCCACTTCTCTTATCCACATCGTCCTTATCCACATTGTAACACACCACCCCCACATTCTCATGCATGCCAAAGCCCTGCTACCCTCAGCTGACCTACCTCCACACACACACTCACACACCTCTGTCAACATCTCTGCTGCAGTGACCTGCTTAGAGGGCTGAGGCGAGAAGCTGCTTCACTGATGCTGCCACTGGTTCACGTTCAGATCTGATAACACCCGTTGGTGCCAATAATGAGACAGCTGTTCCTGTCCTCATGACTAAACTGAGAGGCAGACGGAGGTGAACAAATGTGCTCATCACCTGGATAAAAATGGAAGATGTTCTAAGTGCTGCCAAGGAATCAGTAACACGAAAAACAAGAGCAGAAAAAGGAGTGTTAATATTATGAAGAGCTAAAAAACTAAATTGTTTCAGCATTCCAGTGTTTGTAGGATTTATCCTAATCTGCTCCAAATTAAAGAGCGGGGAGACCAGAGTCTGTGTTGAGGATGACTATCAGCTGTGACTGCACAAACTTTTAGCTCAGGGGAGTCCAAAGTATGGTCCGTGGGCCATTTGCGGCCCTTGGAGTGATTTTGTGCGGCCCACAACTGTATTTTAAAAATGGTCTCATTTTGTCAGGCAGACTTAAAGAGGTTGATGCAGAATTACACCCCCTAAAATTTAACTAATGCTTTTAATTGTTATAATGTTTAAGTTTAATAAAAAACTGGTGAGAACATTTATTTGTTAAATGTGGAATATTGGCTACAATACTACTTTTGCTAATGAATAATGATGATAATTGATTTATTTGTTTATTTTCAATTTTATTGTACAAAGCGCCACAAACCTTTACTGACTTTTACCAAAACGTAGAGTTTAATAAATAATTAAACTTGGCTAAATATAACAAGTGTTTTCAAAGAGTGAATCCTGGTTAAAAAATAAATTGGACACTTGTTTCTTAAAAAAAAAAAAAAGCGGTTTACAAGCACAAGAAAACAAAAAACAATAGACCCAATACGTCAAAGACATTGAATGATTTTTTTTAACAAGGTTGTGTTTACAAGGCTTTTTATATTTTGGATATATGACACTTTAGATACTCTTATCTTCAAAATATTGGGATATAATAAAATGAATGCTTGTTTATTTATCTTAAACTCAAATATTTGTAGCTTGCGAATACAGTAGTCCCTCAATATTTTGCGGATCGACTTTTGCGGACTCACTGTTTCGCGAGTTTTCAACGTAAGATTTTACACAACACATGATTGTTAACTCACATGATCAGGATGATACGGGATAAAATGGTAACGGGAGCAGAAGGAGCAGGAACCAACCAATAGGACAAAGAAGAAAAACAAAACAAAATACTTTGGACAGTCACTGCCATTTTGTAGTTTTCTTTCTTTTTTTTTTTTCAATGAGCCCACACTGTAACATAAGTCAAAAGAACTACACGTCCCAGAAGCAGTGTTTCTGTCCGCTGCTTTCTGCCAAAATTCAAAGAACAGCAATGGAGGGAGCAAACACTAGCAGAGAAACCGACATGGTAAAAAAAAATAAAAGCAAAGTCAGAAGTAACGATCTATAGGCCTGTTGCGATAATCAATAAATCAATTAATCGCATGAAAAATGAAAATTATCAACCTTATTTTCACTTATCGGTTTTATCATTTATCGGCTTTATCGTTTCTTCTTCTCTCCCTTTCTACTGAAGAAACCAGATGACAAAAGGCTCAACTCTGGTGCTTTTCACTGACCCCTCCCTTTCTCTTTAAAATCTGTTTTAATTGTCCAAAATCACATTTTTGGATCACTAAAAGCAGCTAAGCTGAGAAGCTAAGCTACGAGCTAATCTAACAGGTCGACCTCGGGAAAAAAACCTGTCTTGTCGAAGCTCCAAAATTCACGGTTGGAACATGTGCCTTCGTGTAAAGTTTTTCTCTGCAAAAATAAGCTGAGAACTTGTTTACGGATTTTTTTAAATTAAAAGTTTTGTGTGAAAAATGCTATGCTAAAGAGCTCAACACATCAAGCGTACGCCATTTTGAGAACTGAAGAGAGACAGCCCTTGTAACGTCAAGGGGCCTCCCTCCCATTTTTCTTAAAGAGACGCTGCTCGTTCCCTCACTTTCCGTCCTTCAGTTCAAATGGTCTTATACTACCACCTGGTGGTCATAAAAAGATACTACACATAAAACAAATTAAACACTTCTTCTTAAATTTGATAATTATTGTCAAATTTCAATCAATATTATCGTTTATCGCTATAATTTCTGAGACAATTAATTGCCCAGCAAAATTTGTTATCGTGACAGGCCTAACGATCTATCTATTAAGCTCACAGAACTGGCAGGAAAGTCGCAAATAATCCTGAAACTGAACACATCCTTCTAGTTGTAGTAACATCTTCACTGGTGAGTACCCATAAAATATTTTACAGTACTGTACAGTACATATATATATGTTGTTAAAATTACATAGGTTTAAGAGTTTAGAACATTATTAAGAACATTGCAAGAGTGTGGGAAGAGTTTATAAAGCCTTAAAATATATGTAAATACTAAAATAAATATAACGTCCCTCTTCGTGGATTTCCACCTGTCGCAGGAGTGTCTGGAACGTTGCACCATTAAGTAAGGGATTTCTGTACTTTCATTTAGACAAGTTTGGCCTGCACATGAAAAGGTTTGGACACCCCTACTTTAACTGAGTATCTGTAAAATGAACTAATTTAAGCCTTTTTTTTTTTTGGGCAACTCAGTGTTTGCATCTCCATGGACATTTACCATCGGACCAGCAGAGTCTTCGTGAATAGATAATCGCCTCCTAAAAATGATGTGAAATCCCAGACCATAAAATGGCTTTCATGCCTGTATAAAACCTTAAAATGCTTGGCGAGGCATTCATATAATTGGTCATTAACCTCCATGAGCCCTCTGGAATCACCATTGTCCTGCTAACTCCCACTAGTTTGGCCTAATAACAATATTTCATGTTGACATTGGCTAAATGCTCCACGTGTTGTGTACACAAAACACCACTGTCTGCTTCTGTATTCATGGCAAAAACTAAGTAGGTTTTTCATCCTGATACAGAAAAATCACAATACGTTACTTCTGCCATTAAAAAAAAACCCAAAGGTTCCCCAGGTATAAATCTGCCTTGATTTATTCTGAACGAGTTAAACTTTGATGATTTTTTTTCTGTTTCTGTTACATGTGAGATGTATCTTATTTTACTCTGACAACAGAAACTCTGCAGCGCATCAGCCCCATAACAAAACAAGTGGGTGGATGACTCCCCATCACAGGGAATAAATCAAAGACACTGCGGCTCTCTGTAACGACGACACCACCCTCAGATGTGATTCATAAGGCCGACTAGATTCTTTGACTACTTATTACAGTAGTGTTGTTGAAGGGCTGCAGTAACACTTGATCTGTGCAGCACAAGAAATGTGAAAGAAAAAATACAAATAATGTGGACACCGTATAGAGTGGATCACTGATTGGCCAAATGTGTTTTATGTGAGCCTGACAGACAGACAGATGTTTAATACTTTAACTTAAGGGATTATTTTGATGCAGTGTTCTGTGGAAAAGTTATTAATATCTTACCTGTTCCAGGTAGCTGGGTTTAGTTTTCTTAGTTTTTTTCTGATGATGATAGTTTCTGTAATTGTGTGAATGTCTATGAAGCATTCACACTATTGTGATCCTCTTTTCTTTCGTACATATTTTGGCGCAACTCACATCCCGAAGTTTTCAATTTATTTCAACAAATCATATCAAAACATTCAGCTCTTTCAGGACAATCCTGCTATGACTTTTGGTATTGATGCAACTTTAGCTTTTTAAAATATTTAGTCTTTTCTGCCACTTTTTTACCTCATAGAAAATGAATTGAGCTCATTTTACATCCTTCAAATATTTATATCTGTTTACAACCTTTTACTGCTCCTTTCACATTTTGTTCCTGTTCAGGTACGTTCAGCTTCCTTGTGCAAATTTATAGTTTTTCAGCTACTTTAAGCTAATTTCAGCTGTTTTTTTTTCCCAGCTGTCTTGTGCTCCTTTGAGATCCTTTCTACCAATTACAACATATTGGTGCTTCTTCTAACTTCTTTTTGCCCATTTCAGCTTGTTCTGCTCCATTCAGCTTATGTCTGCAAATGTAATATTTTTTTCTGCCATTTCAGCTACTATTTAGCAGTTTTATGCTAATTTTAGTAATTCAGTTAATTCACATTTGTTGCACAAATTTAAATTTTTTTCAGTCCAATTCAGCTAAAAAATGTGCTCTCTTCAATTCATTCTAGTAATTTAAACTTCCCTCTTCTTTTTAAGCTACTTTTCAGCTGGTTTTATCTTTTCTAATAATACAATAAATATCTAACAAAACAGATAATTTCCACTTTTTGTGCTCATTTATGTTTCTTCCAGCATAAGTGGAAAAAGATGTCTGCTTTATTATGCTAATTTAGGCTAGTTCTACCTTTTCAGCCATTTTTTAAAGCATATTTTTTTAGCTAATTTCAGCTGTTTTCAGATAGTCACTTTTTTTTTTTTTTTTTTTTTTTGTGGTAATTTCTGCTACTTTCAGCCCAGTTAACTTATTTCTGCTAATTTCAGCTTGTTGTGATTCTTTCAGCTTATTACTGCTAGTTTCAGCTTCTGGCTGCTATTTAAGTTACTATTTACCTTTTTGTTCCAAATTTAGCTTTTTCAGCTATTCAACACTTTTTTTTTAGCTCATTTCAGCTCGTTCCACTTTCTTCTGGTAGTTTCAGCTTCTTTCTGACTTTTCAGCTATATTTCAGCTATACTTTTGCTAATTTCTGCTTTTTGTAGCTAATTTCCTAATTTTTGTGTTCATTTCTGCTTATTTAAACCTAATTCAGCAAATATGTGTTCTTTCTGCTTTCTTCTGCTATCTTGGGCTTGTTCTTCCATTTCAGCTACATTTCAGCATGTTTTAGCTCATTTCAGTTGTCTTTTAGCAAGTTCTTCAGCAATAATCATTAACGCTGCATTTTCACAGGAAATGCAATTCCTCTATTTTTCATTGTGTCCAGTTTGTTGCTCGTCTCCCAGTATTTTCAACCATTATAATTCTATTTCCTCAGTTCTACTCTGCTCCAGCTGCACCCGCTCACATCTGCTCCCAGTCTTCATCCAGACCAGGTGTCTCCACTTCCTCATCAGTCCCTCTCTTTATCTTCTACCTGTTCTCATTCATTAATAAGTCAAGCCTGTTTTTTTCTTGTGCCTCCTTGTGCTGCTCCTAAAACTTGGGTATGTTTTGCTGCCATTTGTTTTTGCTTATAAAAGTTAAGTTTTATTTTGCAAGCTCCTTGTATCAAATCTTCATCCTTGGGTCCGCAACAAGTTCTTTCAGCCACCTTGGTTTGAAGAAATTACTGTAGTTTTAATTTTTCAAGACTGTTTTTATTATTATAAAAAAAAACTATTCATTGTTAACTGTTTGAATTAGATGGTTGATGCTTTAAACATGTGTAGTTTAGTGATCTGTCACTTACAAATTACCTTAAACAAGAAATAGTTTTACGAGGGCCAAGTCCCAACTGAAGACCTTTTAATCACTGAAAGGCAGCTGATAATGTCTGTGCGCACGTGTATAATCATGCGTGTTCGTTTATCTATCTGTTAGTAAAATTTCTCAAGAATTGAACAGGGCTGACTCCAAAAGTTAATCAGTTGTAGATGTAAACACAATTATTGGTTGATGATTTATTTTTATTTTTTTTGCTAAAAGACAACAACTGGCTGGTGCCAACAGTTGATGTTGAATTTTTAAACAAAGATCTTGTGTAATGAGTCTGTGCTTGGGGTCTGTGCTGTGAACGTCTCTCAGCTAATACTATTTTTATAGAAAATATTGGTAAAATTGACTGTTTTCTTTTGTTTTCTAAGGCTGCTTGAAAGTGGCAGCCATCTTGAACCTAATCTGTCGTCAATGTATACCCTGTCAATACATCTTGATCGTTTCATTAAAATCCATCTGTTGGTTTATGAGATATTTAAAGAATACCACATACGGCACATTGTCCACCTGTTAAAACTTATACAGCAAGCTATAGTGATGACCCAGACAAACAAAGACCTTATATAATGTTTGACCTTGATTTGCGACTTTGAGCTTGAAGCATGGATAATAAAAACTGTGCATAACGCTCTGTCTAGTGACGATGCCTACGTGTATCAAGTTTCATTACATCATCTTGAGCGGATCAGAAGTTATGTGCCAGACAAGAGAAAGTTTACGGACTGTGCCACAATAATACCCGCTTTCCACGGGCGAATAATCATTGTTCAAGTTTGCTGTTTAGTGCTGCGTGATAACAAATCCACTGAACGCTGCCCTAAAAAAAACTGAACAATCTTTTGAAACCGAAGAACAATCATCTGACTAATAAACACCAAACACTGCTGAATATCAGCTGAGTCACCAATGATTATCATCAATATAGCTGAAGGTTTCAGATGGTACAAAAGAACGTACTGTAAAGGAGACGTCAGAAGCAGCATGTCTCCATTTAGTTTAAAATAAAAGAAAAGATGATTAACAGGCTTTAATTGTCAGGTAATATTTCCGTGAACCTTTTTTTTTTCCCCCTTTCTGATGTGTAAGAAGAAAGTATCTGCCCTTCAAACGCAGCCTTCAGAAGTCCTGATCCATTTCCGTAGGGCCAAAATTGTATTTCTTTATTAGAAATAAAATACAGGCAGCGTGACATAACGTGCAGAAGAGATAGATCATCAAAATATTGAAGGTGACACTCACAATTGGCTGGTATTAGGATAAGATTGTTCTTATTCTCTAGAGGGGGAGGGGAGTTAAAGGCAGATTACTTCTATAGGAGACAATTTTAGTTGTAAATCCCCCCCATTACCTCTCCCTTCTATGAATAACTTAGCTGTCCTTGACAACCCAACTCTGGGACCACATCCTCGTCCCCCACTCACTGCTGACCAGTTTTGGCAGAAACAGTGATTTGTGGAGATGATACAAAAAAAACACTAGTGTACCTTTTGTCTCTTCCGGAGAGTGAAGTTCTTCCACAGGAGCAGCGAGAACTGCGTCAGGAGACCCATTATGGCTTATCCTGGCAATATCCAGCCAAAAGCGTTGCTATGGCAACCGGTTCACTTAATAAACCCTGGAGGGAATAAAAGGCAGAGTTTGGTTTTAATACAGAGGAGCATTGCATCTTGGGGGAATGCTACTAATCATTCTCTTCCCTAGGCTTTGGCGAGGTGGGGGTAGAGGTGGTGTTGGTGAGGGGGTGCAACACCTGTTCGAATAATTATTATCACCTGAGCCCAGGAGATCTCAGGACAGGCCACGTCTCAGCCTGTGGAGATCACACCGTGTGGTTCTACAGTGGCAGGTTTTTAATCAAACATGTAGATGTTATAATGAACGGTACGTTTTTCTTTTAAAAAATGTACCCGTTACCACCTTATTCACTAAATTCACTCTCAATACTCAGATTATTACAGGCTTGCAAACAGGGATATGTCACTCTTTCTTGAGCAGATGATCCACATACAGGTAGTCCTCGACTTAAGGCGCCCTCGACTTACGACAACTCGGACTTAAGAACGGGTGTGCGGCGCAGCGTTAACATACACGTTATATGTATTTCCTCGACTTACGGCAAAAATCCAGACTTATGAACGGGTTTGCGGCACAATATAATGAGTTCCGACTTACATTAAAATCTGCTTACGAACGGTTTGTAGGTACGGAACCCGTTCGTAAGTCGAGGACTACCTGTAATTACAAATACAAGCAGGTAGAATAGAGCAAGTACAGACAGCAGCAAAGTGAGGACATGTGGTCAACTTGTCCTCCAGCATGCAGTCTGTGCCCATAGCAGCATAACTAAAGGATAACTCAGGAAATCCAACCTAACCCTAACCATATAATTTATCAAAAAGGATAGCCTTTTGCCTAGTTTTAAAAATAGAAGAGTTATCAGCCTCACAGACATAAACTGGAAGTTGGTTCCACAAGAGAGGAGCCTGAGAACTGAAAACTCTGCCTCGCATTCTGCTTTTGGGAACTCTAGGAACGCCAAGTAAACCTTCAGTCTGAGAGTGAAATGCTCTGTTAGGAAAATATGAACAATAACATCTGTAATATAAGATGGAGCTAGGTTGTTGAGAGCTTTGTAGTTTTGAAGTAAGATTTTGAATTAAATTCTGAATTTAATAGGGAGCCAATGGAGAGAAGCTAAAAGTGGAGAGCTATGATCTCTCCTAATAACTCCAGTTAAGACTCTGGCAGCAGCATTTTGAATCAGCTGAAAACTTTTTAAAGAAGTATTTGAACAACCAGATAAACCATTGCAATAGTCCAGTCTAGACGTGACAAATATATGAAGCAGTTATTCTGCCTCCCCCTTTTTATTTTTGGTAGTTATGGCGGCACACAGAAAGAACAGCAGCTTCTCATGCTCCCAGGATTAAGTCTTATTTTAATTCCTATGAGGCTGTTTTAGGCACTGGTTCAGTGCTGGATTTGTGGCTCAGGTAGAGCTCAACCGAGCTGATGGCCATCAGAGACAGTTCAGTTGAGTTCTGAAATCCGCACTTGGCAGACAGCAGCTCCTGAGGATGGCAGAATGGCGCAGCAGTATGGTGCAATAAGAATGAGGAGCAACGGTCAGGAGGAGGCGAGAAGGGGGTGAAGTGGGGGGGGGAGGTGTTGGCCCAGCTAAAGGCTAGAAAAAACACTGATTCCTACTCTCATGGGACACCAAGGGAGTAAATCTGTGCATGGTACAATTACATTTTAGGACTTTCAAGGCATAATGTGCTGCACAGGGCTCAGTCGCAGATCATGTGTCCTCCAAAAAAAAAAAATACTGATCCAAAACAGAGTTAAATAAAAGAATAGCAAAGTTTAAAATGTTGCATTGTTCTGAAGTGGACCTCTGAGCCCTGACCGCAAACCTGAGACAGCTGGAGATGTTTGGCCATGAGGAGAGGACAAACATCCCTTTGGACCAGTGCAGAAACTTCAGGGACTTACAGAAGTAGCATGATTTTAGTGATTGGTTCAAAACGTTGTGCAACAAAATGTTAAGTTAAAGGTTTTATCCTTTCTTTTACATCCATGTTCATAATTCTTATTAATTTAATTAAAAATGTAAAAAAAAAAAAAAAATTGTCCCTGTGATGGACTGGAGATCTGTCCAGGTGTCCCTGTGATGGACTGGAGACCTGTCTAGGGTGTCCCCACCTCTCACACATCATCTGCTGCATATGAGCACCAGTGACCCTGCAATCCGACAAGGAAGAGCTGGGTAAAGATGGACACTGCCAGACCTCTTTCATATTGTGCCTATTGCTGTAGCTTGTCTTGTCCTCATGCAGCAGCCTGAATCCATCCAGTGAAGCATCTGTGTCTGCTATCGCAGTTAGCCATGCTTCTGTAAACAACAGGGTGATGCAGGTTAGGAATTCCCTCTGATGCTACTTATATCTGGCCTTACAAAATTACTAAAATCTGACCATCTACACATCCAATGATGGATGTGTAGATGGATGATGGACAGATAGATGGATGAATAGATGAATAGATGGATAGATGGATCGATGAAGGATGGATGGATGGATGGCTGGATGAATGGATGGATAGATGGAAGGATGGATGATGGATGTGTAGATGGATGGATGGATGGATGATGGATGGATGGAAGGAGGGATGTTGGATGGAGAAATGTATGTATGTATGTATGTATGGATGGATGGATGGAAAGTTCATTTAATATTCTTTTTTCTTTTATTTATAAAATGTGTTCATTTTTTAAAACTACAATACAAAACAATCCCATAAATGATAACATACAAAATATAAAAAAATGAAAGGCAGCAGAAAGAAGAAAAAATCTTATTATATCTGCCCTTTTTTTCAAACAATCAGTTCAAACAATAATAATCTTCAAGTAAAAGAACAAAATGAATAACTCTTTCTAATTTTCTAACTAATACAATACACATTAAGCTACTTCATATATTTTTTTAACAATTCAGTTTTAATCATTTTCTTAAATG
>JARVGS010000001.1:17178854-17191676 GCA_031762315.1 Hypsolebias antenori | reverse complement strand
TGATATCCCCACCTCCACCAGTCTCTGAACCTGCTCCACTTTCTCCACAAACAACACCACAGCCCCGTTCATGCGGGATGCAGACTTGATGGACCCATGTCCAACCACCTCCTCCACCACCAAACAAACTTCCTCCACCTGCACGAAGAACCAGCACCACCTTGATGCCGTTCTTACGTGTCAGCGTGGAGAAGTTCCCAGAGCCTGCCATCATGGCGTCTAGACGCCGTACAGCCAGGTGCACCTAACGGCCGGCCAATAGAGGGCGCTAGGGCGTCGCCCCACTGGAACTTCTGGAGCTATTTACCATTTTACATTGAAGACTTAAAAAAATAATAATAATAAAAATGAAATAATAAAATAAAAATATTTTTGAAATATATGTATATATGTTTTTAGTTGTGTAGGATAAATATTTTATACTTAATGATGAGTTATATTGTTTGTTTCAAAAAACGTTTTCTGATTGGTGACGTATTTCCGGTCCTGGGGGCGCATGAATCTTATCCATGGACTCTCGTTAAAAATGGCGCATGCGCAGTTATTCCACAACGTTGCAAGAGAATGGGAAGATGCGGGGCACAGTCTAACCTGGGCTGTAAATACTGATCACGTAGGGCTGGGCCATATAATTTCGTTCACAATAATACTAGTTTAAAAAAAGCTTGCCCGGGCAAAAAAATGATATCATGATATGCTAATTCATGACGTAATAGTTCAGGGCGCCCCGCCCCCTTAACAACCGAGCGCTTCGAACGACCAAACCGAACTGCGCACCCCCCTCCACCTGTCTGTACTGGTGTAACGCTAATTGGTTGCACGCAATACTAGCTAGCTAAAATGCTAAAAACAATCAACGCGCGTCTCAGCTTCTCTCCATCCAGCTCTAAAGTGCAGGTACAGACAGCTCAACTGTCTCTTCCTCCCCCCACCCCGCTCTGAGCACCCAGTTCAGGCTGACTCTCCCCCGCTCTAAACTGTCGGTACAAACACGCGCAACTCAACTATCTCGAGTTCCACAGTCGGTGCACAGACCAAGAGGCAGGTGATCAGAGACAGATCAGTTAGAAAAATTAATCATTCCTGCATGAACAGAAGCTGAAACACCAACAAGCTTCAGGATCAGATGATCACCTTGTTTCAATACTTCATTTAAAGACAACATATATTTTGTTGTAGAATTCATTTATGCTCAACAGATCTTAAGCTTCATTTTATTTAGTTATTTTGGGAAACTTCACCTGTACTTTAGTTTTTGTGGTGGATTTTGTTGATCTAAATTTTGTGCTGACTTTTTCAATCTAAATAACAGAAGGATCATTTTTAATTTTTAATTTTTTTATACTTGGAGACTGAATACTTTAATAAATGAAGCAATTTCAGTAAAATTACCCCTTGTTTTTTTATTTTTATTTTAAATAATACTGCAAAGCAACATGTTAATTTTGTCAAATAAATAACTTTGATTTCTTTTTTTTTTCTTTTCCTTCTTTTTTTTTTTGGTTATATCACGAAATTTATCGTTATCGTGATAATGCTCTGAAATATCACAATATAATTTTTGAGCCATATCGCCCACCCCTAGGCTTTACTTTAAAGTTTGTTTTTAAACTGGGACAATCTGTTTATTGCATATTAAAGATTTGTACTAAATCAAAGGTAATCTCAGACTGGACCAATTATTTTGTTTGTCTGTGCCTCGTTTTTGTGCTCTGAAAGCCCCGGCAGATGTTTGCCCATCCTGAGCTCTGTTCTGCTGAATGTGTTCTTTTGGTTAAAAGGGGGCCTTTTCTTTCCACTGTCGCCTTTGTGCTGCTCAAGATGGAAGATTGTGACAAAATGAAGATCTGATGCAATGTGTTGGTTTTGCAGATAATTAATGTTCACTAATGGGCATTTTAAAATGTACTGCATGTGAGTGTATTGCACATTATTTTAATAAGACCTGAACTGACTGTAATTGGATCTGAATCGAAATTATGATTTGGACTTGTTTTATAGAAATTAGCTGAATTGAATAGTTCATAATACCTATAGTTCCAGATGGACAGGGCATTTTGGCCACCGTGCCCTGCTTGGTCTTGGGCCAGGCGATGTCCACCGTCGCCAGGGGATTACAGTACTCCACTCTGATGTTTGGAAGCTTCGAGGATGGTGGCGCTCCATCGTTGTATTCAGGCTCTAAAGCTTCTATGAGCGTCTGGACTGGGGACGCCATTGTGGATGTGGTCCGTGGCCATTGGACCACTGCAGTTGTCGTGGAGGGCATCCTGGTAGTAGTCGTCCGGGTTAATGTGGATGTTAGGGTAACAGTCGAACTATGGGCCGTGGTCCTTGTTGTTGAGGTTGTGGTATCCATGTATATCATCACAGAGGAGGTTTCTAATAAATAGAAAAAGAAAGGATAAAGAAGGTGAACAGGTATACTACAGAAAAATGCAAGTTTAGAAGAAAACTAGCAAAACACTATAAGGTTTTTCCATTTTAAGTTGTATGTTATTTGTGTTTGAGAAGGAAGCATTAGATATATCGGAGGGGTAAAAAACAATCAGGATTTCTTTTCCTTTATCTTTTCCATGTGTCAGGTTAAGAGAAGATCATTCAAAGAGGATCAGTTGGAGCTGGCAGGTGTGACTAAAGTGGGCATGTATGGCACCTAAAGTTCGAGACCCCTGCTGGTTAAACTAATGCACACACACCTCAGAATACACAAACTACCCAATGTGCCTTCTAAATGTAGCTGTCAACTAGAGCATCTTTCTTCAAGTCAATGATGTGTTGCTGTTTTTTTTTTTTTAAGTACCTGCTATTTCTGGGTCAGAGAGGACAAAATGGAATACCCATTTCCTGAATGTGAATCCTCCCTGTGGTTACACTCCAGGAGTTGTTTGTTAATGATGCTGTTTACTGGAGCTTTCTGTAGGGAAAAAAAGGTCCATCATACCACCGACGCATGCACATTCTGAGATGCGCCCATACACTATCTTATTAATCTTTCTCCTCCTACTCAAATTCACAGCAGCTCTTCGAGCCCCCATCATCAATCATGCTACCTATGCACCTTATAATTTGTCCATTGTGTCTCTGATTGGAAAATAGAGGTCCCAAATTAATTTAGTTGAAAGTTTTTTTATGAATGTGGGAACAAAGTGAAGCCACAAAGGATCAAAGAAAACACAAAAGGAATGAAACTCATAACATTTTTTTTACAGGAAAAATGCTAACTTAAGAAAAAGCATGTGCTAGTTAGCCTTTTATTTCAGCCATTGTGAATTTGCATTGTTAGTTAGTCATTGCGATTCTTCAGAAGGCCGTTCGAAAATTTCTGTGTGCTGTGATCTAATTATGGTTTGTGGTTTTGAAGAGGACAGCCTTCTGTAGCCTCTCTAAATGGATGAAAGAGCACTTTCTCACAGACACACACAATTTGGACCTTCGCTAAAATGCAATTTGGGATAGCTGTCGTTTCCGTCTTGCACCAAGATACAATCAAAATGACAGAAGTGACAAACGATCCTAATCTTTGTATGAAAGGAAAGCAAAACAAAATTTAATGAAGGTCAATTTTACGTTGGCAGGTTTAATGGACAACCCATATCCAGCGGGCTCAGATAGCACCAATCCAGTCCCGTGGGATTCAATTTGCAATAGGACAGTTTCTCTGCATGGCAACCCTTGCACTGTGTAAAACAAAACAGAATAAATTAGTGCTACAGTGTGGAACACAGAGGCCACTGCAGGCTGTAATGACACCAGACTACCATCAGCAGTCGATGCATCCGATGCTTAGCATTCAACAACAGATGAGGTTGATTAAATGGTTTGCCACCTCAACAAGAGTACTGGTTGATTTAGTATTTGTTTTCTTTCACTAAGAAAATTGTTTGTTGTTTGTGATTTTTTTTTAATCTCTGCAGGTATTTTAGGTACTCCATTGGAGAAACTCTAACTGGAAAATTGAACACCAAAGTCCACTAAAAACACATTTTTAAAGATATGTAATAACACGAGCACTGCATACGGTACGGCACATTATACGCTCATCGACAAACTATTATTCAGCAATCTGCAGAAGTGTGTTGAACAAGAAAATATCTTGTGACCTTGATTTGTGACCTTGAAGCTGTGGTGATGAAAAGTATATGCAGCAATCCATCTAGCGATGTTGTATGTGAGTGTCAAGATTGATTGAGACAGATCAGAAGTTATGATCTGGACAAGCAAATATCTTGTGTTATTTTGACCTTGATTTGTGACCTTGACCTTGGAGATGGGATAATGGAAGGTATATGCAATATTCTGCCTAACAATGGTGCATGTGTGTAGTAAATTACCTTGAGCAGATATAGTCTGGACAAGAGAAAGTTTACATATGTACATACAGAGACTATAATGTAATATCAAAGTTCATGCTCAATAATTCAGGTAGAAAATACAACAAAGTTCAGTCAGGTCATCTGGATGGTTTCTTTTTTGTTTTGAGATGTTTCGTCCTTCAACCAAAGGACTTCATCAGTCCGATGAGCCACAAACAAACTCAGTCCCACAAGAAACAAACTCATATAGTGGACCAACCAGTTTGATGGTGATAAGATGGTTTCTGGTGCCCCCCACCCCCAGATTTTTTTTTCATTCCTATTGCAAGTTTTATACCAAAAACATATTGTGATATATATTGTTATTGCCACCCTTCACAATACATATAGACTTTTATGCCATATTGCACATCCGTACATCTACATCAAGTTTAAGCAAAATCAGCTAAGTTTTAGCCATGTCTATGATCGCTCATGTTAACCAGTGATAGCGGCCATTTTGAATTAAGCCCAACAGTTCATTATTTGTAGATGTACATCAAATAACTATTTCATGAAAGTTTAATTAAAATCAATCAAGTGCTTTATGAGATATATTGCTAACAGACAGACAGAGTTGATTCAATAGTAAAAGGTACAATAAAAAAAAGATTTTCTACAATCTTTTACAGTTAAAAATGTGTTGCGAATGATGCTCAGCTACTGCCACACAAAACTTTAGCTCAGTACAGTAGTCCCTCACTACTTCACGGTTCAACCTTCATGGACTCGCTCTTTTGCAGTTTTTCAAAGTAAGATTGAACACAGGAAAAATAAATGTACACAACATGATTGTCAACTTTAATATTAAGTGATTAGGACAGTATGGGATACTGTACAGTAAAAAGCTAACAAAAAATAAAATACTTTGGACAGGAGCCACCATTTTGCAGTTTTCTCACAATAAGCCTACACTGTATTATCCCCATTCCTAATGACTACATTTCCCAGAAGCCAACAGGGCCCTGCACAGAAGCTCTTTTGCCTTCTGCTGAAATACTAGAGGGAAAGTTTTGATCTGACCGGAAAAAGTTTGGTCCTTATTCAAACAGTGACTCTGGCGACCAGATGTAGAGAGCTACAAGGAACCCACTGGAAACTGGACCAGAACCGGACCCCCAGACTCATCATGAATCTGAGAGCTGCTAGCCGGCCTACAAGGACTGCAGAGTGGGGATGCACTGCCGTAGGTCTGGCCTCTCTCCAGAGCCCACCGGGACTGTTTTCATCCTCATCGAACCAATCAATCAAACCAAAATCTGGTCCTACGCCGGACACCCAAAGGCCAACCCCATTGTGCTATGATGCTCAAGCGCTGCACAGAACCAGAGCAGAGCTGGCAGATCTGCCGGACCAGAACCGAGCCCCTGTTTCTACAGAGCTGGTGAGTAAAATTTAGTACCTATATGTACGTATGTTGTTAAAATGACAATGGTTTAAGTTTAAAACATTGCAGGAGTGTGTGAAGGGTGGGGTCCCTGGAATGTAACCCACACAATAAATGAGAGACTACTGTATTTGTGAAGTTAATTACATTATAATAATTTATGGGTTTTCTAAAGTTGTTTATTTGTGGTGGCCGTCTTCAATGGAAAAAAAAAAAAAGTTGTAAATTTGCATCCAGTGGTTATTTTCTGCAAGGTACATAAAAAAAATTGTCCACTTGTGCAAGAGATGTTTTGCCATCTGAGATGTACACAAACATGCACACTTGGTGAAAAACATAATTAACTAAAAATTAAAAAAAATGATACTATTACATTTAAATATTGAATTAAACACATCCTCTTTTGTGGGTATGTTATTTAAAAATGCACTAGTTTATAGTACTAGTTAATTTGATGCATGTCTAGTTGGGTAAAAATAGGGATTCTTTCAATACCAACTTCTGGTAAAGAAAAGTTGCATCGACATCCCCGAATCTGAGAATGAGCTGGAGGTCCTTCAATAGCAAGGACACCATTAGGGTGCCTGATGAAAATCGGATCATGAAAATTCACGGCTTAAATCAAGGTTAGAACAGGTCACCCTGCGGCTGCGTCTGATAGGCTGACAGATAAACAGGTGAGTGGAGGGACCTATTAGGGTAAATGAATTAATGTTCTGGTTTGAGCAGCTGATTTAGGAGCGACTGTGACAGCTTTGTGATTGAAGGTTGATTAGCTGCCTAAAACTCATACTACTAATAAATACTCATTTGCGTCAAATCAAACAAAAGACACCGAGATCCATGAGATTAGAAACATCATTCCTTTACTTGTTTTGTCATAAGTTCTTTAAAATTTTCCAACTTGTGGCTTTTGAGGTTGACTGCTAATTCAACATTAACACCTATTTTTTCCTGTTTTAATTCTTTTTTTTGTACATTTTTACACTTGGTGCTAGTTTAGCCATTCATATATCATACTGTTCAGCTTATTGAAACTTTAGGTGTTAGAGTTTTGTTTTTGTCCTATATAATTTTCAAAATATTAAACAGTATTTACAAATATTTGCCACATAATACATTGAGATCTTTTTAGTTCATTCAAAAGAATTGATCCCCTTAAAATCTGCTACATTTATGTTTTCTTATGCTACTTTTAGCTATTACCAACTGTTCTGCTACTTTTATCTTTTAGCTAGTCTTTTGTAACATTAACTTTTTTGTAACTATTCTGCTACTTTTAGCTTCCCTTAAAATTCGGTGTCTTCACCGGCCTATATGTATATGTATCATGTATATTTATGTGCTATGCTGTGGTAGGGTTTTTTTATGCCTCAAATCGTGCCCTGTCTAGGACAAGGTGTGAGAGATCTTTTTTTTTTTTTATACTCTCTCCTCATGTATTCTTCCCTTTTCTCATGTAAGCAAAAATATTATTCTGAGGAAGAATAAGAGGGTTGTGCTAATTAGCAGCAGCTTTGTGCACTCCGTCCATCTTTCAGACAACTGTATGTACATGTTCTCATTGTATCTAGGTGCAATGATAATAAAGCTTGTTCTGATTCTGATTCTGAGTTGCCTCTTTCGGTTCTTCATTTGTAAAATCTCACGTCTGCTAGACATGGTCGGCCCCATCTGTGATTTATGAACGGCCAGGAGCACCATAAAGACAAAATGGTCTTTGCAGCCATTTTGCTGAACTGTTTTGGGAAAAGGCCTTCAAATATAAACGTTCCTTAAGGTTTCTGAACTTTCAGGTGATGTCGGCTACATCTACTTACCAATGGGGACACATATTTCCATCTAGTTGAATTTTTGTTTCTCTCTTTACCCCAAGCAGAGAAACAGAACATTTTTTGATTTACCCACCCTTCTAAAGCAATTATAATTAAAAAGAAATGCTCATACCTCCTCTGAATGCCTAAGACTATATGACATGACCAAGAAATATGACTTGAGGGAATGTCTATCACAGCATGAGGTTAATTCAAAGTCACTAGGTGTCATGTTTAGAATGTAATTCCATGGTTTGAAATGAATCCATAGAGTCCAGGCAGTAAATTATTATCCAGAATGTTCTGTCTATGCACAACATGTTAAATACACATCTGAAGACACACACACAGGGGACAGGGAACAGGAGAGAGTGCCCTTGAGCAGTCTTAAATGCGTTTTCCATAGGATGGGCATACAAACAAAAAAAAAAAAAAGGAAAACCAGCAGCAGACCACAGTCACAGTCATGATGACACTATCGCCTTTCAGACAACACAAGGACATTTTGTTTCGCTTTGCCAGCTTTCCCAATTTATCCAAGGGGCGAACTGAATGAGGGAGCAAAAAAAAAAAAAGAAAAGAAAAGAGCTCAAGAGCATCACAAAGGTTAACAGGTCTATGCTCGAAGCAACAACTTAGTGGCCTTTATAGACAATTTTAATGAACGACATGAGAATTTTATAGATTGGGTGAAGACACAACAATAGACCATAAGGAAGACACTGAAGTTATCACTTATCCTTTTTTAATGGCCATCACAGTGAATGAAAAATTTAATCAATTTGCCCATATATATGCGTTCGTTTGTAGATTCAACAAAATTTCTCATGAAACAATGAACAGATTTTATTGAAATCAACAAAAAGTAATCACTGGGTATACATCTACAACTGATTACCTTTTTAAGTCACTCCATTTCAATAGGATTGCCTCAGCTAATCAGTGGTAGCCACGACCAAAATGGCTATAACTCAATAGCTTTTAAGTATACTGACCTAAAATTTGGAGTGGTAGTAGCAGAGAGGGTATCATAACACATACTGGACTGAGATGGGGGTAGAGGCAGGGCAGCCAACTCGGGACCCAAAAGTCCCAGGTTCGATCCCCAGCCATTCCCACATGTTGTGGTGTCTGAGCAAGACACCTAATGCCCAATTGCTCCCCAGGCGCTTGCATAGCTGCCCACTGCTCCACCTGGGCATATCGCAGGTGCGATGGGTTAAATGTAGAGAACAATTTTTGCCATTGTATGGGAACATACACTTATTTTTAGTAGCCCTCATGGGAATGTGCATCATGTTACTTTCAAGGTTTGACCAAAATGGTACAATTTTGTTATTTCTTAACATGTAAAATGATCTCAGTCCATACCAGGGTTGTCCAGTCCTGGTCCTGGAGGGCCACTACCTGGCATGTTCTACTTGTTAACCTGCTCTAACTCATCTGATTCAACGCTTGAATTTCTACTTCATGTTCTGCAGAGGTATCACCCATTGATTCAAATCAGATGGGTTGGAGCAGAAACATCTAAAACATGCAGAATAGTGGCACTTGAGGACCAGAAATGGACAACCCAGGTCTAAAACATTGGGAGATAATCTTATATAATTAATCTTAAATTATTGCTTTCTAGAGTGGTGCATATCTAACTGGTTTTATAATAACTCTGGGACAGAGTGTTCAAACCTGGTCTTGAGGGCCATTATCCTGTACGTTATACTTGTTTCCCTGTTCCAACAAACCAGATTCAATGGTTATAGTACCTCTTGATTTTCTGGAGAAGCCTGTTAATCACTCATTGATTCAAATGAGGTGTGTTGGAGCAGAGAAACATCTAAAACATACTGGACAGTGGTCCTCAAGGACCAAGAATGGACACCCCTGCAAAGGAGTAATCAGTTTTAAAATAACAATGACGAAAGAGGACATTGTAAGAATAATTAAATTATCTCAAAACTTTAATTCCTCTCCTTTCCCCTAATATTAAAGCTAAAATGTATTTTCAGGGGCACACTGGTGTAGATTAATGTGAAAACCAGGTTCTTGTGGTTTCTGAGCCAAGGAACTTTTTTTAAAAGCTCTTACAGAAAATCTGGAAAGCTGCTCAGTCATAAAATACAGTAGTAAACTTATGTATGCACTCCAGCTTCCCTGCTCATTGAAACGCAAGCTCCTCTCATCATTTACGCTCCACTTCTGCCCCCACCACCATCACCAAACGCGTGAAGTCTGTTTCCACCACACACGAAGCTCTGTGCTCCATTTCAAAGCATTCATTTCGAACTAATTAGCCCCTCTCTCTGTATCCCAGGGCTCGTGGCTTCCACAATTAGATAAGCCTGCTCTACTTCGCTCCAGGAAAGAAAATTGCAACGCTATTATGAAATGGATCCGGTTTATATGACTTGCCATTTCCCCACCACGAGAAGGCTCGTCGGCTCTGAGGAACTTCTGTTGACGAGATCAAAAGAGGTGGAAAGGGCTTTCAGGGGTGAGGTGGGGGGCAAAGCATCAGACAATGAAGTGACTCTTACATCCTTGTTCTGAACCCAATTACCTCCCAATTTTAGTTGTAGAACCTGTGTGTGGTTACATCTTCAGCAGGTATTTTTACAAGAATATGATCTGAACATTCAACGTGTTCAAAATTGTCAAGTTTATTGTCATTTGCATCACATGACTTACATGAAGTGGGATGAAATTGTGTATTCAAGGTCCCAGTTATAACCAAAAATAACTAAAATATGAAGTGTAAAAAGAAACAGTATACAGGTAGTCCTCGACTTACGTTCGAGTTCCGTTCCTACGGGCTGAACTTAACTCGAGTTGAACTTAAGTCGGAACTCATTACACGTGGCGAACGCAAGTCCGGATTTTGGCTGTAAGTCAAAAAAAGAACGGTAAACAGCTTTTTAAACACGTTTTTTTCAATGTAACACAACGCCAGCGTACATTCTGTACCTTAAACATGTACAGTACTGTATTTCACAAGCAGTTAGCTAACACAGTACCCTCAAAAAACACATAGAATAGGCACTGTGCAGCTATTGAAAGTCAATGGGAGGTGTAATGACGTCACTGGGGAGGCAGGCTGTAAGTCCGAAATGCTGTAAGTCGAGGACTACCTGTATAAGGATCTACGATATACACTGATATACTAAATGAACATCAAATGGTGCTCTAAAGATGTAAGATATACACTAAACATTAATAATGTAAAACAATACGGCGTATCATGGGTCTGTGGTGAGGATGGATATGAATGAATACAGTGCAATACGGTGTGATGTCACCCTTGGAATTTCTACTGGACTGGTTTAGGTACTCATTAACAAACTTTATATTCTAGGACACTTTTTTTTAATACCTTTGTAGGCAAAATACACAACTGTGGCTGTTATTAAGCAAAAATTTTACACTGTGTGGCATAAGACTACTTTACATTTCTACATTTCTGAAAGCTAAAAATCTACACAATGCAACAAGAAAGTTAACAACTAGACTAAGGTCTTCAGTTGATCCAAAATTCTGTTGACTATTTGGAGGAAACGTCAGATTCCTACAGATTTACAGTAGCTTTTCTCCACTGGTTCCCTTTAAGCTTCAGAAAATAGTTTAAATGTTATTCTAACATACTTAAAGCTCATTAGTGATGTTTACATGGGCAAAATTATCTGACTGGATTAAAATGTTTTCAGATTAAATAATTCAAATGTGTTGTTTACATGGGTACAATCCATTCACAATGAGTGTTTACATGCAGCAGGCTTTTATTCAGAACAGAAGTACTGACATGTGCAGAGTGGCAAATTTTCCTTAAAAAACTACGGAAGAAGAAGTTCTACTTACGGGATGAACGTAAACAAACCCGAGCACCTAAAATGGACCTGCAACAGGTTTTAATGATGATGGAGACGCTACTGCACTCCCTGACTGAGCTGCAGGTAATACAGATAATTTTGAGCTCTTTCAAAGTTTCTAGTAGAAATGTGACGCTCACCGACCAGTTTTGCTTCTCCGACATATTAGCATCTAGCCAGGTGGAAATACATGAGGTAGACATAGGTTGCACATGCGCAGTCAGGTCAGTTTTCCACAATTGGGGAAAAAACAAACAGATTGTATTTACATGTGCAACGTTCGGATTATGAAATGGCATAAACAACCCCTGTCATTCTGATTACGAATTCATTCGGACTGAGCTGAATCAACAAAGATTAATCCAAATGGGGTGTTTACATGACACATTTTTATTCCGAATGGCTGTTTAATCCGATTACTTATGTCCATGTAAATATAGCTACTGTTTTATATTTTCCCAACAGAGCACTTCGCTCTGAGACTGCAGGTTTACTTGTGGTTCCTAGAGTTTCTAAAAGTAGAATGAGAAGCAGAGATTTCAGTTATCAGGCTCCTCTCTTGTGAAACCAACTTCCAGTTTCTGCACGTGACTGACACTCTGTCTACTTTTAGGACTAGGCTTGAGATTTTCCTTTTAAATAAATCCTATAGTGAGGTTTGGTTTGGATTTCCTGAGCTCTCCTTTTGCTGTGCTGCTATAGAATGAGAGGCATGTTGAAAACAATTATCACTACGCTGCTGCTTTTACCCTATAATGTTTGTGTTGGCAATTATTTCTGTCATTAACCTGTTTATCTTTGTTTTTCTCCAAATCAAAACTATATCTGGACCATTTGATCTTTGCCTGTGTCTCACATTTCATAATGTGCTATATGTAATGTATTGTATTATTATTATTAAATATACAGGTGGTCCTCGGTTTTCGACCGGCTCGGTTTCCAGATTTCCGCACTTAAGTTCGTATCATAATTAATAATTAATATAAAAATATGGAGAATTTTTTTCATTATTATTATTTTTAATTTGACATACTTTTTTATGTGTACAGCACATTGTTGCAGCTGTGGTTGTTTTAAATGGCTTTATAAATAACGTATTATTAGTTTAATTATTATTTTTTAGTATTTTTATGCCGATTAGTGAGCTTCCGTTTCCGGTCCGTCAGTGTAACAGGTTCCCTCGGCTTCCACAGGTAATGGTGGCCGTGTGCACGTGGAGACATCAGCTGGAGCTGAGGACGACACAAGCTGCTGCATGGGCTGATGCCACGGGCGGCGGAGACAAGTTGGGGGAAGTTGTTGTTGAGCGAACAGCGTTGTTTGCTGCAGCTTTAGCAGCTCTGTTTGTTACGGTGGGGGAATAGTACAGCTGCTATCGGACGAGCTAGCTACAATTAGCAGCAGGC
>JARVGS010000001.1:17151455-17162957 GCA_031762315.1 Hypsolebias antenori | reverse complement strand
CCCCCCTCGTTCATCTTTGTGACCCAAGATCCCTGGGCTGTAATGAGAGGAGCCACACATCCCTGGCAATTTTTCACAATGATTCAGACGTCAATCATCTGCCAGCTCTGTGAAAATAAACTAAACCCACTCTCGTCCTCTGAGACTTCACCGGCAGTGGACAAACACCGTGCATACGGGGAAAAACAGGAAGCTTCGTAATATTTCTCTATAATCTTTATGAAGTTAAAGGGATAGTTTAGAAGTTTTGAAGTGGGGCACTGCAGAAAGATTAGATAAATATATATATATTTCATCAAACTGAGATCATTTAAGAGAAATTTATTCTGACTGCACTGAAGAGCTAACGGCTAATCTGAGTGGAGCCAAGACTAAAATGGGACTGCTGTTGTCAAAACAACTCTAGCCTCAAAAGATTCATAGCAGTTCATGTAAACGTGGTTTCATTAACCTTTGGATTAGTTGTTGTGAATTACAACACTTTTTTTAGGTTTTGTATTACCAAATTTCTGATTGCAGTGGTTTAGCTAACTGCACTAGAAATGCTACAGCTAATTTCTGTACAGTAGTCCCTCGCTACTTCGCGGTTCGACATTCGCGGACTCGCTCATTTGCAGTTTTTCAACAATTTTTAACTTTAATGTTACTCGCGTGATTGGAACATTATGGGATAAAAAAGTTAACAAAAAAATACTGACTGTAGCTTTCTTTCAATAAGCTACATTCAAAAGAACTACATTACCCAAAAGTCAACAGTGCTTACAGCCGCTGTTTTCTGCCAAATAGAGGGATTGTTTTGCAACGCAAATCTACATTATAAACTCACACAACTGGCAGGAAAGTCGTAAATAATCCTGAAACTTCTTGAAACTCATCTACACGCACATCAACCAGGACGGGGTGTTGGGCTTCGTCGCTGCAGGGTAGGCCTGCAGAACAGGAACTGAGCTGCTGTGTAAACATTTGCAGTACTGTACAGTACATATACATCTGTTGTTAAAATTATTAGGTTTACGTGTTTAGAACATTGCAAGAGTGTTGGAAGGGCTTAAGCCTTAAAATACATATAAATACTGAAATAAATACAAAGGTATTTGCGTCATTGGTTAAAATGATATGTGACGCATATTTAGGGTAAATAAAAAAATATTATGGTGATGTAGCACAGCTTCAGCACAGAGCGGCACACTTTCACCATGGAAATAATTAATTCTGTATCTTGCAGGGTTAATATGTCAATGATTTTAACAGAAATACGAGTGGCGTAAATTAGAAACATGCATATTGTATTTTCCAAGTAAATTAAGATAGTTCTTATTCAAAAACAGAATTATAGCATTGTCTAGGAAAAGTAATCAATTAATAGAAAGATATGTTTCAATTAATATTAATAAATATGGTAGTTTCATAAATATATCTTATTAATTTGTATTGTATTAAATCAGCTTACAGGATATTTCCAGTACATTTTCCTTAATCTTGCATATTCAACGACGACCCGGAAGTAATACTTTTCAGCGCATGCGCAAATGAGCTGACACTATGGATCGGCTTCCGTAACATATCGGGGAATGACAAGCCCCCTCCTCATTAATCCATTGGACTGGTGAAAATGAAGGAATACAAAAATCCCAGACTCCCAGGATTGGCAAAAGCAGCGCAGGTCTCTACACCTGAAGCCTTTGCTTCATTAGAGGTGCTGCAGGACTTGAGATGATTCAGCATTTATTCATCGCAAGTCCCAACCGTTCATTAAAAAAAAAAAACTAAAACCTAAAACAGGCAACGGTCCTAATACATTACATGTCAGCTGAGATTAGTCGTTTAATATTTGACAATTGCTTTTGCACAAAATGCCAATGTTTCAGATCTGTGGGAACATTTCTTTAAAACATAAAACAACACTGTAAAGAATCCATTAGTTACACCAGCAATGATATTGAAATATTTATTACAGCTTATGAAATCACTGCGTCTATTGTTGCAGACCAGAGCATACAGAGCACATCCACAATTGCGGGGCCAAAAATTGACTCACCACTAAAATGGACAGAGGACTAATGAGAGGTATTACCTGAAAACTAAAATAAAACTTTGAAAAATAAGAAATGGTGATTAATCTGTTATTTTTGAGATCCTTAGTGCTCATAAAATAAAACAGACAACACACCAGATTTGTTGTCACAGCTATGTGATTAAACCTTAATCAGTAATTTAGTTGTTGGCAAACAACTTTCACTGTAACAACAAATTTCTGCTGTTAGGTCCTTCACCTGTAAACCTGACGCAAGAAATGAAAAAACACAGTCATAAATCATAGCCAATAATATTAAATGAATCTTTGCCACCAAATTTGCGACCGTCTTTTGTTACAGTTCTGTTCATTCAACAAATAAATAAATATATTTTCTCCTCAAGAGAAAAAAAAAAAAACACTTCTAGTTTTTCCTCACTCCAAAGACTCTTTCTTTAATAAGAAAAACAACTAACTTATTTTAATATTATTATGTTTGTGTACAAGTGCCTGGTGCACATCAAGGTCCAATTTGTCCTGTTTTTGAGAAGCACAAATATTTTCTGAATGTCAACACATTTTCTTTTCCACAATTTGGTCTCCTTTGTGTTCCTGATATCTACACAGAAAAAACTGAAAAAGCAAAAGTGAAAAGAAAAAAACGGAATGTGAATATGTTTTATAGATATGCTTGTACGATCAGTGTGTTTAGTTCCTATTGCGATCTTTTCTCTTATTTTTTTTTTTTTTTTTTGAAAAAAGTGATACAACAAAAACCAGATTGTGTAGCAAAAAATCCAAAGGCCGGCACAACAAAACAAACGTGTTCTTAACCACTACGTTAACAGAGACGAAAGGTTTGATCTGAACATAAAAAATAAAAAACCCAGAAGCATAGGTGCAATGCTAGTTATCTGTACAGTCACATAGAAATATGTCATAATTCTCTCATTAGTCTTTTTTCTCCCTCTTAACAAAAGTTGTTACAGTAAATAAAATGGGGGGGAAACAGCGATGCCTGCATACAATCCTTCAAGACAATTGTCCAAAATGTGTGTTTGATTCATTTTCTTTGTCATTTTAAATTTTCTTTGCTGATTTTTATTTTGAAGGAACACGTCAGCAAACAAAATGTGCTGCAACTCACCAAAGAGGAAGAAAATATTTCAAAAAGTCCGTATTGATACAGAAGTATAATAAAATAGTCCTTTTTTGTTTGTTTTAAATTTCACCATTCATTCTAGTTGAGTCTATAGGTCAGACTGTAGGACCATCCAGTTCCTAGAGTCCTAAAAATCTGTCTCTCTTCACAATGAGACAAAAACCCAACCACAAAGGGTTTTTAAAAAAGGTGTGGGAGGGAGGCTGCGGGACACAACACCAACATCTTGGAATGTCTAACCAAATATAGTCACATTAGCCCCGTTTTATTGGATGTACTGATCCAGTTTGTGGCCGAAAACAGCCTCGGTCTTCAGGACACATTAAAAACAAAGGCTACCACTGCCGACGAAGGATGGAGCAAGGTTACGCGGACTAGAGGAACAGGGCTGGGAAGGGGGTGTCAGGTCAGGTCTATAGGCTGGTGACCAGGTGTGAGGGATCCTGGTGGACCTCTTCTGAAGTTAAATCCTCTCTGTTGAGGGGTGCAATGAAGCCATCGCTGCTGCCCCGCCCCATCTGGTAGTAGGAGTGCAGCTGATGAAGGTGGTTCCGTGAGCCCAGGTTGGGCATGCTCTTGTAGTAAATGTCATCCGAGCTGGCCTCTGGGCTCTTGCTGTCGCCGCCCTCCTTGGAGCTGTCGGCAGATTGCGCGGACACGTCGGGCAGACCGGGCAACATGGGCATGCTGTTGTAGAGGGAGTCTCTCTGGTGGCTGTGGCTCGGCGAAGAGCCCTCATCCTCGGTGGGCTCGTTGTTCAGTAAGGGAAAGAAACTCTCGCTGTTCTCCTGGGGGATTCTCCGTTGAGACGATGAGGAGGTAGAGCCTGAGGAGAAGGGATGGTGGGTCAGTGGAAGTGGCGGTGGAATGGACTGGTGGAGGTGGTTGTGGAGGTTGTCCATCGCCTGCAGGGATGGTAGCGGCCTTTGCGGCAACAGTGGTGCGTTGGACTCCTCGCGTATCAGCTCGAGACCCAAACCTTCATCGTGATGCAGACCAAAGGCAGAGTGGTCATCAAGGTTCAGCGCAACATTCATCCCTATCCCCACTCCTAAGCCCATCCCGTAGCAGTTATCCTTGCCGCCGTTACTGACGTTGTTGACGAGCTTATTCATGAGGTTGCGGTTCTGCTCATTGCAGCGCTCGTGAGAGTTGTTGAGGTAAGAGGGGATGTAGTTGGAGGTGAGCTCTTTCAGGATTTTCTTTTCCAGTGTGGTCTCCTTGTGGTTGTAGCCCCGATCGATGATCTGGACACAGTCACTCATATAGTCAGCGCTGGCAATACTGTAGCTGTTCCCATGGTTACCATTCAGTGGTAGAGTATCCATGACACTTGTATCCCGGGCATTGTTCAGGATTCCCTCTGAAATGAGAAACATGGGAGCGTGGTGAGTAGGAAGCGTTGTTTGCAAAAATGTAACCAATTAAAACGAGTGAGATGTCATTTCCACAGACACACAAGATTATACCAAGAACACAAGAAAGTATTACTTTCTTTAAAAAAAAGGTTCTTGAGGGTTTGTAAGATAAATCTAGAATTATTTGGACTTAATTTAAAACATTTAAAGTGGGGTGATATAGAAATACAGTATTAGGAACATTTAATATAATGCTTGTTATAGATAACTCTTTGAACCTTAGTTTCAACCTTAATTTGAAGAAAAAAAGAGTTTGCCTTTCAACAAACAAATTAAATTTAGAAACTTTGTAGCTATGTTAAAACCTTTACACCAATGTCCATTCCACATAAAAAGTCACGTGGAAGCACAAAGAAATTGGTAGATTATTTTTTTTTACATTAAAGTTTTATTTATTATTTTCATTATGACCGCACTAATCCACTTTGCTCTTGGCTATGCTCAGACTAGCCATTTAATCCGGTATTAACCCAGTGTTTCCCCAAGATTATTTGCATTGGTATGACGCTCAATTTGTCGACGGGTGTGGAGACGGAGACATGTCTGTGTTGCGCACTGTTTGTATTGACTTTTTCTAGCGGGGGTGGGGGGAACGGCTGAGCATAAGGAAACGGAGCGCTATCTCTGTAGCTTTTTAGCAAGTGCGTCTGTACTGCACATGGCTAGCTTAGTGCTACGTCAGTGGCATCAGTTGTCGACAGGTGGTGGTGGTGGTGGTGGCTGGGGGGGGGGGCAGTTCAGTGGGGTGGGCAGGATTGACAGGGTGGGGCACATTGCTTGTATAATGGTAAAGGAAACACTGTAACTCTTGGTTAGGGTTAAAGTTCAGACTAGCTGTGAGTTTGTCAAGTCAGAATTAAAAAATAATAATCTACAAACAGAGGCTGTTTAAAGAGCTATCAAAAACATGTAAAATATTAATTGTTCATAACCTAAATAACCCAACTACAAACAATCCAAACTTGTTTTTTTATTAGCCTATACAGTACTTACCTTTAATTAAAAATGAATCTCAACTTTTACCTCTAAGCTGAATACTTCAAGGCGAAGGTGACACTGATATGTGTGACACAAAAACAACTACCACGGCACAAAAGCACAAAGCTTACACAAGCAAACACACAGAAAATAAAATAAAATCCATGCAACTGCCACTTCAAATGTACCCCAACCACATTGTCCCGTGTGAGCATCGTACACTTCAGCCACGTGTACACAACTAGCCGTGTCTTCCATATTAAATCAGCTCAAACCTCTCAGAATCAAATCACACTGACAGGAAAGAGACTGTTCTCCCTGTTGCACTAACTTGTAACTTTCACACATCATCATGTTAACCATGCTATCAACATCAAAGCAGTAAAAAAATAAATAAATAAATAAAAAGAATAATCTGATTCAAACTACCTCCGACAAGGCCATCCAGCTTGTTAAAAGTGTCAAGCTTTCAATCTGGCCTCTTGAAAACTTGACAAGAAACATGTCTGACCTTTTTGAAAAGTGGAAAGTCTGGATCAAAGTGAACTGGAATAGTAATAATAAATTTTATTTGAGGAAAAACTGACACTCTGAGAGGGTTACAAATCGATTTATATTTATGTGACTTTAAAATATTGAGGTCAACTTAAGTGTATAACGTAGCATGAGATGAAGGTTCTTGACTTGAAGTGCCATCAAATGACAAACTTATTTTTTTAATCCAATCTATGATAAGAATAAGAAGTCAAATAAATTGTGGATGCACTTTTAACTGGCACTGTAATGGTTTGGGGCCAAATTGGACTATGTTGTTTTTCTTATCCCTTTGTCGGCATCGAGTGAAAAGAAAGTAAAGCCAAAGTGAATTACATTTGATAAGCAATGTTTAGTTTGACTCCCATACTTGTCTCTCTGTAGGGCTCTTTATGGGACAGCATGAGGAAAAGGAAAGAAGAAAAACAACAATCAGCACAACAATGACAGGTTCAAAGAGAAAAGTGCACATTTAATACGCTGATGACGCATCCCGAAAGTGTTTCCGGACTGCACCTGTTGCACCTGAAAAGAAATTTGGAGCACCCGCAGAGAAGAACCTCGACAAATACATAAAAGGTGTTTTGTCTGCAACACGCTGCAGGATCCTTGGAGTAAAACATGGCAAAGGTCCTTGAGCGTCAAATGCATCAATAAATCTTTTGAAGCATTAGCATTTTCATTCGTCCAGATATTTCTTTTCCATCTGTGGCGATGTTAGTGAATTATAGCCCCCCATCACAAGCTCCAGTGCAAGTGCTTGTGTTGCATACATAAATTATCCACTGATCAAAGCTCGCTGTGAGTTTTTATTTCAGTTTTACATGACTTTCCCAGTTTTACAGGCTTACAAACTTATAGCAATCTCTATACTGACTGCTGAGAGCTGGAATAAAATAACGGCTCTGCAGAGTTGGAAAAGGAAGTGTCGCAGAAAATAGTGGGCAGCTTGTAGTGTATGGATGGTTCCTAAAACGTTGTAATGTTTGATACTCTTCAAATTATGCAAAATCCAAATCAGAGCTTCCATTGTTATCAAACATTTTAGTCAATTTTTCACGGGAATGAATGTTTGAGGATTTCAGTGAACAATCTGAACGTTTTTAAATCCAGTTTGGAATATTTATACGATATACAACTTCACTGAGATTTAAAACAAGAATTGGAATTCAAACCTGAGAACACTGTAGCTACTGTCAAGCACAGAAGGGGTGGTGTCATGCTGTGGGGCTGCTGCGCTGCCGTTCTGATGCACAAAGTGGACGGACTAATGAAGGACTAACAAGTTTTTTTTTAAATAAGCATTCACACTATTGTGATCCTGTTTTGGGCACTGTTGTGCTCTTGCCACTTCTTTCTGGTAATTTAAGCCTCTTTCTGCTTCTTTAGCTACTATTCGGTGTATTTGTTTTTTGTTTTAATTTCAGCTTTTTTCAAATATCTTTCACTTTTTGTGCCCATTTCTGCTTCTTTCAGCCTAATTGGGCACAGTGGTGCTCTCTCCACTTCCTTTTGGTAATTTGTTTATTTAGCTGCTCTTCAGCTGTTTTTTTTTTTTGAATATTTTCAAATTTCTGCTTTTTCAGATAATTTACTTTTTGTGTGTGCTAACTTCTGCTTCTTTCAGCATAATTGGGCAAACATTCTTTCTGCTTTCTTCTGCCACTATAAGCTTGTCCTAACTTTTCAACTACTTTTTCAGCAACCTTTTAGCTAATTTCAGCAGTTTTCAGATAAATTCAAGCGTTTTGTGGTGATTTTTGCCACGTTCAGCTTAATTAACTTCTTTCTGATCCTTTCAGCTTTTGTCTGCTAGTGTAAACTTCTTTCTCCATTTTCAGCTACTTTTCAGCCATTGTTTGCTAATTTCAGCTTTTTTAAGCTAAATTCTACTATATTTCTGCTAATTCTTCAGCAATAAGGATTCATAGTGCATTTTCGCAGGTAATGAACTTTCTCTAGTTTGCACTTTAAATCAACGTTTATTTGGACACAATTGATTGTTCCATCAGGACATTGATCACAAAAACACATCAAGTGTGCCTCGTTTATACAGCCGAGGGTATAACAGGCTAACATTAAGCTTCTGGAGGGGCCTTTTCAAAGCCGTAAACTCCCAGTCCTCAATCAGCCATCTTCAACGTGTCCAAAATCCTGTGGTACAACTCAACTTATAGTTCCAAACATGAGCACATCGCCCATTTTAATCTGGATCCACTGGCTTGCGGTTCTTTTTACGATTGATTTTAAGCTTTTTTGGTTTGTTTTTAACGCTCCTACTGGCCTTACCCCACTGTATATAGCTAAATCTATACTACATGTCGCAAAGTCTAAATACAGTCATAGGGAAATTGTGGAACCAACTTCTTCAGGACCTACACTCTACCATTGCTCTGGGCTTTTTAAAATCTAATGCAATACCTAGTTGCACTCTGGCAGTTTTGTGTCATTTGTAATGTTCTAATGTACTGTGAAGCACTTTGGTGGTTGTCAAGGCCCTAAAAATAAATGTTGATGGATTTCTTAGAATCTTCATGGCTATAAAAAAAACATATGATCAAGGTGCAACATTTAAAGGGAAATTTATGAAATATTATGGGGTTAGTGGTGAGGGTGTACACATTGAGCCTGTACATTTAATTTTAGCCTTGTGTTGAATGGAATAATAAAACTTTGTATAATTTAAACTGTATTTTGTATAATCATTCCACCCCAAAGAAGATTTTTCAAATAAATAATAATACAATTTATTAATGGATGATTTTTTGTTTAAATCAATTGTTTGAATAGATTCTGTTTAAAGTAGGGGGCAGATATTATAAACATTTTTTTCTTCTTCTGCTTCCTTTCATTTTAAATTTGTTTTATTTTTATTATTAATATGGTTTTGTAAATATGTTGTTTTTTTATTTGAAATGAGCAAATAAATAAATAAATAAATAAATAAATAAATAATCAATGTTAATTTTGTTGATTTCTGGTATATTTAGAACATAATAAAGGCCAGCCCATGCCCTTTTCATGTTTATGTTTACGACAAGATTCCTATTTGTGAAACGGAAACACAAAGACAGCAGACGTGGCACACAAGCTTCACTGACGACATTAGAGCACATTTAAAATAAATGACTGGTGATGTATCTGGCTCTCTGCGGGGCACCCCATCTCCATTTCAAAGGATTTCCTCATTTTTTACAGTTTGTCTTGGCCAAACAAGAAGAGCGAATAAGACTTATGTAACCAAATGACATAGTTAAAGCAGAAGCCAAGATACACCAACAATAAATAAAAAAACAAACAGCAAAACGAATCTGTATTTCTGTGATTTAACTTTCTACAAAAAAATGCATTTAGAGCAGTGTTTTGTTGTGGTATTTTTAATAAACATTTACTTATTTGGGATCAAATACTCAAAGGAATGGTGCAAATGGTTTCATTTTTTTTGTTCAAGTTACAAAGCGTGCCAATTTAAAGATTTTCCAAGACAGCCAAACAAAATGACATAACAAAACACTGCTCTGGTCGTAATGTTAAGGAATGAAAAGAAGCCAGCACACCTTGAGTGTTGTACATGCCCAGAGGGTTGTTATAAATTGCAGATTCCCCAAGCAATGTATTATAAGGATTGTTAGTGCCATGAGGACGAAGGAGTGCACTGGGTATAAGATGGTTAGCCATGGCCCCTGGAGCAGCCACAGTGAGACAGAAAGAGACAGAAAGAAATAAGACAAATTGAGATAAATACATAGATACATAGAGAAAACACACATATCTGCAGGGCAGATGCAATTGAGCAATGACAGCCATTAACATCCAAAAGATCATTAATGTGGAAGAGCTCCATTAAAGCAGCAGCTGAGTTGACGTGGCTAATGGGGCCGATGAAGAGTGTGTTAACTGTACCGCTAATGCTAACAACCAAGTTGAAATTTGTGCTACACGTCATGTCAGCAAACACGTGTTAACATAAAACAAAAACTACAAAGAAATAAAGCACAAATAAAACTAACTTATATATGTAGTATTATGTCTTGACAAAGTGAGGGCTGGTGTCCAGTTTTATATGCTGTAGTTTAAAAAAGTTATGATTTTAAAAACATTTTTCTTCATTATTTCAGTTTAATTCATTTTAATGACTCCTCAAAGACAATGTGTGTTTTTATTTTTTATTTTATTTTTTCTGTGAAAGAAGAATGAGCAAACCCCATGAAATTTTCTGCAATAAAAAGAAAAGGCAGTTTTCCGGTAGCTTTGCTGCCAGATGTAACAAAGAAGAAGAAGAAGCTACAGGAATTACCGTGCTTACCGGTAAAATAAACAGCTTACTGCAGACTTGCTACCCAGCCTTCTAACTTACTAACATTAACTTGACAGGCTCCCAAAATTATTTTATTTAAAAAAAGAGCAACTGAAAAGAAAGTCATTGAAGACAGTATTCTAAATAATAGGTAAATAAATGAAATAATTTTCATTATAGCTAATAATACTTTTGTATTTTTTGTTTACGTCTAATAAGCAGTCTGCTGCTGTCACACTTCTGCAGCAGATAATTCAACTAATTTGCCACATCCATTTGCCAGCTCTCTGATTTTCTTTAATCAGGCAAAACAGTAAAGAGAACATAGTATTTTGAGCAATAACTTAATAAACATAACCAATATATGTAAATTACCAGGCATTAATTTTACATTTATTTAAAAGCGGCTTATTGCAGGCAGACTACCGAATCCGACAATCCAGCTAATGAACTAGCTAACATCAGCTTCTCAAGCTTTAATGTTTCTTTGTAAAGCAAGTAATTGCAGATAATACCTAATTCTTTGAGCAACAAGTAAATAATATTAATATACTTAAATGTGCTGGTAGTATTCATAAATTGTTTTAACGTTGAATAAACAGCTTACGGAAAGCACATAAACGCGAGAGATAGCCTACGCTGGCTAATTAGCTAGCTAACATATGTTTGTCAGGCTCCAGTCTTACGTAAAAAAAAAAAAAAACAACAAAAAAAAAACAAACTGCAAATAAGGTTGTTGTTTTTTTTCCTTCTTTCGGCTGCTCCCTTCTTCAGGGGTCACCAAAGCCACAAACGAAGTCGCACAAAGACTTGGCAATTGTTTTTATACCGGATGCCCTTCCTGACACAACCGCAAACTACCAAGCTACCTAGATATATACCGAGATACTTTGAGCAAAACAGAATCATACAACTATTATACATTTTAATTTAACAGGTATTTCTTTATCGTAGTTTAGGTCTAAAAAACAACATACTGCAGGATCTACCAAAGCAAGAAACCCAGCCAATTTGCTAGTTAACATCCGTTTGTAAGGTTCCTCATATCATTTTGTAAAAAAAAAAAAAAAAAAAAAAAAAAAAAAAAAAAAAAAAAAAA
>JARVGS010000001.1:17050156-17062325 GCA_031762315.1 Hypsolebias antenori | reverse complement strand
ATTTCTGCCGTTTCGGCCGATGACGTCACGGGCGGGGGGGCCGGATACGTGAAACGCCGGTTACCGGGAACGCCGGAAACCGGGGGTCACCTGTATATATTTTTACACTGTTTAAAAAGTCTCCCAGTTATTTACCTTAAGCAAGTTAAGGATAGAATAAGCCAGATGTGGTAAAAACTGGGATAATGGCTCCTTTGTTGTTTTGGTTTCTAGAGCACCAAGTGTTGTACATCTGGTACTTTGTTGTTTATCTGATTTTTCATATCTTGTGTTCAAATACAAATATAGTAGTCCCTCGCTACTTTGCGGTTTGACTTTTGCGGACTCACTCTTTCACAGTTTTTCAAAGTAAGATTGGACACGAGGGAAAAAAGCACACGACACACGATTGTCAACTTTAATATTATTTACGTGGTTGTGACAATACAGGACACTGTACAGTAAAAAGTTAACAAAAAAAATACTTTGGACAGGCGCCGCCATTTTGTAGTTTTCGCTCAATAAGTCGATACTGTATCGCCATTCAAAACGACTACCGGTACAAGTCCCAGAAACCCCGCTGCCTTCTGCTGAAATGGAGGGAAGGTTTTGATCCGATACGAAAAGTTCGGTCCTTATTCATACAGTGACTATGGCGCCCAGCGGATGTACAGAGCCGCATGGAACCGATCGGGAACCAGACCAGAAATGGACCTCCACACTCATCCGTGAATCTAAGTCCGGAACATAACCCCCGAAATAAACGAGGGACTATTGTACACCAAAAATTACACACATATTAATACTACGTGTTTTTGTTGGTGTTGTTTTTGTGTTTTGTTTGTTTGTTTTCAGATGCAGAAAACTCATCTTGTATGTAGACTGTAGGAGCAAAAGCAACAGAAAATGTTTGTGTTAAAATATATCCTAAAACAACTATGGGGGTTATTTTTACAGGTTTTTCTGCATCTATCTTGCCTTATTCTGATTATTAGAGATTTAGACACAAGACTGGAATTTGGAAGTTTAAATACACACAGAATGAATGTCCCTGAGTGGATGGCTGATGTACAGTTTTTAAGTACTGCCCATCCTTGAAATCAAATATGGCGTTTCACTGACTAAATAATAAAATATAATACAGATTTTTTTTCAGCTGTTGACAGATTTTGTTGAGTTGTATCATTCCTACTTTTCAATTATATGTTCAAATGTGTATTAAAAGTTGATTAAATTTATAGTTTCAAGCTTTAAAAAATGTATCATGTTACACACAAAGTGTGTAGGCCAGTGTGTCGGTGGTACAGCTGCATGCCCCAGGTGCACAGACTCGAGCTCCAAAAATCCCACATGGCAGTGTCCATAAACTGGATATTTACGATTTAGTTTAATTCTATATAACTTTATTGTCCATAACCTATAATGAAATGGAGACTTGTATGACATCTGGCTCATAAATTCAATACAAAACAATTAAAAATGCAACATTTTGGCTTAGATTTGAACAACAGAAGTTAAAGTTTCATCCATCTTTAATTTAGTCAGTGATGATCTCGTTGTCATTAAATTTTCATTTTTTGCTGGTAAGTGTATTAGCTAAGAGGAAAATGTAAACATAGTCGAAGAAAAGGCGATAAAAGAAAATGATCTGCAACTGTTTTTGGAGATTTTTTCCCCGAGCAAAGAACATTTTTCCTCTGTATTTTTGAAACGTTATTGAAGTGGGCATTCTGTCTGTGGTGGCATGGGTATGATTTTTATAAAACACAAAAAATAAATATCACTTATTAAAATAAAACAAAAATGGTGCAGTAGTGTCGACAGGGCCCAAGATTTGCTTCAAATCATAAAACAGCCTGTTTTATCACTCAAAACACATGAATCTGCACACAATAAACCCTTCACAAAGGTAATTCATAGAGAACAATCAATCATTAGCTGCTGTACTGATTACCAATCATCTGAAAGAGCCTCCGCGTCCTCTTTTAACAACCCTGCTAGCATGAGGGATAACCGGAGCCAACTGGCTGAAAAAATAAAAATAAAAATAAGCCAAGCAAACAGAGAGATAAGGCCTAGTAAACATGTCACCAACACATAATTAACCAGGCTAGAGCCACAAGCTGTAAAATCTCACGTCGGACTGTGCAGGCATCGTCTCATTTCCCCTTTTCTAAACGAGCTCAGAATCTCCTTAATACCCAGATGAATGGTGTGCCAGATACAATAAAACCCCCTTTATTAATTCTCCTAACGCCTGCTTCCTTTTAAATAAGTAGACCTATATTTTTAGGTTGCTATGGCAGCAAGAACATAGGAAAAAAATGCAAAGAGAAGGTTATACATCATGACTTTATTTTTTTAACTCCCTTATGCCACTAGTTTGTCTGAAAAAAAAAAAAAAAAAAAAAACATTTGATTTTCTTTGTAATAACAGATACAGTTCAGAATAAATAAATTTAAAAAAATCAATGTGTCCAGGTTTGAATTATCCCCACTACAGAGACCATTCATGACAGGAGATTTGTTTTCACTTGTGTTTCTATAAACTGAAAAATGAGTTCTGATCCCTGGTTTGCACGAGTGGCTAATCCTGGCTCATATTCAGCGTGAATTTAAACACAGCCATGAGATAAATGTTAATTTACAGCTGACTTTTATCAACCCTGAGCAGTCCTGCTGAACTTGACCTCAAGAGAGGGAGAAAGAGAGAGAGAGAGGAGTGTTTCTCCAGTGACCTTCACACTTGATCCAGAGCCTCAAACGCTCTGCTGTCGATAAGAGAGCGCCCTGGATCAATAAATGTGTGGTAAAACTCGTGGCTCCTGAACAACAAGCAGCACTAAAGGCAGAGATGCTTCAGACACACAAAGGACAACACAAAGAAGAAATTAAAAAGCAAAACTGAACATTCAGCCATTTTAATTTGTCCTAGAATTGCACCAAGTGTCGCAAGCGATCCACCGTTGCTGAAGCATTTTAATAGTTACATAGGAGTTACACGGTGTATTAGAAGAATATAACTTTTTTCATATTTTTTAAATAATTTGGCTTGTCTGAGGTGGTGCACATTGTGAGCTGTTTTAGCCACCTATTTGGCCATTTAGGTTTACATGTATGCACAAAATTAGAAATAAACATGAAATTACAATCTTATTTATCATTGCAAAGACATTCTTCGTAGTCATAAAACAAATATTTACTAATTTCTCTCTTCCTCTTCTACCATTGTGATACTCACAACTAGGGATGCACAATATTATCGTCATGGTATCGTATCGGATGATATTAGAAATAAAGTTAAATATCAGACATTGACCATTTCATCAAAAAAACTCACCGACATAAAAGGCGCTGTTTATATATATAAATACTGTATATATTGTATATGTATATATGAGTAAATGTCATGAATAAATTTGACATTAAACATAATCCAAGTTGAAGTGTTACATCATTTTTCAGCCCCTTTTTAGCATCTGCCTTTAGTAGCAGGCCAAACCGACAAATCCCATGCAGAATAATGTAGTATTTTAATCCCACAGCTGAGAAAGCTATGTAGTCTCTGTAAGTAGGTCTAGGGAAAAAATTATCGGTATTGGTATCGACCAAATAATTTTTAACATATCGGCATATCGGCCAAGAATCCAATATCGTGCATTCCTACTCACAGCACTCCTCGTGTGTTTGAGGCTCTCAAACACTATTACTACACTTGGAATACTACAGCCTATGATGTACTGCAGTCCATCCACTACTATGGGTTTCTGATATTGCACATTTTAATGATCACTGTCTATAGCAGGTAAAGTCATGAGGCAGCCTGATTTAAGTGCCCCTGGCAGTTTATGTACATCACTTATCAAGCCAACCATGCTCCGTAATGATATGAGCTTACACAAATGAAGGCCACACTGCAAAGCAAAAACAAGTTGTACACTGATGTCCACCCCCACTGAGGGATTTAAATAGTGAAGGTTTGCAGTTTTCAGGATGAGTGTTTTCCTGGACTGAAACTGAACAGGGAATTCAAATAAACCTCAATGTTTTTGGTGTAAAATATTCAATTGGGTAGGAGTTACACAGTGTAGAAGAACAAAGCCAGTTTTTTTTTTAAATATTAAAGTATTTAAATTGTTTATTTACACAGAAGGAGGGAGACTGGGAGTGAAACTTGAACTTGGACTACAGTATCTCTACATCACGGTTTTTCAATTATAATGGGGGGGGGCATGGTCCCCTACATCCCGTGATAAACACGGGACCACTGTATATTCGATTTATTCTTGGTGGCACTGACATTTCAGCAAAGTGATTGCCAAATCTCAATAAGCCATTTTTACAAGTCAAAACAACAGCGTCACATTAAATTGCTTCTCAAATAATCTCTATCAGGTATGATCCTCTACAAAACGTATCACGGCTCACAGATGAACCGGTGTATAAAATGCAAGAATGTAGATGTGTTATAATAGACTTACGGATGTTGTCAGTGTTCTCTTGCACAATGTCGGTTTTTAGCAGATTGTCAGCCAGAACGAAGGCCCCCTGCTCCACCGTGTCCAACAGCATGGTGGCGGCCCTCAGCTGCTCGCTGGTGCTCAGCTCTCTCCACGCCGCCTGGGCCTTCGGCTGCAGCAAGTTGTTGACCGTCTCCACCATGGCCTGTGGGAGTCCAAATGATTGATTTAGTGAAGGGGGAAATGAAGGTAAAGTGAAGCGGCTCGGGACTGCGGCTGTTTGAGGTGGTGATATGGTCAATGGTAGGAGTCAAGGGAGATCAAAGGGAGTTCAGCACTGAAACAACAAATCTCACAATCCCGTGGGACAGTGCAGAGAAAATGGACGGTTGTTCCTTTTTTCTCTAAATTTGATCTGAAAACTTGATTTTAATCAATTTACAGAACAATTTTCTGACTATTCCCAACTGATTCAAGTTATGTTTCTGATCACAGATGGTGAACTAGCGGCGGTAGAATTAGTCATCTTGTTTTTGTGGTCATTTCCTTTTGTCTAGAGGAAGAATTAATCACATAAAATGAATCACGACTAATGCGTATAGGACCAGAGGCCAGTTGTTGCATGTCTTGAGGCTAAAGTCTTTAATTGTCGTGATAAATGAGCTAACACGCAGACAAATCCGAACACACAGCAGCCAGACATTACTGTGGGTGTAAAAGGTGTTTGCTGGTGGCAACTATCTGCAACCATTTAGCTCCCAACTCCCCTGCATAAAAATAACGATACCATTGAACGGCTATTATTCCTTCTTTAATCTCCCAACAACAAAGCTGCAGCGCCAAAGGAAGGATGGATTAAAAAAAGGAAGAAGAAGAAAAAAGAACTTCCTCAAGACAAGATGAAAATTTAAGAGCCATTAAAGATTTAAAATGCCAATGGCAAGATTTATGAATTGAATACTAATTGGTCAAGCAAAGCAGTTCAATCCTTGTACCACTATTACCAGTAAACTGAGCATGAACGCCCCTGGAAAAATGAGACAAGCCATTTCCAAGCTGTTAAATTACAGCAGGTGGTCCAACATGTTATTATGAGAACTCTGATCTGCTGCTGGTAATAGAAACATTTCTTCCCATTAACTAGAATATTTATGTGAACATACTTCAAACGGAGCACAAATTTGGTCACCTACAAACCTTCACACGAATACTTGTAGCATCTTTTAAGTCCAGCATTTATTCTTCTAGGTTACGTACCTGTCAACTATTTAATGACGTTCAGCTGTCCTTGTATAATTTTCCTCATACTGACTAACTAGCATCCTACAGCAAAAGCTGTGAAAGATTATAAGGCATCAAAAGGATCTCACTGTTGAAGGGTATCAGTCAGGAGGAGGGTACAAAACATTTGGCGGCATCAGCTCTCCAAAATAAAATAAAAAAAGACCAGAAGTATGCCAATGTCCCCTGTCGTTGAAGGATTTGAATAGTGAATGTTTGCAGTTTTCAAGATGAGTGTTTTTCTGGCAATAACTGAACAGGGAATGCAAGTAACTCAATGTTTATGGTGCAAGATATTCAAGTGGTTCCATGTGTATAGGAACAAATTTAGGGTTTTATTTTGGTTATTTTTTGGTTGGCTGAGGTGGCGCAGATTGATGGTTCCTGGTGAGTGAAGAGAGCAATTTTAATCCACCATCAGGGGCAGTGGAAGAACCAAGAGGGGGACACAAGAACTACCTTGATCATTTGAGGGAACCATACCTTTAAGCAATATAAAAACTAGAAGGCAGTTTCTTCATATGATTAGTGTATGGCATCAATCATCTTGGACTTTGACATGGCAAACCAATTCTCAAAAGGAAACTGTGTAACGCCTATATAGCCTCACACCAAAATGGACGTAGTTACCTTACTTATTTTAAATTATCATGTTCACAACATGCACAGATGGACAGAGGGCATTACCAGTTCCCCTTTTCACTATGCAACAGAGAAAATGGAAGCCGGACAGGGGGGCTGCCTAAAGCAACACTGAAGGATCTGCAGAAATGTCCAACAAACACTGGTTGTCAACTACATGCAACAACATTCTCCTGTTTTATCATGTTCCATAATCTCGTTTTATGTTGATTTAGTTTTCATTTAAATGTTTTACCACTGTGATTCTGGGTCTCAATGAACAGCACTTTTGTCAACACAGGCTGAATTAAATGTGCATTAAAAATAAAGTTGATTTGATTTGTTATGTCTGGACTACATGGTATTGTAAAAAAAGAAGAAAGACCACCACGGACAGTTTAAATTTTTCAAAAGTTTATGTCTGATGCAGGAATAACACTGAACGTCACCAATAAAACACCATACCCACAGTGAAACAGGGTGGTGGCAGCAGCATGATGCAATGTTTCTTTTCTCTGCAGCTGGATCGTGGGTTCATATTGTGGTGGATGGAATAATAAACAGTGGAACAGTTTTTAATAACTTTAGTAGTTGTCAAGAAAGGTGAAGATGAAAATGTATTTTAATTTTGAGCATGACAATGACCACAAACACACATCAGAACCAGAGTACTGTTGTAGAGAGTTTTGTGTAACATATTCATTGCATCTCTTTAAGTTTTCCTAAGAACTTTTTTTGTTCAGTTAAACTGCACACGAATGATGTCTAATTAATGGTGGGGAAAGTGTGGAAATAGTCTATGATGGGCTGACCTAGCATTTTAACCAAGTTGGGTAGACCTCTGATAATCACTCGATGTTAGTGGAACATAAAGCTTAAACTTTAAAGCTCTCTTTCAAGCCCCACATGAGCCAGACTGGTAAACTTGTCCCTGAAGATGCATTAAAAACAATGAGAGCTAAAAAAAAAAAAACAGATTATGAGAAAGAATAAAAGGGTCACTCAAATAAAATGGGGTTAGGCTAAAGAGGATAAGGGAAAACTATGTGATTCGGATGAATTCTGTATTATTAACATATGTTATCATTAATGGTAAGAGCAGAGAAATCCCATTTACATTATAGTTTTAGGTTTGTTAAAACTCAGTGCAGCAGAAAGAGGCAGAGGACTAATTTTATTGAAATTCATGACACTCCAGCTGGTTTTTCACCATTCAAAGCATATGCTTCACAAACACAATGTGCAAGTCTGATGCAAGAGTGAGCACACACATCCCTGCACCTGCCAGTACACAGGAAGGCAGCAGAGTAAACCTCCTACACATGCACGGCGAGTCTACCAACTTTGAAGTAATTATTCATTATCTGCACCCAATCTCCAATCACACCTTTTGACATTCAGCTAGAAGCAGAGGTTGATTCACTCTCAATTAAGGTGCTCTTTCTCTTCTGGCGCTGACATTTTTTTTTCTTCTTCCTCTTTTCCTTTGTTCACAACTTCAAGATTTTCTTTCCTTGCTTTTTAGAACACCGAAATGATGGTCCTTCAGGGTCAGTACTTTTGGACTAGCATAGAATTGTCTTGCCTTTTCCCCCCACACAGGAAAAATTTCTTAAAGGTTACAAAAATGGGGTAGAATAAGTCACCCGACAAGACACGATAAGGTCGGAAACTTCGGGGTGTATGCAAGTCAAACAAACCTTTATATCAGGATATACAGTGGTTTTCATATTGGCCCTTAGATGAAGGCAAAACAATAAATCTTACACAGACTTGAGCACCATTTGGACACATGAGTATTAAGTAGAAATACAGCTCAGAAAATGTTGCCTAAGTACCGGGTGCATACTCTTTCATACATGGTACTTATTCCAGAAGTACCTTGTATGCATTTGGTACAAACCCTGTAAAAAAAAAAACAGGCAAATACAAGATATGTTTCAGGAATGTACCTGGTAGGCAAGAACCCTGTGAGTACCAGGTACATTCTAGGTAGGTATCAGGTACGTATCAAGTAAATACCCAGTACAATATGTTATGCACTGTCTGTATTATGTATGGAAATAAATGTTTATTTACTAATAAAATACACTCATTACCATTGAAGGCACTGTTTGGATCTGTTGAAATGGGGTTTTGAGGAAAGGTTATAAACAATTAACACCTTTACCTTTTTTTAGACATACAGTATATTTGATCTGCTACAGTTTAGAGGAATAAAGTTCCTGATTGAGGAGCTGATGGCTAGTTTGAGTGGTGCCAAGACTGAATTGAACTTTTGTCATCTTAAAGCAACTGTAGTCTCAAAAATGTTATAGCAGTTCATAAAGTTGTATGGCAGGTGCTCCTAGACTGCAGAGCAGTTAGCTGCTGCTAGTTTGTGCTTCCTATTAACCATAAAACTGATGGTTAACTGTATGTTTAAAAATTGAGAACAATGTGAACATTTAAAAAATACTGTGAGCATGAACTAGTATACTGTAAAACATTTGCCATTGGAATGGTTTTAAAATAGCAATAATACATTTGGGTCTTGGTCTAGCTTGGAGCAGGTGTTGGTGCAGAGTTTAAAATTGCTAAATGAAAGTGAAGTGTCATGATGATCTGTGTTTTTATCACAGTAATCCATAGAGAATTGCTTGGTGTCCGAATGTCTACTAACCCTATGAATTTTTTTATATATAAATTTGCACCTACAGAAATGGGAAAAATCTAAAGGATTATGATGCTATTCTCAGATTGAAAACCTATCTATAAACAAGTGGCGTCCTTTCCTAGTCCTTAAGGGCCACAATCCTGCATGTTTTATGACAAATATCTGCTTCAACACATCTATTTCAATGAATGGGTGATTAGTAGGTTTCTGCAGAACTTGAGGACATGCCAAAGAGGCAATTCAATCACTGTATCAGGTGTGTGGAGTGGGAAAACCACTCAAGCATGTAGGACAGTGGACCTCAATGACAAGGATTGTACGCCACTGGTCCAAACTATGTGAACTGTAATTGTTGTCAAAGTTATTTATTTCCAGATGTCTGTCATTGAGTCCTTTGTTTATTCATGAAGTAAACACACATCAATCTAGTCAACATTTAACTTTATTTACTTCAACTGGGGTCAGTCAAAGAGCTAACTATTATTCTGAACTTTTCCACAAAACTCTTCTCAATAGGATTTTTTCATTTCCACTCTTGCCAATGTGCTTGCAAAGGATGGGAGATCTGCTGGCTTCCTTAGATAACTTTTACTAATTGACTTTTATAATAAATGTGAATGTTTTTTGTACAGTGCCCTTCAGTTGTGACTTGACGCTATAAAAATAAACAACTGAGTTGATATTTATAAAGAATGAAAATAGTTATTTGTGTTTCTGGGTTGGGATTGCAACATATAGAGAATCCTGCTATCAATGACATTTACAGTATCACTTACCCTGAGTGTGTGCATTTATCTGTTAGCAAAATGAAACCCTCAGTAAGTTTTTTTTTCATTTTCATTTAACCTTTATTTATCCAGGTTAGTCTCATTGAGCCACGAGAACTCATTTTCAAGAGAGACCTGTTAGGGAGCAGATGGTGGGGGTTAAGGGCCTTGCTCAGGGGCCCAGAATGGGGAGAATGAGGGTGGAGGCAGGTGTGGGTGTTTCACCTTTTTCCACCCACATTTTTTTTATGTTGTCAGTACCGGGGCTTGAAACAGCGATCTTCCAATCACAGGCCCACTGTCTAACCACTGCGCCACCACTTCCCCCAAAATAACAATTGAGAAAATAACAAATAACAATTGCTAGACAATATCTCCCACCCATGCATGAAGCTGTTGTTGAACTGGAGAGCTCCTTCAGTGACAGATAACTGGATCCTAAATGCACAAAGGGGTGTTACTGCAGATCCTTCCTCCCAGCAGTTGTTAGACTTTATAACTATCACTGCTCCCAACAAACACAATAAGGATTAAATACGTGCTGAGCTCTGCTAAGCACACACTTTGCCTATACTACTGTATTGTAAATAGTCTGTTCTTATCAATGTTCCAATATATACTGAACATTATTATTTATGTTGTTTATTTCTTTATATATTGTTTTTAACATTAGGAAATTTTTGTGTGAATCTCTTTATCTGTTGCTGCCATTGCTGCTGTTACACTGAATTTCCCATTCATGGGACAATAAAGGCTTTTTCTATTCTATTCTATTCTATTGTCAAGGCGGCCTACCGGAGTTGTGGCCACGAGGTTGTCATGCCTGTCACGGCGGCAACCCTCAAACCCGGTTGTGGACACCAACGGTGAATGGTTACTGTCTAATGCCCCTTATCCACAGGGCCTTTTCGGGCTCCTATCTAAATAGTTCAGGCCGATTGTGTAGTTTATCCATAGTGCCTTCAGAGGTGGAACCCGCTCGATTTTTGGGACCTGCTTCTCTGGGGTCCCAGGTCTGGTTCTTGTTGGGTCCAGCTGTGATGTCAGTGCACTGTCGGTCACTGATTGGTATGGGGGAGGAGTCACTGGCTCTTTCGGAAACTTTTCAAAAACACTGATCCGCCATTTGCAATTTCTTGGACCTGGAATAGGGACTGGACCTATTTTAAAGATTTTAAATGACAACACCGTGTTTAATGCTGATGTGCAGACATTTTTTGTGCTTGCTGGACAACGACAAAATTCAGAGCAAGCTAGATGGAGCTACGCCAGTCTACCCGGTCCTCTCCACCGGAGCCTCGGAGCCGTGCAGGGCGTCATCTCCTCGAGCTAAAAGTTATCTGTTGAAGTAAGTAAAATGCAATATTTACCCTCACGTTTTTTTTTTTGTTGCTGTTGAAAACTGTGCGTAAATGTTTTTAAAGTATGTTTTCTTCGAGAGATAAGTAGTAGAGAAGCTAGCTGGCCGTTATTAGCTTGTAGCTTCGTGTAGCTTCTCATTACAATATACTGCCGGTAGATGTCACTGGGATATGAATCTTATGTCATTAAACATCCCAGTAAAATGTTAGATACAGTATGAATGTGCAACAGACCGACTGTCCGGCAAAAAAAAAAAAAAAGCAACTACGGCCGTGTTATGTTAGGCCAGCATAGGTCATCAGATTGCCATACGCGTAGCACTGATGGCCGTACATATAGCGCAAACTGACGGCTGCATCTATCCACTGTGAGATCACCATATGCTTCTATTTAATTAGCCATATCACACCCTGACATAGCAACTAACCTGTCAGAGCATCATATACTTTATTATTAACAGCAGTATGACACCCTGACGCCTCAATCCACCCTGAATAACAGCTGTATGATGCCCTGAGTTAACAGTTAACCTGTCAGATCATCATATACCTTTGTTATTAACAGCTGTATTACGCCCTGACGCCTCAGTCCACCCTGACTTGGCAGCTGAATGACAACCTGAGTTAACAGCTAAGGTAGTGGAATGATTATATTGTCCTTAAATTGTTTAAATTAAATTCACAAAGTTTGGACTAACTTTGCTTGCACTATTCGCACATAAACAGAGTTTTTGCTCTTCCTGAAGTTGTGCACATATTACATGCAAAGTGTCACCAAAACGATTTACTTACGGTTCAGGAACTGCATTGCACACTGTAAATTGTGTAAATACACAATAATGCCATGTGTACGTTGCACCAAACAATTTACTGACTTACTTTTTGTTCTATCTTGCAGTGCAGGATGATCAGACGGCTCCTCTGATCGTCACAGGCTTATTGCAAAATGCGCATACGTGTGCATATGTACAGGTGACCCTCGGTTTCCGGCGTCATCGGTTTACGGCGTTTCGCGTTTACGGCCGCCACCCCCAGTGACGTCAT
>JARVGS010000001.1:16978166-16993453 GCA_031762315.1 Hypsolebias antenori | reverse complement strand
ATGGGGAGTCAAACCAGAAACCTTCCGGCACATGCCCACCTTCTCTTACCTCTGCGCCACCACTCCCCACTGACAGTATATATATCTCCTGTATAACTGAACGTCTCACCCTCTCTCTAATGGGGAGGTCCATCCACCCAGCAGATAAAAATATCTCATTCTTTCGATCACTTCCCACTGTTAGTGCTGGTTGGTTCATCACATAATTCAGACGGAATTAGACCAAACAAAAGTGATTTACTGTATGCGCTCCAGTCGGCGGAGGCTTGGTGGCTTCCATTTGACCACAGCAGTTTTGGAAACCTTGGCAGTAGATGGTTAATGTCATGACTTTATTTCACTGCTCGCTTTATATGGTGGTAAGTGTTGGGCAGCCACGCTATGACAACCTACCCACACTGAAATGGCACTCAGTTATATGAAAAACTAGAGACCACGTAGAACTGAGTCTGGTCAAAATAGGGTGACGCAAGTTGTGCTGAGACTGGGAAAATGGCATGTAATATCAAACTGATAGCAACATGGAAGTTTATAAACTAGAGTTAGCATCAGTCACTATGAAATTTGTGACATTAATGTTGTTTTAACATTGGCAGCAATCGACTTCAGTCTTATCCCAACAGCTACAAAACAAGTCTGTCCACCACGGGGTTCAACAATTGATATGTTAGCTGGTATTTCAGTTCAGTGTAAACAAACTCAACATCTCCAAACTGTGTTCATCCAAATAATTACTGTAATTTCTGGACTATTGAGTGCACCTGAATATAAGCTACACCCGCTAAATTTAAAAAGAAAATTAAAATTTTACATAAATAGGCCCCACTTGTCTATAAGCCGCAGGTGTTCACGTTGTAACATGATATATTTACACAGATTTTTATTTTTATTTTTTTTTACCTTTAGTTAAATACGTACCGGTAACATGCACAAATACAGTAAAAAAAAAATTCTGAACAGTGCCTGTAACAAAGCTGACAAAAACATACACAGTACAGGTAGTCCTCGACTTACAACGTAGATCTGTTCCTACGTGGCGTCATTAACCGATTTTCGACGTAAGTCGGAACATATGCAATTACCATACAGTATACCTGTACGGTACCTGTTCTACCAAGAACTTAGCCTGTCCTAACACAGTACCCTACATAATTATCTAAAAACACATAAAATACTGTACAGTATGTTTAATAATGAAATACAGTACTGTATTCTTCCGCCGCTGCGCCACGGTTTTATGACGTAAAACCGACGTAAAACCACGTAAAACCGCATAAAACCGTGTAACTCGAAATAAGGGAGATGCGTCGTAACCTTAAAACGTTGTACCTCAAGACCGTCGTAACCCGAGAACTACCTGTAGTCTACCAGGAAGTCAATGATCGCTACCCCCCCAAGAGAGGTGTGTATTGGACAGCTATGTGAGTGGGTGGGTGTGACGAACCTAAATGTTTTGGTGGCATGAAGTGTGTTAGCTCATCAAAAAAAAAACAATTTCCATAAATTAGCTGCAGCATTGTATAAGCCACAGTGTTCAAAGCGTGTGAAAAAAGTAGCGGCATATAGTCGGGAAATTACGGTATTTACTTTATCCACAAATCCACCCTTGTAAAAATCTTTAAATATAGACCTTCTTTCAGTAGTTTTAAAATCCATGGCAACATAAATTAAATCTACCCACACAGATCAAAGAAATATGCTGATTTTTTTTTTTTTTTTTTTTTAATGTTTAGCTGCAGAAACATTGTTTTTATGTCTTCAAATTGTTATTCTTTCTGACTCATCACTGATCTGTACTCAGCCTTTCGTAATGGCCCAGATCTTTTGAAGTTGGGCCAAAATGTTTCCTAAAAGGAGCATCTGGTACCTGGTAGTATCTGAAATAAAACTTACAAAAAAAAAGAAAAAGAAAAACAACATCTGCACTGTGAAGTCGGGAGGAGCAGGTGTATCTTTGGAAATACGGCTTTAAGTAAAACTTCAGAGAGCGACATGAGAAAGCGTTGCAATTACGACTAAAATCCGAGCAGACGGACCAACAAGTTCAACAGGATTCAAACAACAGGAAATGATGTGAAAATCAAAGCAGACATAGCAGGAAGTTTCAGACCACAATTAGTGAACTGATCAAAGTTGAGTCGCTGTCCACTGAAATAGCTCCAGCGTCCATATTTTATAAATGGACAGCCTTATAAAGACTCTGGGGCGGCTGAAACGACAAACTGTGCATAAAGCAAGGAGTCAGACATAAAAAGAGCCATTTGTCGGCTTTAGATCACAGGTAAAAAGGGCTCTTACATCACAACATGAAAGCTGCTGTCAGGCAGACGTGACAGCGCCGTGGAGAGACATAAAATGTTACAAAAGATGAGTTTGATTTGAATGTGAATTACAACAACTTGCTCCAGCTGCTGCAGCCCGTACACCTGAAAGCCTGTGGCTGGATAGTTTCAAAATGTTGTTTCCTTTTTTTTATTATTTCAGACAGAGACAAAGAACGCCAAGATCATGGTTACTGACTTTGATGTTCCGCTGAAGTCATTTTAAAACAATACCTAAGGTTATATGGCAGCGTCCATGCCGCTTCCTGTCGCCTCATGCCGATTTCCTCCCTGTGAAATCAGCCTGTCATCATAATTTGATCCTTCCTCTTCCACTTCAGAAGTTTCCACTGAAGTTCTGAGTGGCTCTTTCACCTGCTGCAGTAATTAAATGCTCAGAGGAAAACCAACAGAGGTTTTTGGTGAGCTTTTTAAGACCTGTTTAATGTGCGGATCGGAGATATGAAGCTTTCCTGTAACGACTGAGCTGCTTGTTTTGCTCATGTCCACTGCCACTTTGTGTCTTTCAAACCCAAAATAAATAATTAATAGAAAAGTGTGAACTGTGTCAAAAACCAACAAAAAATGTATTGGGAGAATGTTAAGACAAGCTAAGAATGTTCTTTTCCTGTGTTTGATAGGCCATTCATGTGAGCGTCCTCTCCACCATGTGGTGTGGTTTAGCATTTTTGTTATGTGTGGATGGGGAGACATTTATAAAAGGGGGGGGAAAAAACAAAAGAAGTTTCATTTAAAAGACGTAAAGTAGCGTAGATACAGCCAAAGTGCTGTGAAATGGGGGGGAGTGTGTCAATTTGGGCCTCAAAACAAGGGTCTTCAATCCTGGACCTCGAGGGCCACTGTTCTGCATGTTTCAAGGATTTTTTAGGTGATTCAACCATTGAATCAGATGGGTTGGAACAGGGAAATAAGTAAAACATGCAGAATACTGTAGTGGTCTTCCAGGACCAGGATTGGACTCCCCTGGACAAACCGATTAGTAAAAAGTTCCTAAGTTTTCCTTGAGAATAGAAAAAAAAATGTTGGTGATGTATCTTTACTTTATACTGTAGTACAGAAGTATCATGTAGGAAATGTCTCGTCACCAGCTGATGCCCGTTTTACTGAAACAACTCTGACGCCTTGTGTAAAACCTGTGACTGAATAAAACTAGTACTTGTTCTCTTTACAGGTTTACTGAATACTGCAGGTTTTCTGCAACCTTTACAATCAAATGAAACATTTCTGCCTCCTTTCTCATAAAATAAACTTGGTCCAGATCCAAAAAAGTGCTTAAAATAAGGCTCAAATGAAGATGAGACAACTATTTGTTGTGTATACACTACTTGCGCACATTATAAAAGTAATTCTACAACAAATAGTTGACATTATTAGGATTTTTACTAGTTAGGATAAAAGGAAATACCAAATTCATCATTACACACCTTTAATATCATAAAAACACTGACCTTTAGAGGTCTACGTGAGTGTTTTCCATGTTTGGTTAGATTAATAATACAAGTATTTTTCTTAGGTATAAAAGTATTTGCTGGCAACCTAATAAATTACTATAATGAACTGAACAAACAGATCGATGGATATTTAATGGTGTTTCATTTACAGTAAAAATACAAAGATCTTCATTTATTTAAATTTTTACTGTATTTTTTTTAATTCAAGATCAGCCTTTAACGTCTAATTCATCTTGTTGTCTGAAAGACTTCCCATATTTTTGTAAAATATACTAGTTTGAAGGCTCATAATGTAGAAAAATGGACTTTTTTTGTTCTTCAGCCTCAAATGTTTTCAAATGATTCATTTTATTATGCTGGATTTGAAAAAATAAAATAGAGTGGTAAGTTAGAATCAAGTGGTTGATAAACCACAAATACAAACTGATTAAATTGTACATAATTAGAATCATACGTCAGGAACATTTTATTCACAAACTGCAAAAACCTGGACAGGAAAACCGCTAAAGGAATTTAATGTTACAATATAATAAATTATGTTGTTGTATTATAAAACAAAGTGTAAGCTAAAAATCTTGAAATGTTTGTGTCAACTGGAGGTGAAAACTGAAGAAATATATATTTTTTAATTAATTATACACAAGGGCACGGCATAAACTGTTAACATCTCTCTGCTCTGATGAACTGCATCAGTTCTATCATCTGCTCAGGCATGGAACACAGGAATCGTACCGTCAAGCCCACCGCTGGGTCCTAATCTGCTTCACCACACCGGGTGACACGTTTGAGATATTTCTGAACATTTAGAGCGGCGCTAGCAAGCTAATGAGCGAGCAGCTGATGAGCCAGTGTTGTTAAGAGGAACTGAGAACAGATTAGAGTGTTAGAGATGAACAGATACGTACTGTAGGGCACGCATTCGTACTGGACTTCCAAGTATTTGTAGGTTCCGGGGCAGGGGTCTGGAAACACGTCGGGTCCGGCCACAACAGCACACTGGGTCCTGTTGTTACACCTGAGAAACAGAGATGGGTTTGGTTAAATAAATGACAATCAAGTGCAACATTCTATGGCAAACAGTGGCACAATGTGAAGATATCTAAGATGGTGTTAATGAAGATAAAAACATTTGTTTATTGAACAAATATCATGATGACTACAATCCTTTGGAGCAAAGACGTCTTCCTTTAAATGTAATCAAATCAAAGGAGAATTTTTGTATTGGACACATTTGTCCACCTTTTTATACATTATGACTACCATATTTTTTGGCCTATAAGACACAGTTTTTTGCATAATTTGAATGCCCTGCGACTTATAAACTGAAGCAACTTTTTTTTTCCTCCATATTTATAAACCCATTTTTGGCTGAGATATGACCGTTTTCATTCATTCTGACATTGAAAACATTGAACACTACCATTTTCAGCCATTAGATGGCACTCGAGTAGCATGGCATGCCATTGTGTCACGTTATAGGTGGCTATTAATGACACATTCAGCTTGCCATAGAAGCCACCTTCGTCCAGCTTCGGGATCATGCCTGGAGCGACCATCAAATCAGCTTAATTTCGCCACGCTGCCCCGGCGAAATGCAGCTGATTTGACCATTAAAGTGTGTTTATTAAGTAAAAGTTCAACTGAGACACACCTTTGCTATAATGTCAAGCAAACAAATAATTGTTTTTAGGTGCTTTTCTTGTTAAATTTCGGGGAAATCCACAGCAGGTCGTCCCTCTCTGCATTCCTGATTCCGTTTATCTCTTTTGAAATACAGCTGATTTAACCGTCAAAGAGCATTTATTGAGGAAAAGTTAAACTGAGACAGACCTGTACTACAATTTTGAGCAAAATAATAATTGTTATAAGTGTTAGTCTTGTTAAATTCTTGTTAAAGTCCTCCTGTGCATGCTCCCGTGGCTGCCATTTGGCAGCCAATCAATTTTTGGCACAACACCGACCCACATTTCCAGGTTGTCAGCGATGACACGTAACAAACACAACACGTCAGCGGTGATGCATAAAAGCTGCGACGTACACAACGAAGCAACGTATTTATGTTTTTTCCACTTTATTAGAGATATTTGGACTGATGCAACTTATAGGGCGGTTCGATGTGTACTGTGGAAAATATGGTATTTGCTTTGGGCAGAACGTCTAAATATCTTTTATTACATCTATATCCAAGAAGGGACAGCTTATCATAGTTTATTTGTTTAAAATTTGATCTCACTGGGCTGCATCTGTTGGTACCAAATTGCAAACGACATTGGAAAGGGAAATTCCGAAATGTTTTAAAACGATCCAGAGGGTTCTCATTTTCCTCACAGGTCAAAGGGACTCGCCCCCGTGTTACTGAAATCCAAACTATGTCTAAAAACTCGAAAGACAAAATATTTGTCAAAAACAATCACAGGGTTGTTATGGGCATTTGGAACTTGTCTTGGACACTTAATGTAATTTCCGAATTTAACTTACTTGTTTGTTGATGTGAATGTGAAATTTTCAGCATTACTGCAAGAAAATTTGTATTTTTTTTTCCCAGCAATTTTGTCACCAACTAGTTCCAAACAATCACAACCCAGTGAGATACTATCCTGTGAGAATTGTTTAGTAAATTACTTGTAACAAAAACACATTAACTGGAAATGAGAAGATGGACAAACACTTGTTTCTAATTAGACAGAGGTCTAATAAAAGTTATTTTCAGGTTGAGGAACAAAATATTCTCTGTGTTTGAAGTTTGAATCTTGAAGTGAGATGAAGGGAGAATCCTAATTTGAAATGGTCCAAACAGTCTGCCTATTAGTATTAAGAGTAAAGTAAATGTATGAGCAATAGCTTACTGGATAACTAAATACTGTACATCCAGTTGTCCAGCAAAACATATTGAGACTGAGTGTCTTTATCTTTAGGCAGAATACATACCTTCAAGTACAAGTATTTTAGTTTGAGTACATGTCAATACTGAGTACTGATACCAAGTAGTTATTGGGTTAGTACATTATTATATAACGGCTTTAGAAACACATTTATTTTATTACGAACACTTCAAACAGTCTGGTTTATTAACCTCAGCTGTTTGGCTTAAAATATCTCTATAGATTTTTGTTTTAAATTTATTGTCCTCCGTTACTTGCAAAGTGGAAGCGGAAATTACTTCACAAAGCTTAAGCGTTAATGGTCAAAAGTATCATGATATTTCAAGTACAAGTACTTGAGGCTGTTGTTGGACCCAATACTAATACCAGTGTTGGTGTCGGGACACCACTATCACTCAGTATCAATCAGCCCTCTGTGACTAGCAAGCGGCCATCAGAGCACTAACGATTGGTCGTTAGGATGATGGTCCTCCACTTGCTAATTTTGTATGTCACCAGCAAACTGGTTGGTCCACTATGAAAAAAGCGATGCTTATAAGATTGAGTTTGTTGCAGCTCCTCGGACTGAATAAGTCCTTTGGATAAAAGACAAAACATTTAATCAAAGAAGAATCCATCCAGAGGACCAGACTCAACCATGTTAGAGATACCAATTTTGATTCCACCAGGAATAGGACTAGTACTGGATCACGTTTGCCCTTTTCTAAGATTCAGATGACACCGCCAGTGACAAACTCCTCTTTCTGTGCTGAAAAGTCACGGTTCTACCACCGGACCATGTGCAAGCTGAAACGTTATTACTGCATGATAGATGGTGGGGTGGTGTAGAGGAGGAGGAGGGGGGGGGGGAGGGAGGATACATAATCAACTGACTGCAAAATCATCTCCAACACTGAATGTAGGTCTTCATTAAAGAGCACAATTATGGTGCCAGTGGTGTGGTGCCATTTTCTTTTTGGCAGTCATCAATCAAAGCCCTGCTTCATATGCACAGAGAGTCTCTCGCCTCACATAATAGCAATACTTATCTCACAACATTAACTTGTGACTGTTTTGGCAGGTATTGATTTGTTGGGACTGTGCATCTCTTTAGGAAAATAAAAAGCAGCACACAAACTTTGGGTCAGTTTGTGCACCCATTACATACATGAACTTAGTTGAGCTCTGCTGGAGCAAAACACAATACAAAACCAGTAAAAGGCCTAGAAATATTCATCGGCAGGTCTATAGTAATTTTAGATGCTTAATGATTTGTTAGAACTTTTTTATTTTTCCACGGAGGAATGGTTATACAGCATAAAATTTCTATTACGTTTTAAAAACAAGAACTCGGGGGCACACGTTTGAATTTAGTGTGGATTTTCTTTGACCAACACAAAGTCAAATCTATACATACAGGCTCAAATATATACATACATTCACCTCAACAGTTGTAACTGAGGATTCTTTAAACTTAGGTCAAAGTGTCAAGAAGCAGGAACCAAAGATGCAAACTAGACTCAAGGACTTATGTGCACAAAAAGAAAATTGTCAGCAATAACAAGCAGGTTCAGCAACAAACGGTCACAATAACAAGTGATCACCCGGGGCGCGGGGGGGGGGGATTAATTTTCGACCACCATAACAGTCACCCAAATTATTTGTGGAAACTATACTTTTAAGTAATATAAAAACTAAAAAGCATTTCCAGTAATGCAGTTAAGCAGCAGTTTTCTCAAATGATGGGGTGGCCATATATGGCTGTGGCCATCTTGGATTCTGACATGGCCCCTGATTTTTAATAACCATCTTTCTTGTGCCTAGATGCAGTCGCACACCAAAATAGACATGGACATTCATTTATTTTTCCAAGTTATCCAGCTCACATGGACACGAATGGACATTTGGGGGTTATTTCTAATTTCCCCTCTTTGCTTTGCAACAGGGGACAATAGAAACCAAATGAGGTAGCAGGAAAATACAAAAAAAGGTAACTGACAACTATAAAACGTATGTAGGGACCAAGCGGACAAGAACACAAGAAGACTAACTGGCAACAAATGGTCTGACTGACTGAAGAAAGGGAGAAAACCAAGCGTATAGGTAAAACTGGAAGGAATGATTACTGGTGGAAACAGCTGAGACTAATGAGCATGTGACAAACAGGTAAGAATGGTTAACTGAAGGTAAGAATGACTGAGGGTAAATGGCAGAACTGGATCCTGATTGGATCAGAATAGGTTCAGAATGATCTCTCCAAAGCCCCAGCTTCAACCCAGCTGAATATTTGTATAGTTAAAAGTCAAGTTTATGCCAGGAAACCAACCAATTTAAAGGAAATCTACCCATTTTGCCATAAAGAGTGGCAAAATGTCTAACAGAAGTTCTGCCAGAAGTTTGTTGATGGATACGAGAAGCAAGTGGTTGAGGCGCATATTAGTGGGTGTGTATGCATATATTTGAACCTGAAAATACACTTTTTACCCTATGTGAATTGGGAAAAAAATATTCAAAATGAAGTCAAACTTGTGCACCCAATTGTATTTTTTTTTCATTATTATCACTAAAGTTTTAGGTTGATTAGCCATTCCACACTAGTAAAAGCCAAATAGTCTAGTCAAACAAATTGCAAAGGCCCAACAATGAATACATCCATACCATGATGAATGTATGCAAACCTACAACTGCAACTGTACACACAGGATCCCAGTCCGTTATGTAGCAACGAATGGTCCAAGGTGGATTTATTCACCAGTGAGAATGTTCACAGTGTAAGTCCTGTGAAGGTCAAGCCAGGGTCTGACACAGTGATTCATACACCACAATTAAAGGATTCTCTACACCTTAATTAACATTGATTGGCTGCCAACTAATCAATTGAAGCAGTGAGGGACAAGCACACACAAAAAAAGCGGACCCATCTCATTTCAGGCCAGGCCAGTAATGAGATATGGTCTGCCGACGTCTTCCCATGGTGAGCTTTATGGGTTTGTGAACCCGCCCCTATCATTCGTCTCACTCAGTCACCCCAGTCAGCTGTCAGCAGCTCTGTCCCTGCCAACCAAGAGTTAATTCGTAGGCAGTAAATGCCACTCAAATAAATAAGAGGTCAGGCCTATGAAACTGAGAAACAATTATCAAGGCAGCCCTCTCCCCTCTCCATATGCTTCCTCACTACGATTTCTGTATCACTCTATTTAGAGCTTGGAGGTTTGTAATCAGCAGGTGAGAACACTGGTTCAGATTGGGCATCACACTGAGAAAGGATGTGATTGGTGGAGAAGGTGGAACCACCAAGAAATGGATATAAAGACACAGACATTTCCAGAAATGTTCAAACTACATACAATTTATAAATGTGTAAATAGCAATAAAGTGGTTGATTTTACCAGCAATATCTTTACAATTAGGGATGCAGGCTTTAGGAAACAACACAAATATTCAACCCGCCCTATCCCAGTTCTGCCAGTCTAAAGCAAAGTTTACTCACCCTGAGTCCTGCGGAAGAAAAACCCTTGAACCAAACATTGACTTTGGATACGGAGGCATGTACTGCTGCTAATTCTGCTTTTGGGGGATCTTCATAGTCCTTCATTTTCACTGGTTCAGTGATTCAATATGGAAGGGGATGAGCATAAACTGACAGTAAAGCTGAGCTTAACCAAGCAACTTTCACTCGCCTTTCAAAATAAAGTAAGACGGCAGAAACAGATGGAGGGCTGGACATTATGTTTTGGCTTTATGTTGGGAGGAGGGTGATGGTGGCAGTGTGTCCTTACTGAGAATAAAAGTACTGTTAGGAAACAATGTGGCATGTTACTTCCAGGTGCCAATGTTAAAAAAAGACTTTTTTTTTTTTTTTTTTCAAATTTGCCTATTGTAGACTTTAGATATTGACTGCCTTGCTCTATTTACAACATGCTGAATTCTGTGGACTTTTTTTATTTTTATTTTTAATGAGGCAGAAGAAAGAATCTTTTTTTTTTATGCCATGGAAAACCTTTTTTCATTCTTTAACTCATAAGTATTTAATTACAGTTTATTTTGGAGTTTTAAATTAATGTCAAAGTTGACCATAAAGATGCCCACCCAACAAAAAACAAAACAAAAAAAAAAAACTGACTTTGATGGAAATTAATAAATCAGATTAACAATTTCATGGATTTTTTTTCTTCATAAATGAATCAATGTTAAAGTAACTGTTAATGGTAGCCCTTAAACAATTATCATAAACTGATTTAAATCAATAGCTAACTTTGAGCTACCGGTAAGTTAAGAGAGAGAAACTCGTTACATGTCCAACAACCTCCAAATATCACCAAATTGGATTAAAACTAAATTATACATTGGGTTGAGGTGGACCTCGTTGAACTAACAGGGAGAAAGGGAAATAAAGAATGAGTTATGCATTTAAATATGCCCAGGTGAGTGTGGATTTAATATGCATGGATGTAAACACAGCAGGTGCTAGAGGAGGATGTGCTGAATATTTCACAGGCACATGAAAAATAAACCAATTCCTGCTCCTTAATCTAATGTAAGTGGTTTATCTGTTCTTTATTGGACACATAACAACTGCACATGATTGAGGATTATGAAGAGTTCTGGATATTATTATGTGACATATGATTTCTAAAATAGGGCAAGCTATATGATCTTTACCATCCAATTTTTCTTGATGCATATTCTCTTGTCATTTCTCCTTTCTTCTTCTGTTTGGTATCCTTGGCAGATGAGAACTTGAGATGCCAGATGAAGAAGGGTGGGGGTGGTGGGGGGTGTGGTATGTAAGCACCAACTGTAATCACTGTAATCTCAGTCTGATCCCCCTGCTGCTTCTACCACAGTAAAGTTGGTTGATTCATTTCACCTTATTGACCACCAACAAAGGACATTTAATAAAACTAGAACATTTATGAGGAATTGTTGATAAGTTCAAGTTTATTGTCATTCGCATCACATGTGGTACATGAGGTGGAACGAAATTACGTATTCGAGGTCCCAGTTACACCCAAAAATAGCAAAAATATAAAGTATAAAAAGAAACAGTATATAAGGACCTAAGACATACAGTAAGATATACAGTAAACAGTAATAATGTAAAACAATACGGCATAACAACAGCAGCCCGATAAACTTTATAAGACGTGTCAACAAAGCCAGGGTCAAAAGGAGTGTCAAAGATGCTGCCTATGGCTCATTAGGGTTCCCATGGTAACCACTCACTTGGCTCTCTCGCTCCCTAATAGGCTGACAGAAACTCATACTACAAAATAAGTCTCAAACAAACAGTAAAAGGACTATATTTAAATGGACTGTACTTACAATGCACTTTTCTAGTCAACCAAGCTCCTCAAAGAGCTTTACAACACAATCTGTGTGCTCATTTACCAAATCCATACACACACGCATTCATACAGCACTCTGTCATGATTACTGGATAGATGGAACCCAATGCTGCAGACAGAACTCGTTTACGCAAAGATAACACAAGAATCACAGAAAAACCTATTAAAAATAACACAAAAAGTATAAAATATTAACAAAAGCACAGATTCTGGCACATTCTACTCCATCTCTACAACATTAACCTGAAAAAATTATTCTGCATGGTCTAATCAGTGCTTTATATTGCATTCATACATCAGTGGAGCACATCAGAGGCAATGAGGTTTTCAGTGTCTTGCCCAGGGTCACTTAGACTTTATAACTTTATAAATTCAACATTTTCCTGCAGGATCAATAAAGCTCTTATTTTATCTTAGACGTGTGACTGCATACTGGTGGAAACAAACCTCTAACTCTCTTGTTGGAGGACGACTACCGAACCATTGAACCAACACTGCTCAATCACTCTGCAAAAACTTTAAGTACCGTAGTATTAAGGAAACTCTTAGGAATATACAACAAGATAAAGAAACCCGACGCTTCTAGTTTCATGAGAGAAAACTGAGCTTCAATACAGTGGATGTCAATGAGAGTTTGGATGTGAACTCTCTGCACATCTGGAAATTTTGAGCACAAACCATAAGTCCTATATGAAAGGCACTCTGGGTAAAAGTAAACAGAAAAGCCAACATTCTGAAGTTAGGCGGTTCAAAATCTAAACTATGTGGCAGCAACACTGATTCGAAAGGAGAAAAAAATGTTTTACAAATTCCTAGAACGTAAGCTGCAGAATGCAGATGTGTAAAAACCATTAGATATAAAAATCCTGAACCAGACATGTAAATTGCAACTATCCCATAAATCATGTTTCAACTTTATAAGCTCCAAAAAAAGCTGTTTCTCTTTTTGCCAAAATTATTTTAATGTTTGCAGGATTTTATTTTTCCAAGTATGTGAAGTGTGTCTACACTGTACAAAGTACCACTACTAAATACCATAACATACTATTCAAATCACACATTTTGGTTTAGCCAATTGAAAATCTCTATGTAAAAAGGATCATGTCCGAATTGGTATTAAATGTGCTTCAATGCTTTTGAAGCAGTGGTTTAATAATGAAAGAGTGAGTAGATGGACGGATAAATAATAAATGAGTCAAAGGAAGTATAAGAAAGGGTTAAGTGAAATTTGGACAGTACAGCTGATGTCAGATTTGTCCACGGAGGACAGTAATGAAAGAGGATTGCCTTGTACCGCTGCTTCATCTCAGATCTAAAGCCATTTTTATCAGGAGGGAGTAAAAACCCAGAAGAAGAGAAAGGTTTGCAAAAAAAAAACTTTCAAAGTTCAAAAGATGAAAATGCTCTGCTGAATCTGCTTCTAGGATGCCAAATTGCTCCAATCAATTTCCCAAAGAATACCTATCAAAGAAGGTAGCCTGAAGTATGCCTGATGAAGCTGGCATCCTGTATCTGGAGGGACATTTCTTCCACAGTTCATATACAACGTATTACAATTTGCCTGATAACAGTCTGATTCATTTGCCTTCCAGTGGAAAATGTGTCTTGGATCAGAATTCCACACCTGGCATCAGTTCATACGTCAGGAAAACAAACGATGCACAAAGTGCTTAAAGAACGCCTTGTGCACAAAGAAAAAGTGCTTGTTTGCATCTGTTTGTTTCTTGTGTACAACCCTATGTATTTGTACACACAAGAGTCCACATTTGTATGTAAGGAAGGAAAGGGAATGTAGGGAGGAAAAAAAGTGACAGACGGGTCAATATCTCCACTCCTCTATTGGGACCCATTATGCTTTAGTGATGGTCTTCGCCACCCACGGTCGACTTCATTCATTATCTTTCACGGCTGTGCGCCGCAGCATCCATCTTCTCTCATTCAGCCTGTCTTACGGAGCAACAACGAAAAAAAGAAAAGACAACTTCAAACTGCCATTTTTTTTTTTTTTTAAGATAAGAGGAGCAATGGCCCTAAAGTGAAAAGTTCAGGTCTGAACTACTGATGACGAGGGAGCATAGTACCTACAGTAGAAAGTGTTCAGAGCACTCAGTGTCTGGAGAATCAGGCAGGAGTTCTTAGAAAGGAGCCTAGCTGACAGCGACTTAAAGAAAGACCACCTGGAGAGCCAAATGTTGGCATCTAGAACAACTCAAAGGACAAAAACTTTACAGCCGCTTGAGTAAAAGCCTCACTTTCGATTCATGCATCGTTCCTTTTACATGGACCACCACCTGCATCACAGACGCACTGCAGTTAAAACCAGTAATTGTTTTGAGGCATTCTTTTTAAATGTAAAAATTCACAATAAATTGTTTGCTCGAACTGCCATAAGAGCGTTGTTGCTCGAGTTGTCTGAGGTGGTGAAAAGTCTGACTTATTTCCTTTTAGTGGGGTTGACCTAAGGACAGCAAGAGGGTTAAAGTAGTTTGCTGCATGACAAAATATTGGCAAAAAAACAATAAATATGTAAATATAATACTTGAATTACGTCTTAAATTAAGTATTATCAAACAAATCATGTCTGAGATTTAAAAAAATCCCTTTTATGAATCTTCCTGTTTGTTGTGTTAAGCCTTTGATATTTACAGCAATATAAATACAGAAGAATTCATATTATTGTAAACTGCACTCAAAGTAATCACACAGAGACAATAGCAAAATCCCAGTTTTGCTTACAAAAACAGAATACATTAAAAGAATACATGTTGCCAACTGTCTTGAGTGCCCAGATTGCGAATAAAGATCTTGTGTGGTTTGTTAAAGTGGTGGCACCCAATCCTGGTCCTCAAGCGCCACCGTCCTGCATGTTTCATTCTTTCTTTTCATGAATGATTAACAGGCCTCTGTGGAACTTGAGGTCATGAGGAAGAGCAGAAAAAAAAACTATTAAAACATGCAGGATACTGGCCCTTGAAGATCAGGACTGGGCACCACTGTGTTAGAGCCTGGAGTATGTGTTTGGGGTGACTCTTGGCTACTCTCACATCAAATTTGACCTCAGTATCTAAAAGATTTGGTTTACTAAGGTTGATTAGCTGTGTGAACAGCATAGTTAGTGTTTTCTAAGTCTGATTTAGGGATGAGTCACCATTACTACCACAAAAAAACAAACTCAATATTTGTAAAACTGACTGAGTTCTAGTCCTTTATCAATCAATCAATCAATCAATCAATCAACTTTATTTGTATAGCACATTTAAAAACCACAGGGGCAACCAAAGTGCT
>JARVGS010000001.1:16863220-16873419 GCA_031762315.1 Hypsolebias antenori | reverse complement strand
CCAGTTTGCTGGAGCCAAGATGGTTTCTGGAGGCCTTCCTGTCCCTCGTCGACTCCTCCCAGGCAGGCAGCCACAGTCAAAGTGGTTCGACAAGAAAGTTCATGCTCAGTAATCCAGGCTGGATTACTGGAGTCACACAGATGTGACTCCTGGATTACTATGTGTCAAGAAATGAGTCAATAGGCCTTTTGCGATAAACAATAAATCATTTAATCATATGATAAATTAAAATGATCTACCTCATTTTTCATTTATCGGCTTTATCGTTTCTATTTGTCTCTCTCTCTTTCTGCTGAAGACACTTGACCAAAGGCTCAACTCCAGTGCTCTTCACTGACCCCTCTCTTTCTTTTTTCCTCTTGGAAATCTGTTTTAACAATCCAGGGTTGCATTTTTGGATCATTAAAGCAGCTATGAGAAGTTAAGCTACGAGCTAGCTAACAGGCCAACCTCGGGAGAAAAAACCTCTGCCTTGTCGAAGCTCCAAAATTCATGGTTGAAACCCATGCCTTCATGTAAAAAGTTGTTTTTCTCTGAAAAAAGAAGCTGAGAACTTGTTTACTGATTTATTTATTTTTTAATTAAAAGCTTTGTGTGAAAAATGCCATTCTAAAGAGTTCAAATCACACAGAGTGTCCGTCATTTTAAGAACCAAACAAAGGAAGGAGAGACAGCCCATGTCATGTCAAGGGAGCTCTCTCCCATTTTTCTTAAAAAGACACGCTGCTCGTTACCTCACTATCCATCCTTCGGTTCAAACAGTCTTATATTGCCATCTGGTGGTCAAAAAAGTACTACACTCAAAATAAAATTAACCAACATTTCTTCTTGAATTTGACAATAATTACTAATTATTGTCAAATTTCAAACAATATTATTGTTTATCGCAATAATTTCTTAGACAATCACCTAGCAAAATGTGTTATTGTGACAGACCTATAAGTCAGTAGCTTCCTATTTAACTACTGCATCAACTGCTAAATAATGGCTTGTTAGTGTTTATAGTCTAATAACTGTTGTTTTAATTGTATTTATTGGTAATTAATAAAGCTACACTTCTTGTAAAGTGGTATTGTTTATTTTTAATCCACATTTTTTGTATGTGACTTGGAGAGAAACGGATAAGTTGAAAATATTCCTTCTTCAATGTAGCACATCTTTAGAAAATTCTCAACAACCAGGCATTAAACATGTGAAGAATGTCAGGAAAACCAAAACAAACACTGCAGTTACTCCAGAACCGTCCCTCTGGGCCAACAATGGTCCATTCCCCCACTGAACCAGACTCTCTTATTCACCTGATGTTTAAGGGTAAATAATCATCCAAACATGGTTGACACAAAAGGTCAAGGGGTGCTGCAGTGAATTCCTTCATGAGGTACTTTTTTTGTGTGTTGTCTAGCAAGCTTTTAGAAAATGCTGCGTGAAATGTGAGACAGCTTCTCTAGTTGAGACCTCGGTGACCTGCCTTTGAAATGATCGATTAGCCAACAAGAACAAAACGCCTGGTGGTTCGCTCCAGGTCTGACTTTTCACAACAACAAAAAAAAAAGACAGATGATAGCCAAGATCCAGTGAACTATTTCCATATAATAAAGTCCCAAATCAGCACAGGAGAAAGGAAGCCATAAAAGTTGCCATCACTGCCTATTTTCATCTCTTGTCTTCCATCTGCCTGACTTTATTACAAATTGCTCAAATATAATATTGGATAACTGGCACATTTTTTGCTTTTCCAGGCTGTAGTGAAACATAGAAAGCTGCTGCCTGGCTGGAGGCCTCCAAAGGCTTCCCTCACAAAGTACAGAATGAAGTTTGATGAAAATCTGACTGGTCTGGCCCAAACATCCTCCTCCAAATAAACTATTTGTGAGGCAGATGCTCTCACGTTCAACAGACCCCAAGAAAGATGGATTTATCACCTTGAATGTGCCGAACTAAATCTCTGCTGACTCTCAAAGATTGTTGTTCTGTCTTTGTGTTTCTCCTTCCTCATGCTTTTCTTTCCTCTGAGCACCCTACATTCTTTCATCATATATTTTATATTACTTTGTATTAAACAGAGAAAGTGTCACAACATTGCATAAACTCTTGCTCAAACTAATGGAGTTCTTGTGTAATAGACTGAGCAGCACCAAGGCGCAGCTTACAAAAAAAAAATACCACTTAGGAGGGTTTAATTTCACTAGATGCTGACTAATTCTAATTAAGTCATTAAAAGACTCTGCAAAGGAGAAATCTGCAAACACAAGGGATCCAACTAAGTGATTTGGGAGCCCAGGAAGAAGGAACCAAACTGAAACCGTGCTGACGCCATTGATGGTAGCTCTACCCATGTCTTGCATGAACATGAGGGGAAGGAAGTCAGCTGTAGGTCTCACAAATCAAATCAGGATATTACTTGGAGTACAGAGGAGGGAAGAGGGTACTCCGTGACCTGCCTCTGTGATTTTATACACTTAAACACTCTTTGGGGAGCCACATGAATACAGATACACACACAATGGCGTATGGGTGACCCTGCCCTGTGTCTTGGCAGAGAGGTAAAACATGTTTGGGTTGGACTCAGCAGGCAACCCTCTCTAAAATCTAAAACTGGAGTTCTCCTGGGGTGAAGCGACCACACTGCAGTCGGGGGGTAGTTAGAGAAATGTCCAAGAACAACAAAAACTGATTTAAGGCTTTTAAATACACCGCAAATACATAAAGGCACAGTATTATAATATATTATTACTGTTTAGCGTATATCTGAGATCCTTGTATACTGTTTCTTTTTTATACTTTACATTTTTGCTATTCTTGGGTGTAACTGGGACCTTCAGTACACAGTTTTGTTCCACCTCAAGTGCCACGTGATGCGAATGACAATAAAGTCACATTGAACCTTGGCTGTTAAAGCCATCTGAATTGAGGTGGAGTTCTGTAAAAAGGCTATGAACAATTACTATTGTAGCAGTTGTAGATAGCTCTTTGAATGACCTCAGTCTGGAGAAATGGTTCAACTCTGACCAGGGCTCTGACCTCTGACCAGGGGGTCAAAACTAAAGTGAAGAGCTGCCATTTTAAAACAGCTTCAATCTAAAACAAATATAACAGTTGCGAACAGTTTTTATAAACCGATAAACATTGTCATCAGTTTTTAATAACATGCTTATTTATAAAATAAGTAGCATGGCTAATTGTGAACATAAATAGTGGCAACAGCAATAAGCTCTGTGTTTCTCCAACCATTATACAAGAAGGGTGCCCCGCCATGTCAACAGAACCAAGCCTACCGTCGACAGCTGCCGGCACTCACTTACAGCTAAGTTAGCATCTCGCAATATAGATGCGCTGGCCAAAAAGCTACAGAGGTAATGCTCCATTTGCTTCCATTTTCCAAAACCGTTGGTACATCAGTACAAACAACACAGACATGTCTCTGTCTTTAACATCCCTCCCTGCCCCACCATCGACAAAAATCATGGAAGATATGAGCGCCCTGCCAAGGCAAGTAAACTAGGGGAAACACAGAAGCTCATGGCACTTTTGCTGCACTGGTCCACTTCCAGTAGAAATAACAATGTTTCTGCCAGAATAACTGCAATGGCAAACTGACAGTGGTGTAACGGTTTATCAATTGTGAATGTATTAATTTTAGATTTGAGTCGTTTTGGTCTCAGTCTCACTTGGACTAGCTTTTGGCTCATCAGACCAGTCAGAATTAAACTTGTTCTCTAAACTGAGATTGTTTAAAAAGCCATCCTCAACAAGTAAGTTATAAAAAAGTAATTTGTAATCCTTAAGAGCCTAAAATACCCCAACTAGATAGTCAAATATAAAGTTTTGTTCTGTTGCTTTTGTCAACAATAAAAAATAGTAAATATTATTTTTTAGTTTTATCACATAATTTTTGACCCCAGCTGGTAGCAGTGATAGTCAGTGGACCATATCTACTTGGTGGTGTGTAATATTTATTGAAATTTAATGAACTGTTGTGAACTCTGGTGTTCAAAACTTGGAGGTATTTCCCTGGATCATCTTTGAATTGTTGGAGCATAAATTCCAAAAAGTTCAAGACAAAAATCTGAGAATCTTCACCAGCATGTTGGAGCATATTTCACATTTGTTTTTACTTTGTATTGTTTTTATTTGAGTCTCTGAATCAACATTTAAACATTGTGGTGACTGACTTGCATTGTTGGTATATATTTGTGAGAGAAACACAAATGTGTACAGATATAAGTAGACAAGTACAGTATACTGATGTTCATAAATGTAGACAATCATGGCAGCATGTCTTTGTTCTATGGCAGATGTGTCCAATTTTGGTCATCGATGGCCACTATCCTGCAGGTTTCACTTGTTTCCCTGCTCTAACACACCTGATTCAGTGACTGAATTACCTCTTCATGTTCTGCAGAAGCCCTTTAATCACTCATTCATTCAAATCAGGTGTGTTGGACCCAAGAAACCTTTACAAAGTGTAGGGTAGTTACCCTCAAGAACAGGATTGGACACCCCCTGTTCTGAAACAAACATTCTAAAAACAAACATTTTGTGCAAAACACCTCCTGGTGAAACAGACACTGATCTAGAATGCAACAATGACCAGCTTTGGACAGGAAAACCCGACTAGTTCAAGAATTCAAATGAAGGGCATGGATAAATAGACCTTGAGGGCATAACAACTGGAGTTCAAAACATAATAATAGAGTTGCATCCGGCTCCTCAGCAGAACATTTCATATTTGGATTTGGTCGGTAGCTTCGATTTACCACACAGACAGAGCAACAAGTGTATACATAAACAGTTTAATTTCTCAACAAATACTTGCGTAGCTGATCCCTAACATTTACTCACACCCCCTAATGTCATGCTCCCCGTGTTCTTTGTTCAGTCTTAATAAAAACACATGGTAAGTGACAGAACATGGAACCATCTGATCCTGTTCCAAGTCTTAATTGCACTCTGGTGTAATATTCGTCCACTTATGCCACAAACCCAAACACAATCCTGTCCTTACTCTGCAGAACAGATGAGAGCAAAGAAGAAGTCAGTAATTACTCCTGACTTTACAGAGTTCAGCAACCAAATATGAGGAAATACCGTTCGGCTGGTTGAGACGCTCCTGCTAATGAGGTTGCCTTCTGCTAACGCTGAGTGTACAGCGGAAAACTCTGTTTAGAGATTTTTTTCCTGATCAATGCTGAACCTGTCGATGCAGTGTTTGAGGAAAAAGCTATCTGCTTTGGTCAAAAATACAGAGGTTTAAAAGATACAGCATTCCACCAGTAATATATGCTAGTATGATCAATTCTGACTAATACTTTTGGAGACACGAAACAATCCATTCGTTACCCAGTGGATTAATTTCTAGTCCAAACTGAAGAAAAAATCTGAAGAAGAATAAAGAGCTTGCACAATCTGTTAGCAGTTGGGAGTATGTGGTGGGGGTAACTCAGCTATAACCACACCAGATTTTAATTGGGTGTCTGGAAAACTGATTGAATTACAGCCACTGTTGTGTTTACTAAGGTTGATTGGCTATGGCAACCATTTTGAATTGGCTTAATGTTATTCAATTATAGTTGTACACCCAGTTATGACTTTCTGATCACTTCTATAAAATTATTCTAGTGGTTTATTGAACAACTCGGTTTAAATGCCATAAGCGGTAAGTTCCTGACATTTATTGGTGTTTTACCCTGGGGAATGGCCCATCATTTTACAAAAACATGACTCCGCAAACCCCATCTGCCTTCCTATTTGCTTTAAAGTCTCTGTGTCAAAATGTTTCAACTAAGATCTAAATCATTTTGACAGCAGCGTATAAATGAAAGTGGCTTCTTTTTGCATCACTGATGATCCTCCTTCATCCAAAGCTTTGTTTCTGACAGAACGATATCGACTACATTTCTGGGGAGTTTTGACAGCCACCTCTAGTAAGGTGCCAAAAGCTTAGCTGAAGGGGATTTTGCACCCGTCCGTCCTTTCTTTTTTCATTTTCTTCATTTCGTTTTTATATAAATCTGACACTGGAATGTTATTCAACCCACACTGCAGGCCATCGGGAGCGTGTGTGTGGGGGGGATGGGTTGGGGTGGGCTTTAAAGGAAACTTTGAAACTCTATCCTACCCACTACCCCCTTCTCAAGCTTCCCTGAAATCCCAAACCCTGACTTCCCAGTTTAAGCTGGCCAAGCCAAAGTGGTCTTTGCTTGCAAATCATGCCAGGGTCTTTCTTTTGGCTTGAGCGTTCAGCAAAGAGGGGGGTCTTTGTGACTCTCCCCGAGTCTGGCACGCAATTCATACATCGCTTGATTTTAACTCAGAGGGATGTCTGGATTGGGGGTGAGGGGTTGGGGTTTTTGGAGGAATTCTCCTTTGACACACATCCTACACGCCCGGCTGAAGCTTCTGACTGGTGAAGTCCAATAACATAATCTGTACAGGTTATTCCAGGTGGATCGATCCCTGGTATATTAGCCTCAAAGTCTAGCAAGTGAGGGTGAAAATATTAAACATTATGACCACATTCAGCACCACCATGACCAGGTGAAGAAGTTCAGATTGGGCGTGATTGGGCAACTCTCAGCAAAGCTTGGCATACAAATCAAGAAATGAAAAGTGCAGCACAGCGAGGGTAATAATGATTGTCTGGTTAGGAGTTTAACTCAGAACTCCCAGTACAGGGGTTTTATTTACTCTGAAAGCATGCTACCATCCTCTGTTTGAGAGGCTTCATCAAAATTAATGTGCAAATGGACAAACTATGAACACAACCAAGCATATGGGGAGGGGTGAACTGATCAAAGTTCTGCAAATAAACAGGGTCTCATTTGTGAACACCCACCACCGAAAGGGTTAGATTTAGCTTTGGCCTTAGATTTTTAGACAAATATCGTATGAGGGGTGGCACATATGTTATACTGTAGAAAACAAGCCTGTGATCAGGAGTTTGCTGGTTTAGATGCCCTAACCATTAGAATAAAGCTGGTCTGGGAAAGGTGAAGCACCCACATCTGCCTGCATCTTCATTTGTCCTACTCTGGACTCTTGATAAAAGGTCTTTAACAAACCCCCTCCCACCCCAGCTGCTCCTTGGGCGCCTTAGATGGCAGCCCTCTGCTCCACACTTGTAGGGTGTGGTAGCTCAACAGTCAGAGGTTGCGTCAGGAAGGGCATCTGACATAAAGAAAACTGCCAAATCTTCACTCACTGAGGTGACCCCAAAAAGAAGAGCAGTACCTTGTTTCCAGGTCTCTCTTGTAAATGAGTCCTCGTTTCACATTAAAATACCAATAGGACACACATAGGAGGCAATGAGAGGTTCAGTGTCTTGTCCAGGGACACTTCGGCACGTGACTGCTGGTGGAATCGAACCCTCAATTCTCACATTGGAGGACGACTGCTCTAACCATTCAGCCACAGCCCTCCCCCCAAAAAAAATTTAGGAAGATCAGGTGCTATTTTAGTCATCAGAATTGCTAAACGTCTTTATGGACTTATTTTTAAGCAACTCTCAATTTTCTATTGTTGGGTGTAACAGGGACCCTGTGTACATAATTTCATTCCACCTCGTGTACCACATGTGATGAGAAAGACAATAAATGTACTTGAACTTGAATTACAGCAAGAATCAAAGTTTTTAGTACTACAGCATGAGCTCATTCTGATCACATTGTTTTCACTCTGCAGGATGGTCTGAAGGACAAAGCCTGTTCAGAAAGCCTCATATTTTTCTGACACGCACAACCTTAAAATGGTTTTGTCGAGGCAAAGCCACCCAGTCTCCGAGGAGACAGACGACAGTGAAGTGTTCTGTTGTTTTTCTGTTTACTGTTTTCTGAGTCAGGAAAAAGCCCATGAGCATGAACTGCAATCATTTCTTCACCGATCGCCGCCGCCTTATCAGCATACGAGCAGCATCTGTTCTGACATCACAAAGCGCCCAAAGCCAATCCAGGCGTCTGCCGCGACCCACCGCGTGCTCCTGCGTCTCCACGGATAATGCAAACACATCATATCAATTGTTGCTCAAAGTGGATACAGGGAACGAGTTCGGGGAGAATAATTAAACTACTTTCAAAAGAAAAAAGTACAAAGCAGAAGAGACATCACAGGACAGCTGAGCTGTCTGAAGAAACCAGTTTATTATAATCAAATTCTTAACAGTTTTACTCCTTCTCACATTTATAATAGATCTAATCTAAACACTTGTCATTCTATGTCTTTTTGGAAAAAAAATACACAATGATGTTTATCACCCCTCACCATAAAAATGGCCGATTATGTAGTCTGTAAATGTCTTTGTTTTATAGTCTGTTAGGAAAATATCTTATGAACCAGTAGATAAATGTCAGTGAAACTCTGAAAAAGTAATCATTGGAGTCAATTTGTCAAATCAATTCAAGATGGCCACCACAGCTGTGACCTAAGTAAACACAAAAAAGGGCTAGAACTCAGTCATCTTTACAGATACCGCGCTAACATTTGGTGTGGTAGTAGCTGAGACTGATCACCAACTTGTAGTTTGAGAGCTAACTGTTTGTGTGAGCTCTTTACTATTAATTATTGTAGTCAGTGCTGTTTGTCTGTTAGCAAAAGATCTTATAAACCACTGGGCAGATTTTAATGACACTTCCAGGATGCAATCATTGGTTATACATTTACAAATGATTAGGTTTTGGAGTCAATTAGCTGATTAGCTGATTGATTAGCTTTTGATTGAGAGACTCTATGGCTGTTTGCCTCATTTGTCTCTAGGTGTCCCTGTGATAGACTTGCGACCTGACCAGGGTGTCCCCCACCTCTCACACAGTGATAGATGGACATCGGCACCAGTGACCCCCGTGACCCAAAAAGGAAGAAGCAGGTAAAGATGATGGATGGATGGATGGATGGATGGATGGATGGATGGATGGATGGATGGATGGATGGATGGATGGATGGATGGATGGACGGACGGTGATAACTCTCAGCTACAAACAGACCAGATTTTAGCTCATTATCTGAAGAAAAAAAAATTGCTGACTTGTAGCCTTGTTAGTGCTTTGTAAGATCGGTTTTCTGTGGCGGCCATCTTGAACTCTACTGACTGCAAAAGTGAATCAGCTGCAGACGTACGTCCATTTATTACTCACTGAGCGTTTCAATAAAACCAGTCCAGTGGTTCGTGAGATATTTTTCTAACAGACAAACTAACAAACACACACATGCAACCATTGTTCCCCATCTTTTAGCAGCAGGCAATAATTATATTTGCGGTAAAGTGAATTAGTGGTCATTTTGGAGTAAAAGTTGCCGTCAATGTTTTTTTTTTTTTTTTTTTTTCTCCAACCTTTATTTATACAGGTTAGTCTCATTGAGCCACGAGGACTAATTTACAAGAGGGACCTGTTTTAACCAGCGGAAGTGAGCTACACGCTGATTTGTGCCAGCTTTGGGTTTGAGCTGCTGATCGGAACATAAATTTGACCTTTGACCTCTTTGCGAAAGAGTAAATAAACTTCATGTTCTGCGTTTAATGAATGCACACACACAAATAACAGAAGAACAAACCTGTCCTCCGGCTTAAATCGATAATATTTTGTGGTTATTTGAAAAAGACTGTCACTCGACATATTTCCTTTTTTACATAACTTAATTGCTTTTCGTCTTGGCTTTATTTTATTTTATAACATCTGTTGTGTTTTTGTAAAACCCAGGCGGGTGACTGATGGTCTTGTCCTGCGTACATTTGTTTTCAGAACGTTGGATTTTAATGAACATTTCTAAAATTAATCCACGTGAGCAGATTTTCTTTTTTTTTTTTAATATCTGCGTGAGCCAGAAAACAAAACAAAAACAGGTGTTTCCTTTAATGTTCTTACAACACGACAACCTTGCATCAAGAATATAAACAAATTAAACATTTCAATCAAAGAAATTAGATTTTTATTAACGTCAGACAAATGCACAAAAAATGTTTCAAGCATTCTGCTGTCCTGCGAAGTTTGTGGATTTTTTCCCCTTTGTTTAGTGCCCTGATGCATGCTCAATAATCCAGGTAGAAAAATCTAAAAAAGCTAAGTCTCGTCCTCTGGACATTCAAAAAACAAAACAAAGCAAAAAAATTGTAGAAACTTTTCGTCTTTACATACATACACAATATTGCTCTGTTTGTGCCGGGGGACTGGATCTTTGGGATGAACCAGTCTTTGCCGTAATGTATTTTG
>JARVGS010000001.1:16842353-16852569 GCA_031762315.1 Hypsolebias antenori | reverse complement strand
CCCCCCCCCCCCCCCCCCCCCCCCCCAAGCAGAGTCGGGAAAAAAGTAAAATACATTTTATTTGAGCTGGACACAGCAACTTCCATATGCTCTCTTTAAAGTCAGTGCTGGTTCAAAGTTTAGGCAAAGATATAAATAAACTATATTCCCTTCATTGCGGTCGTTTTATGTCCAGTCTGACGTGCGTCTATTTAGTTAAAAGCATAAGAAAAGACCAGGGCCATTTTTCAAAAATTGATGACGGCCTTGCATATATTATGCAAACTTTTGTCCTTGTGCCAAGCAGTGCATCTACTGAATAATAATTACATAAGGGACTTGGGGAAATGAGCATGCAGAATATGAAACACATGCCAATGTCCCCTGTCTCTTGTGCCCCAGTAAAGATAAAGGGGAGAAAGGAGTGGGGAGGGAAAGGAGACAAATATGACAACAGCTGATTTAACTCTTGATTTTTGTGTGTATGTGTGTGTGTGTGTGTATGTGTGTGTGTGTGTGTGTGTGTGTGTGTTTTGTATTCGACTCTAAAATGGACAGTGAGTTTTCATAATCTAAGCTTTTTTGGTGTATTTAGACACAATTGATCAGATAGTTTTTCATCATACATAGGATAAGCAACATTAAGCATTTTTATGTATTGTACTATGTCTTATCACAAAGCTCGGATCAATGTTACTATCAACACTGGTGCTCGATAAACCCTTAAAATAAGTTGGATCTTAAAAGTGAAGTTGTCAGGACTGTTCATTCCACCATGATGGATGGTAAAACATTGTGTATTCCAAAAGTCCACAACCCCAATCCTTGTGGCCCAGTGTCCTGCATGTTTTAGGTGTTTTCCTACTTTGCAACAAACCTGACAGAAATTAATGTTATTAATGGGTTTCTGTTAAACTTAATGACATTCTGAGTGGGTAATTGAATTGTTTGAATCAGGTGTGTTGAAGCAGGGAAACGGCTAAAACATGAAGGACAGTGGGCCATGAAGACCAATGCTTGGGACCTCTGGTGTACTATGTGCAGCTATGTGCCATTAGCATGGCAGTGTTTCCCCTATGATTATACAAGCGGGGCGTCCCGCCCTGTCAACAGACTCAAGCATACTCCCTACCAAAACCAAGGAAATATCTAACTTTTCACTTGAAATCACACTGAATGACACATTTGGATTTTGGTGCCAAAGGGATTCAAGGATTTAAGGTTCTTTATTTGTCATTCATACCACATGCGGTACATGTGGTGGGACAAAATTGTGTACACAGGATCCCAGTTACATCCCAAAAAAGTATAAAATGTAAAAGAAAAACAGTAATAAGATCTAAGATATGAACTAAGAAAAACGTTAACTAAAAATACACTAAGAACTAGTAGTATAAACTGAATAGCAGCACAAACATGAGTCTGTGTGAGCAGATGAGCACAAATGAACACAGCAACATGATGCAGATCAGCAGCAACATGATGTGATTTTTCTCAGTGATTATCCTGGTTAGATATTCATGAGTCCAACAGCCTCAAGGTAGAAGCTGTTCCTCAGTCTAGTGGTTCTACATTTAATGCTTAATGTTAAAAGTTGCTTGGCGTTAGCACACATAAAAAAAAAAAACTACAGTTTTAGCGCTCTAGAGTGACTGAGACTAAATTACGATGGGTTCCAGATGCCTATTCAACACTTTCAAATTTTCAGAAACATAAGAGCAATGTCCTGAAATAAAGATGTCCAGAACCCTTGTGAATGTTTTGAAACATTTTGGAAACTCCCTTGTGAATGTCACTCGCAAATTGATACCAGGAATCATAGCCCTGTAAATTATAAGCTCTACTGGGTAGTTTCATTCGGATAAAAGGGCGACTCAAATTGTAAAAGCAATCTCAAGGGGTAGCCTCCAGAAAGAGTAACAGAGATGAGCTTGGGCGACCAGGAAATTTTGACAACAACACACACCTTGTTACCAATTTAACGTCTATTAAATAATGACGTTAAATTGTTTTCTTGGTGTTTTGGCTAGTCCAAGCAGACTGAGGACCTCCCTGAACCTTTTACTTAAAAGTAGCACTTCAGCTCCCAATTTTCTATTCTAATTACTGCTTTTCATTTAGACCTCTGTTCTGGGTCATTATGTTTGAAAAAGCGAGATGGCAGGCTTGGTTTGTCCCTCTAATACAACCTGTTGCTACTAAAGTGAAAACTACAGTATTTGATGGCTTTCTACTTCTGTTATGAATGGCTCATCACAATAAAATATCAAAGAAAGTTTGCCGTCCAACACAAATCACATGATTCACAGGCAGAAGCAGAATGAGCCCTAAATTAAAATATAATAAATGTTGGGAACAGTATTTTATTGTTTAGAATAACTCCTGAATATATCCAGCTTTTGCTAGCATCAGAACTTGAACTGTGATCTTTGAAAGTAATTAAAAAAAAAAAAAAAAACTTTGATTCATAGATTTCTGTTTTATCACAGGGAACATAATATCTTCGGTATCAGAGCTTTTTTAGCAAGAGGGAACATGAGGACACACAGAAGCTAAATCAAACCCCTGGCATGAACAAAGTAGCAGAAGGAGAGCTCTAGGTGATTTGATATGCAAATGCAATTACCTTATTTGCTAATCTACATGGTGTCCCCCCTTGGCAAGACAGAGGTGTCCAATTTCGAGTGAATACGATCCTTTTTTAGTACCAGAAAGTAGAGAGCGGTGAGCTGTAGCTTCATTAGTTACACCACTCCTGCTCTGAAGAAATGTGGAGCTTTAATGTAGAGATGTCAGCATTTAAAATCTGTTAATGTGCTATATGTATCTTATACTTATATCTTATACTGTATTTTATGTATCTTTACACTTAGTCAACAAGTGCAATTTTAACATTATTGATTAATACAAAAAATATATTTGATGTATTTTTGTATAATTAGCACTGTGCCTTACTTTTTACTAGTCACAGTTAAAGCAAACAGGCATTAAATATTTTTCATCCATCCATCCACCCATTCATTATCTTTACCCGCTTCTAATCTGGGTCGTGGGAGTCAAGATTATTACGGAAGTTGCTATTAGAAAAATTGGGGGAGTCTCGTTTAATGTACGTATTTACAATAAGAAATTCATGTTGCAGACTAACAAATATTAGATGAAAGCTTGGCTGGCTTTGATAATTTAGTTTGGAGGAAGAATTTCAAAATGACTAAGCTCTAATTTAAAGCAGTATTGAAAATATATATATTAAAGACAAATTTAACAAAAAAAGATCAGCGTCTAAGTGTCTAAATATTATCAGCATCAAAGAGCAGCTAAAAGGCTAATAATGACACAAGTGGCTAATTAGTATAGAGTAACATCAGAACTGAAACTATAATGAAAATGTTAACCTGGCTAGATGTGAAATAAATTTAAACTACCAGTATCTGTAAAGTTTTTCACACCTTTGTCAAACGTAACCAAAAAGTCCATGTCTAAATACAGACCAAACAGCAGATTAAAACTGGCACCATGTTTATCTGAAGGCTAATATTGACACAAGTGGCTAATTAGCATAGCTTAGCATCTAAACTGAAAAGACAAATAAACGTTTAAACTGGCTCTATGTGAAATAAACTAAAATTACCAGTAGCTGTAAGGTTTGTCAAAACGGTGTCAGTATATATTCATAAACCAACAACGCAATGTAGATATTTAAACACAGTGTTCAAAAGTGCAACCACAATAAAGCTAACTAGCATTAGCTACATATTTTTGATCTTAAAACTTCCTCCTTTCAGACTCAAAGCTGTATTCCATTTTAACTGAATTTACACAGCAAAGCATTTGTTCAGTATGTTTTGTTCATTATGTATTTTTAGTGTTGGTGCATTTGTGTATGATTATCTGTTGGCAAAATACGAACCAATGAATAATAAACTTTTACTGCTGCTTAGTTTTTGGAGTCAATCTAATATAAAATGCAGCTATTTGACCACAGAAATTGTGATAACTCCACCTTTCAACTACTCTGAATGCTAATACATCACAGGTATTGATTCAAACCTTTACTATACAAAATGGGGGACAATACACACTCCTTCAAGGAATGAGTTTCAATTTATTTAAGTTTTCATACATGGGGTTGTTTACTTTTATCAGCTTAGAGAATGAAGTCATTGCTCTTTCCTTTTTGACACTAAAACATTGTTATCTAACAACAGAAGACGATCTGCACTCCTTGTATAACTTTTCTGAAAGTTGGCAACCACAGAGATTTCAAATGTAAGAATGGACAACATGGTGGCTGTTTCTTTTTTTTTTTTTTTTTTGAGCAGCTTTTATATTATTTATTTTTCCATACTTTTCAAAACTGCATTGCAAATCTGATTTTTAGTCCATTATCTTTCCATGCAAATGTCATCGATGTAAACAATAAGCTTGTTTTCAAAAATATCCAATTGTTTATTTTAACTTACAAATTATATTGTCTCAGTGGACCGATGTTTCGATGACGTTCCTTCTTGGCACCTCTTGTTGAAAACTGAATAAATATCCATTAATAAATAAATAAATTAGCATTCATGTTTTCTAAAAGGCATTTTCTTGGTTCCTTTTGTTCAATTCCACCGGCGATCTGTTTCATTGTGGAAAATAATAAGGGGGGGATTGATTTATGGAAATTCACTCTGAGTGGATGACATTTGTCATTTCAATCGCATTTCTGATGGAAACAATAACTGTTTTTTTCATGAGCAATGAAGCTCACGGTAATAAAAGACCACAAGGGAAAAACACACCCGGGTAGATTTCATTAATGTGAAAGGAGAGCTCTCACAATGTGCATTTGGACTTTGGAATTCTGTCATTTGAGACTTGATTGTTTTGTCTTAATTCTCTCTCTTAAAAAAAAAGATTTGATCACAAAGTAAAGAGAAATTGACTAGCTTAAATATACACATGGAGTCCTGCACACATCTGTTCGTCAGAGAGCCTGTTGGAAACTGTCACATGCCTGGCAGGTTCTGGAACTTGGGCAGATGGCGCAGCACAATTAGGCCCACCAAATCTTTCAATCAATCTCTTGTACAGCATAAGAAGAATGCAGACCTACAGTCAGGATAAAAGGAAAGTTCATCCTGTTTCAACTGGGGTTTTACATTAGAGGGCAAAATAAAAACAAGACGACCACATACAGCACATTATGAGCCTGTTGATAAACTATTATACAGCATAACAGCAATCTTTATACAGCATTACAATGGCATGGACAAGAAAATACCTTAAACCGTAATTTGTGATCTTGACTTGAAAACTGGGGTGGTGTAAAGTATAAAAGACACTCTGCTTAGTGATGATGCAAAAGTGTACCAAGTTTCATTAAATTATCTTAAGCAGATCAGAAGTTCTGGCCCAGACAAGAGAAAGTTTACAGACGGATGAAGACTATACCATAATATATTCGCCTTTTGACAGGCATATAATAATAATGCTGTCTTTATATAATTATTATTATTATTGTAATATGATCTTTGACCAGGTTCTAAAATTGTTTAAATCTAAGCTCAAGTGTGCAAAAACGCACAACAGACCAACCAACAAAGCCAAAGCCGAAATAAAAAAGCCTTTGGATAGAAAGCCTATGTCCTTCCTTGTTGCTGTTTCCTTTGAATTTAGGAGGCTAAGTACCAACCAGGTGCTGCTGATCGAATTCCCTTTGTTTACTGATCATAAAGTAGAACCATAAAAGCAAACGTTTTTGGCTGTTTCCCAATATGAAGCATGCAGGCGTGTGTTAAAACATGCCATTGAGGAAAAACATCCAGTGACCTTGGATATGCAACTGTTGCTGTAAATCGGTCTGGACAGGGTTAAAAAGGCAGTTCCAAATGTTTTGGAGTGCTGTACACTATTAAACAAGGACATATTATTAAAAAAAATTTAAGACAAAAAATACCAAGAGCTCCATCTCAGACTTTACAGACCTCAGTTACCAGATTGACTGTTAAAGTTCATGAGTCGCTAATGAGAATGCCACAATATGACAGAACATTTTACCAAACCACGACTTCTAAAACAATGTCCACCAAATGTTTACCTATAACGCACAGCACTACGTTTGCTAAAAACCAAACACAACATACGGTAGTACAAGCCCAAAAACATACCAACTTTCAAGCACAACGGTTAGGGGTGATGAATGGACTTGTTTGGTGACCACAGGACCTGGGTACCTTGCAGTCATTGGTTATGAACTCTATAAACCAAAGTATTCTAGAGTCAAATGTGAGGCCATCTGTCTGACAACTGAAGTTTGGACCAAACTGGATCGTGACAAAAAACACAACAGCAAGTCTATAGCAAAATGTCTGGGAAAGTAAAGAATCAAATATTTCAAATGGTTCAGTCAAAGTCTGGATCTCAAACTGGTTGAAATGCTGCAGCGAGATTAAAAAAAGCCTCAACATACTGAAGAAATGCTCTAAATAGGAGTGGGTTAACATTCTTCTTCAACAATATGAGAAGTTCGACAGAAACAAAGTTTTTGCCACTTGAACTAGTTCTATCAGGTGCATCTGTGTTGCAGTTATAGGGCAGACAACCTGGCCTGAAACGTTGTTTGTTCGATTCCCTGTCATGCCCATATGTCAGGGTGACCATGAGCAAGACATCTGTTTCCTACCTGCTCCCTGGGTGCTTACATAACTGCTCACTGCCCCACATGGGTGTATCTCATGCAGAGTACAAATTTCATCACTGTACAGTAATATACAACGCTGACAATACATTGCACTCTCTGCAACACGGGATGGACTTAGTTCACCCCAGACAGCTTTTCTACACAGTTTTGTGTTTTTGTACAAGATCCAAAAGGAACCTTTTAAGAACCAGTTGTTTCTTTATTTTTTTCCATATCGCTGTCCTAGAACTGAATGTGGGTGGACTTTCTACTTCTCCAACTGTTTTACTGGTATAGTGGTATTGTATGTTGTGTTCATACTGACAGGAAATTTCAAAAAGTTTTGTTTTTATTCACCTGAGCAACATTAATTTTCTTGACCTTCTCATTTTCTGCAAGCCACAGTGTCTCATTTTTACCCACCAACACCACAGTTGTCACCACACCCAGTTTGTCTACAGCTTCCTCTGCCCTCACTGTTGGCTCGTTTAACCACTGGCCTGGAATGCAAGGCAGTACTCTAGACAATAGTCGAACGAAAGTGTTTCATTCACACCCAATTACTGTGAAAGGGATTTTTCAAGCCAGACATTCACAGAGGAGCACAATAAGAGTGTCAGAGAGAGCTGAGATATCCCTGGCGTTTTACATTCTGTCCCATGTTCCCCACACAAAGAGAGATGAAAAGCGATCCTGTGTATCCAACACCAGCGAGGGCCATTAGCAGGAGTCGTTTAAACAAGGATAAACCCTGACTGCGGCGCTAAAAGAGACGGGACCCATCTGCTTCTCGAGCTGGGCCCTTAGCTGGCCCCAAGGACTCTGCCTTTGATCAGCGGCCCTCGCTACCACCTTCCTACGAGCGCCCGGATGAATCAGCCTCTCAAACGCAAACAAATTGAAACGACCAAGAAATGTACATGGCAAACAGAAACACAAAGATTCACAGGTCTATTAATAAAAATACAAAATAGATATCTGCTGCATCATAGTTCTCTTTCTGCATAAAACAGAAACTTTTTTTTTTGCTTTCCCTCATGAAAAAAAAGTGACATGTCATTTCCTGCGGAAGTGAGCCAAACACCTCGCTAAAGCATGGGCCAGATGCCACCTTTGGACTTCCAATCCCACCGTTGTATTTCCCCCACCTGTGACGGGAAGATGATTCACTGGGCCTGCCAGACTGCATCAAGGGACTGAGTGCACTGGGGCATACTCTCTGCCAGCACAGACAGAAAGGGGAGAGGGTAGAAAACACCCTACCTTCTCCAATGCACTGTGACCCGCAAAATACAGTGGGTAAAATAATGTGGTCTGCGAGCAGATGCATCATACTCCACCCGCTCCGTCTGTAGCATTTCACCGATTTAAATCAAAGCATCGGGCCAAATGATTACGATATGGCAGACGGGAACAGATTTGGGTCTCATACACAGAGAAAATGAAATAAAATCTCTGTTGCCCCGCATGAACACACCAGCTGTACCAGAAAGGCAATATGAGAATCATAGATTAAATTGGTTTCTTTTTCTACTTCTTTTTTAAGACACCATGTATATGTAATTTTATTGAGGGGGGATCTGTATTTTTAGCTGAGAAACCCACGCTCCACCTGTGTCAGTCCTCTCTGAAAATGCAAACAGCTTTGTTTCGAAGACATAAACGGAATACGGTTATGAGAAGGCGAAGCAAATTTCACCAGGAATTTACAGCCATGGCACGCTTCCCACAATAAGACTGCATCTCTGCAAAATATATTTTCTTATCCTGTACTCCCCATCACTAACATTCAAACTTGTTTCACATTTATCCTGATTTTAATCGTGAGTTATACTGATATTCAACACAGTGCAACAAGTTGGCAAAAACTATCTTTGTTCTGTCTACAACAAACAACATTAAATCATTAACTAGAGAATTTGCATTTCCTGTGAAAATGCAAGTGTGCATGCTTCTTGCTTAAGAATGTCAATAAAGCAGTTGAAAAGTAGCTTAAAACAGCAAAAAGAAGCTTCAAATATCAAAAGGATGCAGAACGTACAAAATCGTTCCTAATGTAATGGACTGCCAGGCTGCTGTCAATATAAACTGTTGATGGGACAGTACTGTGTGTTTGGGTTCACTGTTAGCTACCACCATCCCAAATTTCAGCTGAATAGCTCTAGGAATGCCTAAGTTATCATAGTTTTTCCTTTTTAGCTAAGGTGGCCATCTTGGATTTTGAGTTGAATGCAGTATGAGATAGGGAACATTCTCAGCTATAACCTCATCAAATTTCAGCTCTGTGTGTGTAAAAATAGCTGAGTTGAATCCATTCAAAAGTAGTGATGGTGGCCATCTTGGATTTTTGATTTGCATGCGGCATTTGATGGGAAACATTGTCAGCTATCATCACACCAACTTTCAGCTCAGTATGACTAAAATTGGCTGATTTATAGCATTTTTCCGTTTTTTGCAAAGACAGTCATCTTGGACTTTCATTCAGTCTATTAGGGATTGTTGTCAGCTACCGATACGATCAGTTTCAGCTGAATAGCTCAAAAAATAGCAGAGTTATCTTAGTTTGTCTATAAAACAGCTGAATAGTATCTAAAGAAATTTAGAAAGAAGCTTAAAATTCCAAAAGGAAGTGGAGGGAGATTAAGTGTGCCCACTAAGGCTGAAAATAGGCAGAAATTAGCACAATAAAGTTGAAATTATCTGAGAAAACCTGTAATTTGCCCAAAACAGCTGAATAGTAGCTAAAACAAGCAGAAATAAGCTTAAAATACTAGAAGGAAGTCAGGGGAGCAAGTTTTTGCTGAATAAGGCTGAAAAAAGTTTAAATGATTGCAAAAAAAAAAATGTGGAATTAGCTGATAAAATGAAATTAGCCTGAAAACAACTAAATGCTAGCTTAAATAGCAGAAACCTACAGAAATAAACTGAAAGGAGCACAACAAGCTGAAATTAGTAGAAATAAGTTTGAAGAAGCATAAAAATCTTGAAGATGGCTGAATGAAGCTGAAAGCAGCACAAAACAGCTGAAAAAAACAGCTGAAATTAGCTGAACTAGCTGAATTTTTCTATTTTCATTCAGTCTATTAGGGCTCTATTAGGTTTTTTTGGTGTGTGTGTGTGTGTTTTTCACCATTCTCATTTTGTCGGGTGCGTTCCATCAACAGTTTTCTAGTATCTCTCAGGCTTACTAATAAATTTATGAACTTGTCGTTTTGGGAGCCATGTTTGAACCGTGTCGCTCCCCTCTTCTGAGGAGACGATAAATAAATAACTCAGACACCTCCGCTGCTGTTTTTACGTCCATGCGCTTTGGACGTCACTCACTGCACACATGCAACAAAGAGTAAAAAAGTGAGAGCAACACCTGCCCCCTCTTTCCTCTTTTGTGGTGACAAAATGTTTTAGTTTTATTGATGAGTTTGTAAAAGCATAATTTTTATGGGTTTTTTTTTTGTTTGTTTTGTTTTGGGGTTTTTTTTGTAAATACAGCAGTAATATTTAATAAATGTTAGGACTCTATTCTTTGCTAACAAAATATATTCACCTCCTCAGTTAAGCTGCTGTTTTTATGAC
>JARVGS010000001.1:16700702-16716281 GCA_031762315.1 Hypsolebias antenori | reverse complement strand
CAAAGCCCTTGGAAACATTTATTAATCATTTACAGATTTATTAAACAGCAATTTTGGGTTTAAATGTTTAAACAGCAATTGAATGCGCTGTCGCCCCCTGTGGTCACAGAATATGATAGGTCACAGAATTTGGTGCAACACCTGTTACGGAAGCGCGCGCTGCTAACAGGTGTTTCGCCGAAAAAAGTTTCCCTGCCGTAAAGAAACATATTTTGTGGCTCAAGTTTGTTCACTTATGAACAGTGAAAATAAAACTTGTCGCCTTTATGCATTCTTGACATGATAAGTGCTTAAAATTACCCGTTTAATCATAAATGCCCGAAAATTGCAGTATCTATAAACCAAAAACGACAAGACAGCTGGTCAAGAAAAGCATCGATACAACGAAACATCTGTAAGTAGCTGTGCTCTGAAACGATCTAAGTTTAAAACAACTTGGTTTGTTTAGATTGTTAGTGCAAATGCATTCAAACATGCTTTCAACGATGAGGGTACCTTTTTCGGCAAAACACTGGCCCTGAGTCACGCCCACTGGGTGGAACCACTAGAAGTGAGTAAGAGGGGTGGGTTCGCATCCACCTCCACTTCACTTTTATGTACCCAATTAATATGTTCAGAGAGAAGCTGAAATAATTTGTTAATTGATCTAATAAATAGTTTATAACAGGATTATACTGTTTGCAAAGTTTATAAAACGTGTAACTTAAAAAAATCTGAAATTGCACAATAGCAGTATCTGATAAACTGAACAAATTGATGCATCCAGTTAATTAAAATTTATATTATTTATTTAGTCAAGAGGGTCATATTAATGGAGCTGACAGGAATGGGATAGGTTGTCATGTTAGACCACTCCTCCTGGGTCTCCCAGCAGGTTCCCTACAAATAAGTGAGTCCCCCTGACCTGGAAGCTTCAGGACCTCCTGCAGCCTCACTGCACACAGCAGGTAAGGTTGTCACCGGCTTTACTGTGTTTATAATTAGAATTTAAAATCTTTATATGCACCATTATTAACAATAACATTCTCACCCTTCTTTTTAAGCGGTCAAACATGTCTCAAAGCCTTTGGAGCAAAGCCGTGTTTTCTTCAAGTGGCATTTGCCTCGACGGGTGCACTGCGGAGCATCTCGCCTCTGTTCTGCCGGACGCTTCGCCGTCGCATTTCGATGCATCAGGTGGTTCTGTAACTGCAAACCAGGGCAGCGGGGATGCGAGAGGGCTGCCGGATAGATTCTTTTATAATGCTGAAAATACTGTCTCAAGGTTGATGTGTTCCAGCCAGCTGGAGCTCAATCCATCCAGAGAAAGCAGTGCTGCACATGTATCCACTCCTGGCTCTTACAATCGCCATGAGTGGAGTGTAAAGAGCGGCCATCAAGCCAAGCGTGCCAGAGTGGAAAACATCATCAAAGGCATAACGTGCACAGATGCGACAACAAATCACTTCAGTCATACTGAATATATGCCGAAAAATGGAGGAATTCAAGAACTTCTACACCAGAAATGCAGGGAACGGCTTGAATGTGCAAGCTCGAGTCAAAACCAGGCGACGAGGACAGAGCTTGAGAGTCAACATCAGCACGTGAAGACGGCGGTCCGTCACGTGGAGGGAGGAACTGAAGGCACAGACAGCAGGCAGGAAGAGAAACTTCCACGACGGGTTGGCTCTCCCGAACCCTCGCCAAACGACGCATTTCCTGGTTCCTGTCCCGAGAGGAAGACGGTGAAGCTGACGAACTACTTCCAGTCTAAACCAGAGCGTATAAAGCTCATGGCAGATGTTTTGAAGTACGAACTGTCCAGAGCCGTGAGCAGGAGCGTTGACTCAATTTTCAAAAGCGTGCCACTTTTACAGACATCATCAAGCGACGCCGAAAACTCAGAAACTGGTACGCCGCCTCAATCTGCTGTGTATAAAGACAGTAAGTTAAGATTTCCTTGTTGCGGCACTATAGAAATCCCAGACGTCCAAACAGAAGCTCTGTCCCTGGTGATCCCAAAGCCTGACGTGGAACGACCCAACAGCTTCATCCTGGAGTCCAACTCTGCAACTTCCAGTGTCCTAATGTCCTCAACCACCCTCTGCCAAGAGTCTGCTCTGCACGTCGAGCAAAGCTCAGAGCGAAATCGAAGCGCAGAGCATCAGCTCGCTCTTAGATACTGGCAGGACGGAGGCTCTGAAGCAGGTCAGCTCAAGTTTGACGCACACTGGAATCCATTTAAAGCCAAATCAAAGGTCAACTCCAGATCAGCGAGAAGCCCACAAACACACAGCGAGCTCATGGATCCAAAACGTTTGGAAAGCCTGAATCTGCCCCATGTGAAGCTCGAATCTGACAGCCTGGAGAGAAACAGCCTGTACATGCTGAACGTATCCTTTTGATTTGAACGGTCATCTTTCATTGCCTCAGACGCTTCTTCTAAAGTCCCCCTGATGCAGTGGTGTGGTCCACATTTTTGTTGTGGGTATACTGTGCTTAGAAACCAAAAATACACCAGTTAGTACAATGTAATTGTCAATTTTTATTTTTAAGCATATTGAACATTTCAAAATTTCTCTGATGCTTTTATTTGAATAAATGTACAACAAACTTTGTACAACAGTTGGCTTTGTATTAAAAAACATGTTAAAGAATTTATGAAATAGTATCAAAGCAAAACATGTTCAAGTATTAAACAGTTGAGTACAGAAGTATTAGTTACAAAAAAGTATTAATTATACAAAAAACATGTTGAACCAACTCAATGTGTGTAAAATGTTCCATATATGTTGACAATGGCACGAGCACATGTCATGGATCATTGCCAATGATACGTGACATGTGCTCGTGTCATTGGGCACTTTTAAATGGGTATACCGAAATTCCCAAGCTTTTCTAGTGGGTATAATCCGTATTTCTGAGTATCACATAGACTACGCCACTGCCACAGTGGTATCTCAGCAATAGTTCAAACATTTCTCCTTCTTTCTTCTGATGTTACCTGGGTGATCTGCTCTGAGGCGGGGGCCAGAGTGGGGAAAAAGGGTGCGATTGAATTTCTTGTAATTAAAATGAGAAGTGTTCGGTGGAGAGAACAGAATAATGGCAGACTCTCCCTGAGCCTTGTTGAGCAAAGGATGGGCGGTCTTTTAACGGGGTTTACTACCTCTGAATGTTTGTGTTTCCTGCTGGTAGTATTGCCTTTGTGATGCAACTCTTCACTGACATAATGGGCTCTTTTTACGTCACAATAAGTACAGTTCGTTCAATTGTCTTGTTCGATTGTAGAATAAAGGGTTAAAACAGTTGCATAAATCAATTATTGTAAAGTGATCTATGATGGCAGCCATGCTATTGTGATATTTTTTTCAAATCTAATTATTCACCTGTTGACAAATCAACCTGATTCTGGATTCTCATGAACAAGAGTTTTAGCTGAGGAAATTATTGTTGACAGAAACCCACCTTATGTGCTACATGATGTTTTACTTTAACAGGTTTAGAGTAAAAATATCGACTACAGTTCCATTACTGATTTTTGATTATTTCATTGGTCATATATTATAATTTGCTTAAGTTTAAAAATTATAGTTGTCCACTGCTGCAGTTGAAGCAGTCATAGTGTGTGCGTGTTTATTTTTCTGTAGCATTAACAAAATATCTCATGAACCACTGGTCAGATTTTAATAAGGAAAGTAATCAGTGGATGTACGTCTTAAGAGGCAACCCCATTCAAGATGTCTGTCCCAACTAATTGACCATATAAATGCAAACATGACTACAACTCAGTCGGTTTTACAAATATTGAGCTAAAGTTCTATGTGTTAGTAGCTGAGAGTCATGCCCAACGTATACTCTGAGCGCTACCCCATCTTATGACATCTCACAGTAATGCATGAGGTCGTGCATAACGTTATTTACAATCAAAGTTCATGCTCAATAATCCAGGTAGAACATTCAACAAAGTTCAGTCAGCCCATCTGGATGGTTTCTTTGTTGAGACGTTTTGCCCTTCAGCCAAAGGACTTCATCAGTCTGAGGAGCCACAACCAACTGTCCCATAAGCAGCACACTCATATACAGTAGTGGGCTAACCAATTTGCTGGTGATAAGATGGTTTCTGGGGCTCGCCCTCTCCCCCGTCAACTCCTCTCAGGCAGCCATAGCCAAAGTGGTTCAAAACATCAAAGTTCATGCTCAATAATCCAGGTAGAAAATCCAATAAAGTTCAGTCAAGTCATCTGGGTGTTGTTTTTTTTGTTGTTGTTGTTGTTTGTTGAGATATTTCATCCTTCATCCAAAGGGACTTCATCAGTCTGACAAGCCTTGGTTTATTGTGGCTCCTCGGACTGACGGAGTCCTTTGGATGAAGGATGAAACGTCTCAACAAACAAAGAAACCATCCAGACGACCTGACTGAACTTTGTAGGGTTATTTACAATGTTTGTCTCTCGTGGCTTTAACGTCTCAACATTAGATGATCATAGTTTAAATATTTGGCATGAAAGGCAGCAGCCTAGACCTTTACTTTGTTTCATATTTGAAATATAAACTTTAATCACAGAAAATCTTTTGTCTTTAACAGTTTTGTAGCGGTGCGTTGGAGCACAGTGCCAAAGAGGTTCGGGAGCTGGCGGTGCGCATCATCTCATCCATGTATCAGCAGCACGGCGCTGCTGTTCTAAGCTACCTTCCACCAAAAGATGCTGCAGCACGAAAAAACTTTGTCTACAAAACTCTTTTTGATGGTTTTGCTAAGCTTGATGGAAAACTGGTGGAAACTCCGGTAAGGGCTCATAGTGTATCTGATCATGTGTTTTCCGATGTCTGTCATGGGAAAATTGGATTAAGCTGTCAGGTAGAAGAAACATTTATTGTGTAAACAAAACAAAGTCATGCAGGAGCAGCTGGTAGATGAAGAGTGAAACCGCAAGACGTATGGATAGGAGCATTTATGCAAGCTGAAAGTCAGAGGACAGGTTTGTAGATGAGCCTTTTCGTTTTCAGAGCTGGCTTTGGTGAGAAAACAGTGGGGCTTTATATTACACGGGAAGCAATTTTCTTTTACCGAAACCAATTTTACATCCTCCCTTTGAGTAATTTGCTTAAACAAATGGTCATCAGATACACACTCACATTTTATTATTTTATAATATACTGTGGATATAATATTCTCCAAGAATTGTGTTGTTATTAATTGGACTGTTTGTTCATTTAACACATTTAACAACAGATCTGTTTATTTTTATTTTTATTTGATTTGATTATTACCAACACAAATGCGCTACAGTTGACCTTTTGTTATTTAACTGCAATGGACTCTTATGAGAAGTCATACCACGCTGTATCAATGGTGGCCGTCTGTTCCCAGCGTTTCATTTCATACTATTGAGTTCTGCTCATCACCGTGACACAACGTTAGCTACAAGAGGGTTAAAAAAATAAATAAAATGAAAAGGTATTACGATGAGCAAACGGAGCAGGATGCAAAGTACATAATAGTGTCTGAGTTACTCCAACAAATAGATTACTGGCGTTTAACTTTTTCATGCAGACTTTGAAGAAGGGTGGTAAAAGTGGACAAAAGGAGAAGGAGGAAATCCACTCCCTTCAAGAGCAGCTGGCTGTCCTGAAAGACGTCACAGTAGGTGGAGCTGTCATTAGTCTGCAATGACATCATTTTCCTTCACAATAGCTAACTTGTGTTTATGACTTAACACAGACTTGGTAATATTTTCACACTGTAGGTGGTCACAGTTATTCTGATTTAAAAAAAAAAACATTTATTTATATCTAATATCCACTGAAATTCCTATATTTTCCTTAACAGTCACTCGACTTACCATTAAACTGATATAATTTAATGTGGATTGTGTTTTTGGATGTTTTTTTCTTTCCAATGTTTAGGTGAAAGGGAATGAAAGCATCAAAGGACAACCACCCAAAAAGCAACAACACAAAGTCGAGTCTCTAAAAGGTGCCAAAGCACGTATGTATACATATCATTATATTTTTATAAGAAATAAATTTATTTAAAGTTCTCACACATGTATTTTCTGTTCACCACAACGTCTAATATGTACAGGTAGGTCTAAAATTTGCAAAGGATACTGATTGGCTGATGTAAGGCTCACGTTTGAGTAACTCTTAGCTGAAGGATGTGTTACTTTAATGTACATGTAAAAACTTTTTAAAGTTCTCAAGTCACAAAAATAAGAAAGCTAATTTTCTCACCTTTTCCTTTTTTTATTCCTTTAACACAGTGTGAACATGTAACATAAAATAAAGATAAAAACCAGACAAGTTGCTTGTTTTGCTTATGGTTGTAATATAAATTATACTGAACTAAAGACATTTGTTTGTACTTCAGTTTATTCATGTATTACATTTTAAGAGTTCATCACAAGACCATTATGTTGCACTATTAAATGTAACAAATATGTTTTTAAATTACATTTGGTTTGCATTATTGTTTTCTATCGAGAGGTATTTATATGAATTGCTTGCTGTTTGGAAAAAGAACCATCAGGAAGGAAACCAACTCTTTCTGTTCTGACACGCAACAGATTCTGTCCTTTTCCTTTGCAGGTGTGACCAAAGGTCCTCAGAGGAAAACGACTAACACTGTAGATAATGTGCATCACTCTGTCAAGTATCTGGACAAGTAAGTGATGAAAACTTATTTTTATACCTGATTAAAATAAATTATATTAAAGGACTATACAAACACAAGGCTCATTTATGTATTTATTATTTGTAGATATTTGCTTCTGCGTCTTGCGTTCACAGGTTTTGCATTTAATCTGAATATTTCTATGGGTAGAAACTTGTGCCATCAGAAACTGAATTTGAAGCTCAGACTGAATCTGTATTTGCATATTTAGAAATTAAATCCATTGGTTTCAAAATGAATTTAACTACATTGAAACTAAATTTAATGGTCTGAAACTGAATACATTTGCTTTGATACTGTATTTTGTTGTATTGAAATTTCAGTTTGACTGCTTTCATTTTCAGTTCCATAATTCAATTTCCATTCCAAAATTCAGTTTTTTGTGTCACACATCTGGGTCCTTGAGAAAGCCACGGAGTAATCGAATGCAGACTGACAGGTTGACGTTTCACTTTAGTGAAACGGCCTTTACAAAAATGTAGGCGTGAGGTTCAGTCTCAAGGAGGCGGTGAAGCAACAGAGAGGATGCAAACTGCTCTAAAACACCTAATTCATTCGTTCAACCTTTATTTATACAGGTTAGTCTCATCCAGGACTAATTTACAAGAGACCTGTTTTAAACAAAGAACACAGATGAGGTACAGACAACAGGCAAACTGTTTCTGTTTTAAATGTGCTATATAAATAAATCTGACTCGACTTGACAATCATATAAAAAGAAATAAAGTGAAAAGATCCATCCATTATCTTTTACCTGCGTCTTCCATCTTGGGTCACGGGGGTCACCGGTGCCCATGTCCAGCAATCACTGTGCGAGGAGCAGGGGACACCCTGGACAGGTCTCCAGTCCATCACAGGGACACATAGAGACAAACAACCATTCACTCTCTCACTTACACCTAGGGACAATTTAGAGTTACCAATCAGCCTAACATGCATGTTTTTGGTTTGTGGTATAAAGGACCCATTTTAGCATTTTTGTATTTTTCACTCATAGAACTTGGATTGGTCTTAGCAGTTAAAGATGAAACGGTAAATCAGCACTCCCCAAACTGGAAGGACTTTTCGCTTTATGATCTTCTGAAAGGCCTCCAATCTCATTCAGGAAGAACCTCATAGAACTGTAAGGAAACGCAGGGACTCACTTTGTAAATGTTCAGAAAAATCACTTGTGTACTGAATAGTGTTTTACCAACCATTATCCAAGGAGGGCGCCCCGCCCTGTCAACAGAAGCGATTGCCCCGTCTACAAAATCCCCCTCCATTTCTGAACGGGAGCGGTGATTGTATTAGCTCAGATCTAACATTAGTACCGTATTGCTTCACTACACCGCCCCCCACACCACCACCCCATTGACAACGGCTGGCGTTACTAATGTAACGCTCTGCTACGATCCACACCATTGTTACCACCCAGCTAGACTATTGTAGCCTTCAGGATGTTGGGGTCAGTGCGTCTGCTGCCACCCGTTTTCAGATGGTGCAAAACGCTGGCTTTAAAATCTTCATCTAGTCTTGCTCCTCCCTACCTTTCTGAGCTGCTACACCCTTACCTACCTGCCCAGTCTCCTATGTCTGCTGACCAGCTGCTCCTGATTGGACCAAAACCTAGGTGTAATCTCAGATGGGACTGTGCTTTTAGGGTGGGGGGGCTAGAAATGGTGGAGGAACAAATTGCCTTTGGTTATTAGACAGCCATCTTCCTTAGCTGCTTTTGAATCTTCACTTCTGTTACTTTTTAAATGCTAATTTTATGGTTTTATAGTTTTATTCCTGTTATTTTTGAATGAATGAGCGTTTGATTTTGCACTGTACAGCACTTTGTTCCTTTGACAAGGATTAAAGTGCTTTATAGATAAAACGGGAATCGAAATTATTTAAATGATTAGTTTAAACTCACTAAAAAGGAGCTTATAAAAGAAAAAAAAAACAACAACACGGATCTGACCAAAAAAACCTTCAACCCTCTCTCGTGTTGCTCCAACTCTTGAGTTCAGCTTATTTACTAGAAGATCAGCAGCAGAAGTTCATATAAATGTCACGTTTATTTTATTAGATTTATTTTTACAATATTGGCAATAAAAAAGATAGACTGACAGTAAACTGAAGAGTTTTCGTCTCCAGCTGTTCTGATGCAACCTCCGGGCTCGTACAGAAGCAGGAAAAGCTGCTTGCATACTTTACTTAGTGTCAGCAGTGATAGATGGATATGAGAAGTGATTAGATTTGGGAACAGGAAATTGTAGCCCAAAAACCTGCACAAAGACACCAAACAGATGGAAGACATACAGAAAGCCTTTTTTTCCTGAACTGTTTAAGAAAACAACAATTCGAGGGTTTGGGCTTGTGTACCGGTATATAGTAGAATGTATTAAAGAAAGGAGACACAACATACTTTTATTTGACTTTCAGTGGATGCCTCTCTGGAGCTTCTTTAATTTAAAACCAGGAAGTGAGGTCAGAAAATGAAATTGAGGGAAATATCTCTGACTTTCTTCTCTTAGGGCATTTGTCTTTCAATGTCAGGTCATAAAAGTGCAATGGTCATTAAATAATTAGAAGGATTAAAAAAAAACATTTTGACAACTATCAGTCACCCTCTTTTATCCCAAACTACCAGTTTTATCTTTCACAGCTATAAGATTCTTATGTAAGAACTTAAATGGCTTCGGCCTTTTTTACATACAACATCCCAGATTTTGATATTTCCATGTCTAATAAAGAATGAATAACACATGTGACCTGTGTTGGCAAAATGGTTCTAGATGTGCATAGGCTGCAACGTCTAACAAGCGAAAATATTGATTTTTGTGGTTAATGAGATTTGCGTAACAATGAGTCCATAAAGACACACACTAACAATACCGTAAACCAAAACAGCATACAGTATATTGTTCCTTAGCTACCTTTAAATTGGTTTTCTAACAGGTATATCTTAAGAAATAATCCTTTTAATTTTAATTTTTTTTTTTAGCTTCTTTTGAAATTCACCATCTCTGCTCGCTTCTGTTGCGCTGGGAAATCCCTTCGTATAATGTTTGGCATCACTGTAAATCTGGGAGATTCAAAGATGTTATTAGATTCCGACTGATACAGAAATCATTGTTATTGCAGATACCGGTATTGGTTAGTGAGGGGCTAATGTCGATAACCGATATAATAGCTGAAAGTTTTTTTAGCTCTGTCCATACCCAAGGCATGACTTGACAGTGATCTTCATGTGCCCTCTGTTGGATACATTGTATAATTATGGCTGGTTCACAGCATTTTAGAGGTGAAAATTAGAAGAAGCAGCTACTTTTAAACCTGTTTTAACATTTGATATCTTGAAACAGTCTTCCTAACGTGCGTTCACATTTTCTGTTCTCCCCTATTCACCAAATTAAACAAAGAATCACCCTTCCCTGTTCAATGTTTTGTCTATCACGTATGGTGAAGGCCTAATCAGTATGGACTACAGCTGTGTTTTTTCCTTTGCATATAAGTAAAGATTTTAGAAAATGCATTTCACTGAGGACGACAAAGATAATACTAACACTGATATATATTTACCGCTATGTTAGATTTATTGTTCTGGCTAAAGTTTTACAAGGCAATAGTCTATGCTGGGTTATCTAACCGTTAGCTTGCTAACTTGAGAGGCACGTAACTAATGACAAGCAGGTTGGAGAATTGAAAATAATTTATTGTTGATTTTTTTAAATTTTACTGATCCGTTAAAATAAACTTACCATGCTCTGTTCAGCAACATACGCTGCACAGTATTGCTCACTGCTTCTGCTATGCTGAATGTGAACGTGAAACTTAAAATCCACCTCCATGACTTGACAGTGATCTTCATGTGCCCTCTGTTGGATACATTGTACAGTTACGGCTGGTTCACAGCATTTTAGAGGTGAAAATTAGAAGTGTTTACATCAGTGCATAATAGACCAATTATCACTGATAGGATAGGTCCCCAAATGCCTATATCGACTTTAAATATCGGCCCTACCGATATATCGGTCGAGCGCTAGAATTTATATATAGGGCTGTATTTATCGCTGACATCACTCCAGTCCAAAAAATGTTTTTGAATTGGTACTGTTGCAAACAAAACTAACTTGTTGCTTGGCCAAGTTATAACTTGCCAGTTTTAATATCATTAACATAATTTTGAAGCTTTTTATGAAACAAAAATAATAATAATTCCATATTTTAAAAAGCTTCTCATTCTGACTTATTTTGCAAGCACAGATCACGTGTGTGAGAAAACTCTGCTATTCACAGTCTACTGACCAACACGTAGCATAAACTCTAACTTACTATTAAAAACACCATAGAAGCGCTAACGCAATTAGCATCCCGGTAATCATTGGAAGGATTTCAAATCACTTCTATACTATTACTTTACAATATTTTTTTTCTTTCATAACATTAAAAAGACGTTAAAACTCAAAGCTTTACTGCAACATGTTGCTTCTACTGGAAGCTACAGCAACTTGACTAGAACAAACGTCAACCTCTTCGCTCTTAAAGTGGCAGCAGATTAATGTTATTAAAACCATTGTTTAACACTCAAAAATCAATTCATAATCTACCTTGTGCTCGATGTGGTGCATCTTAAAAAATAGATTTTATCACCACAACCCCTAAAACCTTCTGTATCAAAGTCCTGGTTTAATCTTATATAACATAAACAAAGACACATGTTTTCTTTATACTCTAAAAGTGGAAAAAAGCATCAGCATTCCCTTTTGTAAATAGTGTTGGATATCTAACTTCAGCCTGAATACAAAAAGTAGTTGATACTTTGGGTAAGTTAGTTTTACTGTGTTTTCTTTGCTGAGATGTGTACTTCCTGTGTGCCCGTTTGTGTCTTCACCGTTCGATGTGTGTTTGCAGTCACCACAGTCGAGAAGCATAACCTGACAACATGTGAAGGATCAGATGTCGGCCCGGCCGTGGATCAGCTACCAAAAGACAAACATGGTAAGAGGCTGTTCAGAGCTGCTGCTCACACGTCACAGATAAGGACGATTGTTTAGGACCACGAAGACGTGAAGACAGTGTGAGACAATGCTGGGACGAGTGCTGAACAGCAGTTTAGCAAAATATATAAAAAATGGTGCATATCATATAAAAGTATTATCAAAATCAGTTTTTAGTAGATTTTTAGGTGTTTCATAATCATTTAATATGTTTATATAGTGAACTTGGTGCTGAATAATTTTACATTTTATGCTGTTTTATAAGGGTTGAAGTTAACTCCGTTTGAAGAGGAAGAACTGAAGAAGAAGTGGCTGGAGATCCTCGGCCCTAGTAATGAAGTTATAGTAAGTTGTTCTTATCACCTGCTAGTGTGTGCATGTGTGTGTGTGTTTTCAGTATTTCATCTCAAAAGCTCCAAAACGATACATAGTTTGTCGTAATTTGGTGGTTTATCACCTGGTCTGTCAACAAGCTAGTTTTGTTTACAAGAGTGATTTTTTTTTAATTGGTCTGGAGTGATGTCTTAGGGAATTCCAGCCCTATATTTTAAAAGGGGAGTTCCTTCGGTTCACAATGACGCTAAACATTATACAAAGGGATTTCCCATAGGCAGAAAAATGGGCAATTTCCTTGGAAACTAAAAATGCAAATAAAATGCTTTCTGAAGACATACCTGTTTAAACAAAACTTGAATTTAAATGTAAATTAGGAAGAATAGATGCTGTTTTTATTACCAAGATCACTAGGTGGTGTCTTTATAGACTGTTTTTACGTAAATCTTAAATAATTTGAAGCCGATGTTTTCGCTCATTTTCCACTGCAGCCTCAGCTCACTCTGACTCTGATATGAGGATTTACATACTGTTGTTGATTCAGTATAATTCTTTGTTTCCTTGGCAGGTGGCTCAGGTGGAGAAGTTCACTGAGAGCAGCGGTCTGGGCATCAGTCTAGACGCCAACAGTGGTCATCACTACATCTGCTCCGTCCTTCCTGAAGGACCCGTTGGTCGCTGCGGCAAACTATTCAGTGGGGATGAACTAGTTGAGGTAAACCTTAATTAAGCATCAAGGCTGTTACTGTTGCCACAAACAACTCAAAATGTGACTATTTCTACTGCCATCATGCAAGAAAATATTGATCAGTGAAACCAATCAAAACATCTGGGGACAGTTGATGTTGTATATTGTATTTAATAAAGGCATTGTAATCATAACGTGTATAAATATTAAGTCAATTTAGGCCAGAAGTACACCAAGACTTTTGAGATCTGGTCAACAGACACAGAGCTTAGTATTAAAAACTAAAAGTACTCTCTCCTTGTTAAGGTCAACGGTATCTCCCTGATTGGTGAAACCCACAAAGAGGTGATAAGAATTTTGAAGGAACTTCCCGTCTGTGTCTACATGACCTGCTGTAGACCTGCTCCTGATCTTCAGACCAACATGGAGACGGTCCAACCAGATTCAGAGTCTTTGTCCACAGCCTATACATTAAAGGTACTGTATGTTTCAAGCAAAAATACAACATTCAATGACTTTATTCTACAAACTTCAATAATAATAATCTAAGCTGACAGAATGTTTGGTTGTATAAACTGAATAAAAAGAGTAAAGGGAACTGAGATTTGGAAAAAGAAATGCAGACTACACACTCATTAAGAGGAAGAAAGAACCGCAGAGTAAAAAGTAAGGCTCAAGCAACCAGTCACTGAGTGAAAACTACAAGTTGTATCAAAAATCATCCTGAACTATAAGTGACAGAAAGGTCTGGTCATCCTGCACAACTATTGTTATGTGTCCAAACTGTTTTGTGATTGAGATGTGGCAAGTTAAAAAGAAACGTTCACTTTCAGAATTTAAGGGGGGGTGGGGGGGATGAAATGAGCTAGAATTTTGTAGGAGCTTGGCTGTGAGTTCTTAGCATTCTGGGAGGATTTAAGAAAAAAAACACAATCTCTGAAGAATAAGAGACAAACGAGGTAAAAGAAGACAAAAATGCAGATGTTTTGGTGTACAAACTGTATAAGTGACATCTACAGGAGTGGAAAGAGTTAGTTTGTAAATATTTATGAACGTTTAGACAGCTAAAGTGCATTATCACTCTTACATTGAACATTCAGTGGTAACATCCTTTAAAATCACTGAATGTTAACTAAAAACCATAAAGGGATCAAAATGGCAGTTCAGTCAGGGAAGATCCAACTTTGTGTGAGCATTTTAAACTTTAAAAGTGTAATTTAAATCCCTTCAGAGCTTTAAAATACATTTTGCTAAGAGACAGAGTTGGCACAAAAATTTGGAAAACATCAGTTAGTACTTTGAGTTTGGGTTAAGGATGACTCTCAGCTACTACCACACCTCACCAGCTCAACATTTATAAAACTGACTGAGAAATAACTATTGTGTTTTCTAAGGTTACTTTGATGTGGCATCCATTTTGAATTGGTTTGATGAATCAGTTGTTGATCCAATACTTTTGGAGTTTTATTTGGTTTCATCCAAACGATCAGATATTTTGCTAACACAGACAAATATGCACAACCTGAAAACGAAAAATGAGAAAAATGTGGATTTAACACAGTAATTATCTGTTTAACGCAGCCTCATGTTTTCTAAACGCAGTTCTTTAACTGTTATTGTCCATTTTATATTCATGCTGTAATTTGAAACATGGTAATGCTAATGACGCTAGGTAACCTAATCATGATGGGGCACCCCTGCATTGTAACACATCAACCGTTATTAGCAGAGCCTGGCTAAAGTTGCTCCGTCCACTTTCTGCACCTCCAGCTGCTTTAAGCCTCGATGATTAATATTATTATTACAGTATTTCATTCAGATCTGGTTTCAGCAATGCCTCAGCAGCTGTCAATATCGTTTTGCTGAAGATCCGAGACATCAAATATATGATTCCCTTTGGGGGAAGAAGGGTTTTTATCTCTGTAGTTCTGTCTGAGAAAATGTACTGAGGCCCCAGAATCCCAAGGATATTTCACTTTTAACCACCGCCAGAAACCTGAGTCGCAAACACAGCTACAGGGTAGGAGCCCACGGGCTGGGGGAGGAAAATAAAAATGGCAGGGTGTTAGATTGTGATTTTATTTTATTTTTTTCCTGTCTACAGAATGATATCGAGCTCAGCAGTGCGGTAGCTGAAGACTCAGAGGTGAACGCTGTTACTGCGACACAGGATTGTATGACAGAGGAGGCGGTAGCAGCTCCTTTGGCCATGTGGGAGTCGGAGATCCAAAATATCGAGCTGGAAAAGGGAGAAGGGGGGTTGGGATTCAGTATTTTGGATTACCAGGTGGGAATTCTTCAAGAAAACTTGGTATTTATGTCATTTCACTCCCCTTTTTTCATTCACTTTGGATAACTTTTCAACAAAAGATCACTGTTCTTCCACAGGATCCATTAGACCCCACCAAGACGGTGATCGTGATCCGCTCCCTGGTTCCGAACGGCGTGGTGGAGAAAGACGGCAGGCTGTTGCCAGGAGACCGACTCATGTATGTGAACGCCACGGACCTGGAGAACGCCAGCCTGGAGGAGGCCGTCCTGGCCCTGAAGGGGGCCAAACTGGGCATGGTTCAGATCGGGGTTGCCAAACCGCTGCCTGTAGGCGCCACTCTTTAAGTTTGCTGTGTTTGAATGAGAACGTTGGTGTGGCTCGTGTGATAGAGCAAGACTTCATTTTTATTTTTGATTTATTTATTGTACTCTATGCAGTGTTTCCCCTAAATCAGCTCCATTGGCAGAGCGCTCCTGGTATTTATTTATTTATTTTTTGTTGACGGGGCGGGATGGAGTTGTGTGTGTGTGTGTGTGTGTGTGTGTGTGTGTGTGTGTGTTGCTCGCCTGCTAGCTTAGTGCTGCTGCTGGTTTTAATTGACGACTGGGTGAGGGGGTGGAGTCACGTGTTGTTCCGCCTGCTAGCTTAGTGCTACGTTGCT
>JARVGS010000001.1:16611040-16621264 GCA_031762315.1 Hypsolebias antenori | reverse complement strand
TCTTTAAGGGAGAAACGTTTTGTCCCCCATCCAGAGGACTTCTTCAGTCTACGGCCTGCCAACCAGACCTTTCCCATAGGTAGCCTTCACTCACTGCTATGTTTCAAGCTAAGTATGGGACAGATCTGGTTGGCAGGTCATAGACTGAGGAAGTCCTCTGGATGGGGGATGACACATTTCTCGCTTAAAGAAACTGGTCCAGATGACATTTAACCTTTTTTGTTGTTTTCATCCTGGATGATTGAACTTACTTTTTTTTTTTTTTAATTTTATTAATGGCAGAGTTCATCAATGCTACTTAGATGAAAATTAATGAGCCCATGCCAACATGCATTATCACTGCAGGCAGTAGATATGACTTCTGTATATCATCTCAAATAGTGCTGTTTTAAAGCTAGTTAAGAGGTTCCAGTGGTGGGCACAGCTAACACAATGTTAGCTTTGCTAACCCACATTCTACTAACTAAAAAAATAGCTTTGTTAACACTAACCACTAACGTCTTAGGTGAATGTCACCCAGTCTGCATCACGTCTTTGTCTCCTTCCCGTTGAAGCGGCGTCGACCAATCACATCATCACGTGTGCATGTAGTCAGCCAATAGCATGCCTAACAGACTATTTGAGACACACCCACAAGCTTGTGAATTTTGTTAGCGGACTTAAAGTTGGCAACTTAATTTTACGGATACTAATTGTGCTAATGGTTTCCAAAGTTAGCAAAAACGTCAGTCCCTTAAATGAAAAATTTGTTCTGCTATTAGCAGAACTGTGACCACCACTGAGAGGTTCTAAAAAGTATAAATGAATGGCCCTTTGCCAAATTTAAATAAAGGGCATTGAGGCAATGGTTAAGATGGTGATTGATGAAGTTAAGCTATTTTGAGGTATGGTTCTGTGGAAAGGCCTAGAATTTTATTTTCTCTCTAGATAACTGTTTGAAATGTTTCAATTTAGAGAAACAAGGTTTGTTTCTACCTATATTGACAAGCTAATGGCTAATTCTATCCAAGCCAAGAACAAAGTGGCTCAATGCTATTTTAAAAGAGGATTAAAAAAAAGTCACAAAGATCCATGTAAACATAGTTTTGCTTTAAATTATTTTGCCACACATTTTAATTTACACAATTACTGACACAGAATTTGATGATTCTGTAGCTTGTAGTGCTAATAGCGCCAGCAAATGCTAGCAGCTAGCCACCTTCCCAGTCCAGCCTGGGACATTACAGCCAGAAATACCATTTCTGCCAAATTAACAGCTATATGATGGTAGTATTTTATATTTTATAAATTGATTTAATGTGTTTACAAGAGCTGCTGGTAATTTTTCAACACTGGACTGGTTTTAGGATGGCTAGCTCTGTTAGCGCATCGAATTGTTTCAATTTTTCATCATATTACGACTTAGAAAAACATCATTGCTTGAAGGTTCTGACAATGTTTTAGCAAATATTTGCAATGAAACACAAAACGATGTGGGCAAAAAGAAAAAAATATATTATTTAATTTCCACGTTAAGATTAACAGCAATTAAAAAAACTTTTTTTTTTCTCCAAACAAAACAGGCATCATAAAATATTCAAACAATTCATCATTAAAAATGTAAAGCTAAAAGCACATTTCTATACAGTAATAGCTCCGTTTTTTTTTTTCTTTTCTTTTTAACAAACAAAATAAAAACCAGCAGAGAATTAAAATGCCCTCACAGCAGGCACGTGGCCCACATATGGCTGCCATTAACAAATCTTCCATCTGGTGTTAAGACAGTTAAGCCTTAGGCATAAATTATCTCTAAGACAATCAAATTTCTTTGGTTTCAGTCAAGGATCTGTGCTCAGCTAATCTCGTGTGCACGACTTTATGCTGTAAACGTCATTGATGCCCCCAACAAAGCTCAACTCTTCAACCAGCATGAGTAAAAATAATAATTAAAAGGTTTGACATGAGGAAGAAGTGGGTAAAGGTAATGAATGGACGGTTTGACATGTACAGTAGTAGGTGGTGCTCAGGATTTGGCATGCACGCAAACGGCACTTAAACTAATCTCTTCACCGCTCGAAACAGTTAAACCACTTGAGTCGCTCAGCAGGAAAAATCCAATTTCCCAAATGACTGCTCATAAATGCTAATTATGCATTATCTGATTGTGGTTGAGTCAGAACAAGTCAAAGGACTGAGGATTTTAAAGAGATATTTGCCGTATTTTTCTAAAAATGCAAATTTTCACAACCATTTTTAAAGCTAAAAATGTGTGAAAGGTAAAACTACTGAGGAGTTGGATGATATAATAAAGGTTAGGTCATAACGAAACACCTTATCGTTGTATTAAAGTGACTGTTCAACCTTAGTGAAGTTCTGTGGAAAGATCATGAGCAATTAATATCTTACCTGTTGTAGATACCTCTTTATATGACCTCAATTTGGAGGAACGGTTTAGATTTTGACCAGATTGAGCTGCATTGCTATCAAAATTAACAAAAGTCCAATCTCAAAGGTTTTGTAGTGATACATGGGAAAATCATTAACGTTTGTATTGCCATCAATTTCACACTACGAGGGACTGGCAGTGATTTTCCAATAAATGAATTCCGGGTAAAAAGTGGCACAATTTAAAATACAGTAATAATAATCGTACTGTTTTACATTTACACTTGGTAGTGATGTGCAAATTTGTTTCCTAACTGAGTTTTTCGACACACCTCCAAACCTACTAAAGAAAAACAACTTGTTTCTGCCATGATGGTTTATTTTGAAAATACTCCAAAGTAGAAACTATGGTCTTGGGTTAGCTCAGCTTTACAGCCAGAGGGAGATTATTTGAAGAAATCTAGCTAAAAATGCCCATTCATACACTTTAAAACATTTATAGTTATTTGGAAACACAAATGGCATTAGCTGCAGCCAGCTGTAGCACTTCCTGTACAGTATAGAGAACGTCTTGCAAAAATAATATAAGTCCTTGATAATTAGCATGTAATGCAAATCTGACAGCATTTAAAGTATAAAACGGAGTATAAGACTAGTAATTTTGGGGGATTATGGTTACTTTAGAAGAGCAAGTCACTTTGGTCCTTGGTGTGTTTGGATTAGCTGGTCAATCAGGTCAGAATTAAACCGTATTTCTCCAAACTGAGATAGTTCAAAGAACTTTCTAAACCAAGTAAGATATTGTTTATACACTTCATACAAGACAGGCCTGAACTATCTCTTTAATTTTAGTCAGAAGCTATTGTTACAGAGATGTAATAGCTTTCAGAAAAACAAAATACACTTTGGCTGCTGCTAAAAATTAAGCACAATTAAACCGCTGGGAGAGAAAAATCAACTGAAAGCAGAATTAAAAGTATTTCCAAAGTCTGTTTAGATCACAGCGCACCTCCCTCGGTAGTCTGTGTTGAGCTTATCGTCATTATCTAAAGCAGTAGTATTCCTCCGATTCCACCCGGAGTTTCAGAGGCGATTTAGTGAAGGCGTCTCCATCGATCACACTTTTATCCATAATGCAGTCAAGGTCCGTGGGTGAGGGGCTGTCCGGGAGGTCTTCTGCCAGAGTGTCCAAGTAACTGCCCACAGACAGACCGTCCAGACCATCACTGTTACCGTCGTTCAGGCTGTTGAAGCTGCCTCTCAGCGAGGAGCCGTCCTGACTGTCTGACAGGCTGTACAAGCTGCCCGTCAGGCTGCCATCATGGCTGGCAACGTCTCCTTTGTCCTCTATCATCCAGCGGATGGACTCGATGCCCTCGTTAATCGTCATGAGCTGCTGCATGAGCTTCACGTCGATGGCTCGCAGGCTTGCCTGCATTGAGGAGATAATAAAGATTAGCACAGACAAAACAAATACCACCCACATACCTGTCCAGTGACTACCACGTTAGCATGATCTGATAAGACAGGATGTTGGAGATAACTTTTACTTGTAAAAAAATAATACATTTATTTTTACCTACACCTATGACCAGAAGACCGAGAACATCATTTTGGCATCAGAGTGCTAAATGGTTGTTGGCTAAACAATAATAGCTAATGGCTAATCCTGAAGCTAACATTTTAGCATTTAGCTTAGGATTCCAAACCAGAGTTTCAAACTAAAATCTTGTGTTGAAATACTGCATATGGCTGCTCTTGGTCAAATTTCAAAAATAGTTTTGTGGGATCTCAAGGGAGATCTTGTTAGTGTTCAGAATATGCATTGTTGATGACTCTCAGCTACTACCACACCTAGCTGTAGCTCAATATCTGTAAAACAGACAGTTACAGGCTAATCATTATTACATCACCCATACATGTCAACTAAAAAAAGTGTTTTTTCTTTAACAAACACTGAATAAAACTTAGTTGTTGCTAGGCCAGGTGATATACAGTCAAATTTCAACAAGCTACATATCATTTTGACACGTTTGAGATGTGAATTTCAAAATAACTACTGTATATGAAATGTTTTTCATTACAGCCTTCAAAACAGGTTAGTTTCTTGCTGCGGGTTGGAGCTTTACAGTAACTATAGAAATGACCCACCTGAACTGTTGAGACAAGTAATTCTGGTTGTTGGGGCTGTTTTGTTTGGAATGCTAAGCTAAATGCTAAAATACTAGCTTCAGGATTAGCTGTTAGATATTATTGTTTATCCACCAACTTTAGACGTGGCTTATTTGCAACATTTTTATACTTCAGGAAACAACAGTTTGGGTCATTAGACTCTGCCACTGTTGTTTTGTGGCTCAGAGGCCAGAATGTTGGAGAACTATTGAATTTATCTAAACTGTTACAGTGGTGTGGACAGGGCCTAAATAAATTAGCATTATTACATTGCAAATTATATTCTTTATAAATAGTATTCTTTATAAATAAAGAGAAGTGCAAATCTTGGTCTTGAGACACAATAATAGTTCAAACCAAGCCTCAAGCAGCACTTCTATTACTCAGAGTTAAATCAACTTCCTGAACTCCAGTGGTTCCCAACTCTGGTCCTTGTGGAACATCACCCTGCATGTTTTATTTGTGTCCCTGCTTTGACACATATGAATAAATGGGTGAGTAGCAGGCTTCTGCAGAACTTGAGGAAGTAATGAAATCACTGAATCAGGAGTGTTGGAGCAGGGAAACAATTAAAACTTACAGGATGGCGTTCCTCAAGGACCAGGGTTGGGAACCACTGCCTTAGAAGGAGCCGTTAAGATGCGAGCTGAATTATTTCTCTCTTTTTTTAAGAACCGTTAGCATTTTTAAGTTGTCTCATGGCCAGAACACTCAGTCTTTTTGTTATTTAGACTATCGGTCTTTGTTTGGTCACATTAACTGGCGGCTACACAACCAGGAGACAGCACTTTCTGTCTATGATAAAGAAAGATATGGCTGTTTTACACAGTGTGGCCATTGATTAAACACTCTCGCCTCGACAAACCAAGCTGGTTCTGTGGGGGTGGAAGTGGACGGGACTTTGTGGGACTCTTTTCAGAGAGATTCTCCCTCAGAAAAAAAAAAAAAAAAAAAAAGGCAAATGGGCAGCTGTAACATCATGTCACGGTTGTGACGCATTGAGGCAGCTGGTTAGACACAATGGCGTTCTCTGGAGTTGTAAAAGAGCCGCTCTTAAAAAGCAAGTCAAGATAGTTTGACAAAAACACACAATGCTTGACTTGTGACATCAAAAATAAAACAAGCTAATCTAATCTTTTTGCTACCAACTGTTTTTAGCTCTAATATAATACAAAAATGCTGAATGACGGGCTGTTCCTGCAAGAAATTACCGGTAATGTGTTTTCCAGATGTGCACCTCAGCAAACAGAGCAGAGTGACTGGGTTGGTCATAAAAAAAAAAAAAAGATGTGAAGCAAGGGTCAGGATGTCCAATGTGACATGTAAGAGACTCAACACAAAGAAAGACCTAGCATTCATTGAAGGAATGCGTAGCTTTCTCCCGTTTTCACGCCAGCTTTAATCGAAGATCCTCTTACATTGGGAAACGGAAACAACTGTTTTAGGCCAAGCCTTTGAAAATAACGTTAGACATCATCAGTATTTACTGGGATGGACGCTCAGCTTCAAACAAATCAAATTTCAGATCAATATTTGAAAAACGGACTTGGTTATGTCCATTTTTAGGCTTGATGAGGTTGATTACCTGGGGTGGACATCTATTACTGTGCTTAAGTTTTAAACCACCACCAACTAATTTATACTTGGTTTGAAAATGGAGTGACGTCTCTAGAGTTTTCTTTAATGGGATACCCGTGTGTGTGTGTGTGTGTGTGTGTGTGTGTGTGTGTGTGTGTGTGTGTGTGTGTTACTTTGTGAGGCCCATTGTTGAACACACTACATTGTGGGGACCAATGCCCGATCCTCATAAGATTCAAGTGTCGTTGGTGGGTTGGATTCCGTTTTGGACTAAGGTATGAATTGAAGACAGGTCAGGGTTAGGTATGCACTAGTACTACTATGGAACTCGTGTTCCGCGGGGGAACCTTGGATGTTCTCTGTCTGCTGGACCCGGTTCTGGAGGGCACTCTGGGAAGCAGCTGCTGCAGTACTTATCATAATGCTGCTGAAGGGACCTGCTAATACTGCTAACAAAACCATGCCACTAACTGAACTACACCGCTAACAGTACCATGGTGTCAACGGGACCATGTTGCTAAGAGAAACCACACTGTCATCAGAACCACTCTGCCAATAGGACCATGCTGCTGCAGATTCATTTCTTTTTCACTTTTGGTGCCTTGTTTCTGTATTTTTGTTGCATGCTTTGAATAAATCCTAGTTTATGTTAGTTTAGTTTATGTTAGTGTTTGCATAAAATGTGTAAATTATAGCTAAACTGGACCTATGAGAATTGTGCTGCTGTTGTTCGGTGTATTGTTTTGCATTATTAGTGACTGGCATATATCTTAGATCTTTTAGCGTACCATTGGGGATTCGTTTAGCATACATCTTACGCAGTTTATGTTTTAGATCCTTATTTACTGTTTCTTTTTACACTTTATATTTTTGCTATTGTTTGATGTGACTGGTCTGGGACCTTGTGTACACAATTTCATTCCACCTCATGTACCACATGTGATGTGAATGACAATAAAGAATCTTGAATCCTTGAAGTCCATCACAGGGACACATAGAGACAAACAACCATTCACTCTCTCATTCACACCTAGGGGCAATTTAGAGTTACCAATCATCCTAACATGCGTGTTTACGTCTGTGGGAGGAAACCGGAATAGCTGAAGAAAACCCATGCATGCACGGAGAGAACATGCAAATTCCACACAGCAAGGTCCCAGGCCAGGTTTGAACTGGCGACCTTTTCACTGAGAGGCAGCAGCTCTACCAACGGTGCCACCGTGCTAATATATAAATATTGAAAACATTCAAAGAGCAGTCTCCAACAAGAAAGACATTAATTGTTCATCACCTATCCATAGACACCCCATTTCAAAAAATGAGTGCGTGTGGAGGTGCATGTGTGTGTGTGGGTGTGTGTGTGTGAAGAAACATCAGACGTTTTAGACTCTCTTCCTTTTCTTTTCAGCAGCACCAGTGGATTGTAAATGTTGTGTTCTTGCTCAGCAGAGATTTGTCAAATCTGTGTAAGCATATTTTATGGACACCCAGTGAAAGGCTGCTGAGCTTTGAATCATGTGTCCCATGGTGTGAAGTTGGCAGCCTCACCAACCAGGAGAAAGAAAAGGTTTGCTGGTGTATGGGCTTCAGCTAATGTGGCCGTCAAAGATACTGAGCCAAATGAAGAATAAATCGAAGCCCAGCAGAGAAAACGCAGAATCTCAAACTTCTGTCTCGAGCCAGTACACATTTGATGCTAAGTGTTTCTTTTATTAAAGCCTCACTGTTCTTGTTCTTCACCCCGGGTTTGGAAAACATTCCACTAATTAGGTCATCATCATGATCATCACCTCCATCTCATTCAGATGTCCCTTCATCTCTATCATTCCACAAACACCGGCTGTCTACAGCTAATGCAGCGGGCATCAGGCAATGGGTGGCGACACTGCTGCTTTCATGGTGTCTGAGCCGTGTGGATGAGTGATGCCGTCTGACAGTTGATGTTGGGTGAAGCATACAGTAATGGGGAGACAGAGGTCAGAGAAACCATTACCACAGTGAGGAAGGAGGGGAAGGAGAAAAGAAAGTGGGACGTACGCTGTTGTCTTCTCCAAATGTGAGGCGGGGCTGCCATTCTGTCATGACTGAACTTCAGCATGCTGGCTTTGCATTCATTACGGCGGGAGACAGGCGCGCCGCTCATAAATACATGACAGAAGTGGCACGGCATAAAATCTTTCTGTCTGCTCTTGAAGCGGCCGGGATAAGCACTTCAAATAGGTTTCACTTGTGCTCATCTCTTTGTCTTTTCTTTTTAACACTTGCGCTGTCAAAGGTGAGCATAAAAACATAACTTTATGAGCGAAAGATTAAGCAACACAAAAACACAACTATGTTTAGAATCACACACAGTGCCCCCCCTTCACTCAGAAGATCTACTTAAATACTACTCGGAATTTGCATTCATTTGCTCAACTGACTCTTCTGTGACACGGGTTGACCCCAATCCTGTCATCCAAATAACTAGCATGGGAATAATAATCGCTCTTCAGATGAGGTGGTGCATAATTATTATGTCTGACCCCTTCAAACAGTTACTGACTCCCCACAATGCTCAGGAAAGCATTTAGTGTGTTCCATTTATCAACATGTGTCACTTTGTTGTCCTCACGACAAGGTTACCGTAGCATTATACCAATGCCCCTCTACTCAGATGCCACGTAGTGTTGCAAGGTTATAACTCAATGACAGTTGACGCCAATTGATCCCTCTTATTATGATGAGCTGGAACACCTTGATTTCTGCTGCAACATTAGCACACCATCTGGAAGGGTAATGTGATGTCCTCTCCAGTTGTAGTTTGGATCCTTGCTGTGCACAAGTTTTTCTTGTGTGTGCATTTGTGCGAGTGAATAATATTCAACGGCAGCATGAAGATTTAAAGGACGCAAAGAAGAAAATAATGGGGGAAAAAAATAAGTAAGAAGACCAGACTATAGGCAGTGGGTGGATTCATCACACTGCTGGGATGTCGTGTGCCGATCTAATTTTGGACCCAAAGCTGTTGGTAATGAACAAATCCTTTAACAAAATGGGGGAATAGTAACAGTTGAGGTGTTCTTGACGACATGTCGGCATGCCAGCAGACCGCCGTGACAACACCTGGTGTCTGGAGAGAGAGAGATGAGGAGCCAGGGGAGAAAGCACATTTCCCTGGAAGTGTGAGCCTGGCCAACTGAAGCTCGACAGGTGGAGGTTTGTAGATTTGAGTGAAAACTGCACTCATTAAAATCCCACTCATGATTTATGAATCAGCTACCATGAGTGCTTAAATGCACCATGTTAGAATTATAAAAACCAGTCAGACATAGACAAACTGGGTCGTTGCTTTCATTTCTGTGGTTTGTTCATGTTTTTTGTTGTTTTTTTTTCCCACACACACACATTACGTATCCTTAAAAGGTCTGCTTTTATTGAGCCAATTCTTACAGAACCTTACAACAGTTTGTACAGGAACTCCTAAAGGATGGAGAGATCGAATCCCATAGAACTGCTGAGATATGTTTTATGTTTTTCCTTCTTATTACTGATTTTAAAGTGGACTTTTTGCTATTGATATGTCATGGCAAAATTCAAAATGAGTTCAATTAAAACAAGCTTAGTGCTTACAATAACTTGGACTTTGAATAAAAATATTGCACAATAAATGCACAAACAACGTTATTAATCTTTACTTAACAAATCAATTTCCGTCGAAGCTACTGATCTGTTTTTTTTTTTTTTTTTTTTTTAACAAAGGAGGGCCTAAATGCAGCAAACATGGATGTTTTTAGAACTATAGGAGTAAGCTGGAGTACGTGGAGAACACAAACATGAGGAGAACACGTGAACTCAACACAGAAAGGTCCAAACCGGGAACTGAACCCAGGATCCTTTTGCTGTGATGCAGCAGTATTAACCACTGGGCTGTCATGCTGCTGCACAAATTTGCACAAACATTTTTGTGGAGTTGTGACACTGAGTACACTTCCAGGGTTTAAAGCCTTTTAGCATCTAAAACCACAACTTGTCTTTGACCTTTGACGAGTTAAAGCAGTGACGTGCAGTCAGGGGAGGCAGTGCCTCACCTGTCATCATGACAAGTAAAATACTAACAATGATAAGAGAAAA
>JARVGS010000001.1:16497503-16518617 GCA_031762315.1 Hypsolebias antenori | reverse complement strand
CAAATTAATGGGATTACCAGTTCTGTCCACCAGAAGGTCATCTGGGAGAGGATTGGACATGGAGGTATCTCACTACACATAGGTAGGTTATTTTCTTTATGATGTATCCTGTTGAGTGAAGACAGCAATTTTATCCAAAACAAGGTGCAATGGTGGAGCCAGGGGTGGCCAATGTTGGCCCCGCCCCCTATAGATTAATCTTCCCCCATAGCAGGCACCAAAGAATAGTTTCCTCAAATGATCGGGGTGTCCGTTTCACATTTATATGGGGCAGCCATCTTTGATTTTGACATGGCAACCCAATTTTCAATTTTGACCTTTCTTATGCCTATATGCAGCCATACACCAAAAATGGAAGTCGGTACCTCACGTATTTTTCAAGTCATCCTACTCACAAGACAAATGAACAAACAAACAATCAGACGGATGGAGGGTATTTCCAATTCCCCTTTTCGATGCAAGATGGGGGAGATTTAAGTCATTTTCACCAGCTTTTGTCTTTTTATATTGAGTTGTCTTTATCCTGTCACCACTAAACTTTGACCAAGTGTGGTCAAAGTTTAGTGAAAAAGTAAGAATGATGCTGTTTTGTGATTTTTATTTTTTTGCAAAGCTCAGAATGTTCTTCATTGGTGTGTTGCTATGTTGTGAATGTGAACATTATTGCAACCTAGTGGATGCAATAGCCAGAGTTGTCTTAGTTTACACATATCCCAGGAGAGATTTGATACGTCGTCCTGCTTCAAAGCCAAACGGGGGAGTCAGATTCAGACAAGTCACAGTTGTTAAATTATTTTTCAGGCAGACTGTTATTTCTCATCAGCCTTGAGTCCTACTGGTACTTTTGATCCAAAATAGCCAGATTTGTGGGTATTCCACTGGTCCATGCTTATTAGCTCCCTCCAAGGTAATCTCCAACATGTCGGCGAGTCCCACAGTCACAATTGGCCTTCGATGCTCACAAATCGCTTCCATCTTAAGGTTTACCTCATAAATCAGCTGAATTTGATTCCTCAAAGCATGGACCAAACCTTCATATGGAGTTGGCAGCTTTGCCATGGCCGAAACTGGTGCCACTGTCTTCTTTAGTAGCTGATAACATAGGTATCCTCCGGTGCCAAAAAGCAGAAACCCTGCTATCATGATTCCAATGATAGAATCATCTTCAGCGTCCTCCTAAGCCGATACAGAAAGGCACAAAACATCCAAACCCCCCACGGATCCATGATGTACCCTGCCGCGTGCATCTCAATGGGGCACGAGGGCTCTCCAGGACCCAGTTGATTCGTTAAAAAAAATTATTGATTGTGTTGAAAGTCCATCTGACCAGATCCATGACAGTAGTTTACGATTCAGAAGATGTGTAACTAGGAGCTCCAATACACAAGACAGAGAGCAAAAAACCAAGAGGATGATGGGAGAGGGAAGAAAGGTGTCCGTCTTGCATGAGAGCGAGTGAAAATTTTTTTTATGTTCAATGTGTCAGCTAAAGCGAGGTTTATTTCAAATAAAAGAAAAAAGAAAGCTATCCAAAACAGTGTAATTGATTCTAAATTACTCCTTCAAAAAGAAAAATAACACACTGTACAAAAAAGATTTCAGTCTCTAAAGACGTTTTAACAAAATAGTGAGCCTTCGAACCATTTTATAGTATTTCTGTTTGTGCACACAGGGAGAGAATGCACAGAGTGCTTTTTTCCAACCATTTGTCCTTGTCAGCAGTCTGATAAAACTTACACAGACTGTCTGTGTGACATCGTATAGATCGAGCATCAGGTTTTTTTTACTGGTCCAAGCTCGATGCTGCAGCACAGCAGCCACAGTTTCAATAAATACTGCAACACATTTAACAAACAGGACATCCATGTAGATGAGGTGCAAGATATTTAACATGCTTTACTTGCCTTTTTCACTCATATATTGTATTTTCTTAATGGCCGATGAGGCGAAACATTGACTTTGAGTGGAATAGCAATAGTTTTCATACTTCTCTCTAGATTATACTTCATCATTCCCCTTGTTAAAGTAAAAAAGAAAAATCAGATCAACAGCTTAAAAAAATACCAATACTGAAAGCCATTACCCCAGATCCTCATTTCTTTAATAAACGTACAGAAAGCACAGGATTTTCACCTCGTGTATAATATATTATGACCAATTTTCACCACTGAGGCCACTGGGTACTACAGTTAGCCATCTATGAACAGCAATTTGTCTTTATCATCAGCCTCCGCAACAGACAAACTGGATGCATCTGTGTGGAGCCTTGCAAAGGGAAAAACCCAGCAGCCAAGTATCATCATGTATTAAGATAGATTGTCAAATGACAGCCGAAACAAAAAGCAACATTTATCTCTTTATGAATAACCTTGCCTGCTCCAAACTGTTGTGAGCTCAGGGGACAGTTTGGGTATCCGTACCACACACAGATCGATCTGTGGTCATAAGCGTGTTGTTGCTGAACTCTTTGTTTAAAATAAAAAGCAGGATATGTGCTGTCAAAAATATAATATCAGCCTGTCTTCATGATGAGTATATATGGCCAATAATTTGCTACCTCTGATTTCAGACTCATTGATTTATTAGCTTCATGTACTGTGTGAGGCTGCCTATACCTGACAATTCTGTGGAACACTAATGAACAATTATTATTTTACTTGTTGTAGACAAATCTTTGAATAAACTCAGTTTGGTGTTAATTTCTAGTCCAAGCATTGTCAAGAACAATGGAGGTGGTGTTAGTACTAAAACAACTTCAGATTCATTAAATACTGTATATAAAGATTTATGTTAACACTAAAGGTGTAAAAAGGGCAGCAGAAAATCTATAGGACTTGACATGTTGAGTGGGTCATTCTTTGACATAGCTCCGCTGGCCAGTCCATGACTGCTGTCTGCTTATGTCAAAATCATCACCTCGGAGCAGTTTGCTTAGAACCATGAATAATATGGTCATATAAGCCAAGCTGAGTGGGGGTGGGTACTGGCAGTGGGCAGACCATTAGCTGGTGTGGTGTGGAACTGATGAGTGCAGAGACAGTGGCAAAGTGCCAATAGAAACAAATGACCATTCACACTACCACACTCACACCTAGGGACAAGAGTTACCAATCAACCTAACGTATGTTTTTGGTCTGTGGGAGGAAACCGGAGTACCTGGAGAAAACCCACACATGCACAGAGAGAACATGCCTTCTGCTTTGCCTTAGCTACCTCCCTCTTTGTTTTACATTGCATCTCCTTATATTCCTGTCTCCTCGCTTCAGTCCTCTCACTGTCATACTTCTTCTTGGCTAATCTCTTTCTTTGAACAGCGTCCTGCACTTCACTATTCCACCACCAGGTTTCCTTATCATTCATTCTCTGTCCAGATGAAACACCAAGTACCTTCCTACCTGTCTCTCTAATTATTGTTGCTGTAGTAGTCCAGTCATTTGGTCTCCAATCTCCCTCAGGTTTCCTCTTCTACACAGAATGTAGTCGATCTGTGTACTCCTTCCTCCACTCTTATAGGTTGCTCCTCTTTTAGAAATAGGTGTTGACTACAGCCATTTCCTTTCTCTTGATAAAATCCACCACCATCTGTCCTTTCTGTTTATTTTTCCTTGACACTAAACCTACCCATCACTTCCTCATCCCCTCTATTTCTTCCCCCAACATGTCCATTCAGGTCTGCTCTGATCACCACTCTCTTCTCGGGGAATACTCTCTATCACTTCATCCAGATCCTTCCAACATTTATATTTCTCCTCTATGTCACATCCAACCTGTGGATCATAACCACTGACAACATTTAGCATCAGACCTTCTACTTCCACCTTCAGACACATCAACCTGTCTGACACTCTTTTCACCTCTACTACATTCTTTGCCAACTCTTCCTTCAGGACTGCTCCTACTCCATTTCTCTTTCTATCAACACCATGCTAAAACTGTTTAAACCCTGCTCCAATGCTGCAAGCCTTGCTGCCCTTCCTCTTGCTCTCTTGGACACAAAAAACATCTACCTTCCTTCTCAGCATCATGTCAGCCAACTCTCTACCTTTGCTTGTCATTGTCCCCACATTTAGTGTTGTAGCCCTCAGTCCTACATTCTTGACTTTCCTCTTCTGTCTCTGTCTCTGTCTCCTGACATGTTTCCTGCCTTGTGGACTTCAAGTAACAGTAGCACAATTTCCAACAGCACCCTGTTTGCCAACAGCACCAGTGACGGTTGTTGTTAACCTAGGCCTCAGTCGATCTGGTATGGTGTTGCTTAAATGAACTTGCATATTAATTTTGGCAAAAGTGTTTTACGTCAGTTGCCCTTTCTGACACAACCCTCGCCATTTGCCCAGGCTTGGGACCGGCACAAGAGATAAACTGGCTTGTGCTCCCTTGTGACTGGTTTTCACTACCATTTTACTACCTTCCATTGGGGGGAAAAAAGTAGGTTTAGCATACAAACAGAAATCAAGCAAGTAATGTAAAGCAGAATTAAAAGGGAGTATTGTTTTTATAAACCTTACCAACATTGTTTATGTATTATGTGGTCTTTCAGATCAAAAAAGTTGTTGGAAAATTCATCAAAGAACAAAATCAAATTGACAAGCTAACAGCTAGTTCGAGCTGGGCTAAGACCAAAGGGGATTGCCGCTGTCATCAAGCAGCTCCAGTCTAATTGTTGTCAATTTTGCAGTGCAATGTTCATTGTGCAATTACTGATTTAAACACTAGCTAATAGATTTCCTGTTATTTTTTTCTCTCTCCTCAGTTCACTTCTGCAATCTAACTACTTCCTTTATGTCATTCATACATCAAAACATTCATAAATTTATACTTTCCAAATTAATAACTTTGTTTACAAATACCTTCTCAATAGAAAAACAGTGAGATTTAGTCCATCAAAAACAATGATCTGCTTGAGCTTACCATATATTTTTCTGTTTTTATTTTTAGTTTACTTTTAGTTTTTCACTACTGTTCTGCTACCATTAGCTTATATCTATTTATTTAGCTGTTTTAGCTAGTCTTTGCTTTTGCATATATTTGCTACTTTTAGCTTCTAGACATCCTTTCGTTATCTTTAGATTTCCTTGTGCTACATTTAGCTGCCTACTTGCTTCTTTAGTTTTGAAGTGTTCCATTTCTGTTTTTACTTTTGAGACAAGTTTTAGTATTATTTAGATACCCATTGGCTAGTTTAAGCTTTTATCTAGCTTTTTGCTGGTTTTAGGTTTTAGCTAGTATTCTGCTTCTTTCAGCTTCAACTTTTTTTTTTTAACAAATCAGTCAGGACTCAGAATTCTGACTGCAATTTTGCAGAATATATAATTTCTCTATTTATAGTTTATTTGATGGTACTGTGCAGACATCAGCAGCTGGCTGAAGCTCTTCCTGCTGGAACATCACAATACAAACCTTTGTTTTAATCTTAAACTAGGAAATTGTTTTGCTTTTATTGAATTCTTTGCTAAAGACAAGTATACAAACACGTCCTTTTTGGAAGGAAGGTTTACTTTCAACAAAGTTTTCCTTTTTTTTTCTAACTTGAAGACTTAAACAGGCAAAGTCAGACGATTGTCACAAGTTGACACAACACGAGGTTGTCACATCAGGGCAAACAAGGTCTTGAACGTCACATTGGTGCTGTTCCATGATGGAAACAGGGAAACAAAGTGACAAGCGTAACATGCCTGAATACCCTCTTGTGATGCCACATGCAGACTGATCTAAAAGCCTCACCTCTCACTGCCTTCTGGATGGAAGACAGCCTGGTGAAGCTCTGTGAGTCCTTAGTGTTCAAGAGGCCACCGGGGCAATATTTTAGCTGAGCATTTTCATAAGACCTCAGGTCTTTTTTAAACTTGAAAACACAAACCTAAAAATGTGAAGCCCAACACACAAGCCATACAACTCTTTGATACCGATTAACGATGATGTCACATCAATGGGAGGACAAAAAGAGCAGTAATAAGGAAATATTTTGCTAACAGACAGTGTTGACAGTTAATGCTAAACAAAATAACACAGAGTATGTGTTGAAGATGGCTCTCAGCTACTATAGTGCTAAAGTCTATCTCAAAATCTGTAAAATTCACAGAATTACAGTCGTCTTTGTGTTTGATAAGTTGACTAGCTGTTTCAACCATCTTGAGTGAGGTTGACTTCAAAAGGTGATCAGTTGTAAACATACAGATAATTATAATTTTCCAAGATTTTCACAAAAACTCAGCCTCTGAGATATTTTATAACAAATATTACTTTCATAGTAGCAGGTGACATTATTATAGCTACAAATCACAAATTGTCATCAATGCATGTAATTATTTTAGTACTAGCAGTGGCATATTTGCTTTGAAAAAAAAAGCCTATTAGTTCACATGAATCACTTATTATATTCATACTGCAATCAATAAAACTCAGGTGCTTTGCTTAAGGTTAACATACCATCCGAACTACATACTGGTTCTTGTCAAGACTAAATTAATCTTAAAGTTGTTTTTTTTTTGGTAAAAAAATAAAAACAAAAAAACTTCTGACAAGCCTTTTATGTACAAAGTGATGGACTTGAGCAGTTTGTGTCGTTTGCAATAGAATCTGGAAACACTCAAAAACATTAGGAACTCTTTACAAACACGTCTTTGCAACGATTGAAATGTGTTTTATCTCTTACAAACCACAATGCCTTAATGTCTGAAAATATCCTCTCAATGATTTTTGTTTCTGCTGCAGCTCACCTGTTTCAGACATATGAGACCATAGGGATGTTGACTGCGGGAGAATAATTTAAAGAAACTAATTGTCTCTTGTGCAACTCAATGTTTCATCTCCCGGTTCTCTCAGCAGTTGATGGTATTGAATGGCATGTCCCATGTTGCCTAAGTGGTTCATACAGTGGTTACCTTAAGGGTCATTGTGAGTTGTGTAAACTCACATAAAGGATTTACTTAGAAAAGAGTCTGAGGAAAGTATTTAAGATAGTCTGTGATGGCGAGCCTCTGATTATTGGTGTTCTTGTCTTTAGAGTACATAAACAGAAACTGGATTTAGTCCAACCTTGAAAATGACAAAGTGCCTATAAAACAAACTGATTGTGAGAAATAAATTGTTGTAGTTAAGACAGTTTTTATTCAACAGATGTTTCCCTCCCATCTGGCAGTCTTATTTTTTCCTGAATCCATTCCAAACTAAATGATTCACATGTATCTGTTCTTCCTCAAACCCTGAATCGATGCACTGACTGGTACAATTTTCAAAAGCCCCCTGATGTTTGTCCAGGGGCTGCAAAATGTTGAGTTTCTTCTTTGGGTTTATTTCCAACCAACTTCTAAAGCTAAAGAATGGCCTTCACTTTGTCAGAGTGCTCAAAACTCTGTTGCTGCTGTGCTGCATGAAACAGCAACCGTACAATCAATAGTTTTTAAACCTCCAGAGAGCCGGTGACAGTGCTACACGTTTCCCGGACTGCAGAGACAATAAAATCCATCATGCTGCGCTTCAGACAGTTTTCTAGCTTTTTCAGAGTTTATTTTGTTGCACATGCTTATCAAGTGCTAAAAGTGTTAAAACATACTAAAAGCAAGAAAGGCATGGTCGAACGTAGAATAAAAAATAGTATTCAAGGTACATTATTGATGTTTTGACAGAACTACTGCAAATTACATGGGCAATAGATTTTATACTTGATGTAAACTTTGCCTTTCGTCATCTTTTATGATCTATTTGATGGTCAACGATCTGAAAGGAAAATTATTGACATGTAAATTTAGTCATTTGTATAATTTATCATAGATGCAGTTAGTGATAAATCGTGTCACGGGTACATGAAGAAACATAAATCTTTATTTAGGTAATCTATTGACATTTTTTACACTTTGAGTGTTTTTAGTTTCGCATTTAGTGGAAAATAGATTATGCTTAACCATAAAATTGACCATTTACAGATAAAATAAGTCATCTTGGTATAAAGTAATGTTCTTCTGGGAAAATGGTAATTATGTAGACATAAAAGGCTCCTTAATTTGAAAGACACTGTGTTGTGTCTTTGTGCAGCTGTGGCTGAGTGGTTAGAGCAATTATTCTCCAATGAGAGAGTTGGGGGTTTGATTCCACCAGCAGTCACATGCCAAAGTGTCCCTGGGCAAGACACTGAACCCTACCTCCGATATGTGTCCCATCAGTGTATGAAAGTGAAAGCACGTATTATTCTTTGTATAGATCTAGTAGAGTGCTGTATGAATGGGTAAATGAGGACACAGATTGTAGTGTGAAGCACTTTGCATATCTTGGTAAGATAGAAAGGCACTATACAAGTACAGTCCATGATTCCATAATAAAAGGCTCCTTAACTGGAAAGACTCTGTGTTGTGTCAGCAGATAGAAGACTTAACAGAACCAATTTCGGAAAGGATTTTTTGCTAGAAGCTATCTAAAGTCAGCACATCCATACCTGAGGCCAAGGTCCTCAGACAGAAAAGGGTGGACTGCCCTCTCCGGGTTGTGGGTGAGGTTCTGCCTCAAGTGGAGTTCAAACATCTCAGGGTTTTGTTCACAAATGAGGGAAGAATGGAGCGTAAGATTGACTGATGGATTGGTGCAGCTTCTGCAGTATTACAAACTCTTTCTTGGTCTGTTGTCATGAAGAGGGTGCTGATATGGAAAGCATAGCTCTCTGTGTACCGGTTGGTATGTTCCTACCCTCACCTATGGTCACAAAGTCAGGGTAGTGATCAAAAGAACAAGGTTGCAGATAAAGATGGTCAAAATGAGTTTTCTCTGCAGGGTAGATTCTCCCTTACAGAGTGGGTGAGAAGTTCAGAGACTCGGAGTAGAACCACTGCTCCTCCATATCTAGAGGAGCTGGTTGAGGTGGTGGCATCTGGTAAGGATGCCCCCTGGACATCTCCTTAGGGAGGTGTTCCTGGGATGCCAGACTGGGAGAAAACTCAGGGGAAAACCCAGGACATGCTGGCAAGACTGTCTCTTGGCTGGCCTGGGAACGCCTTGGGGTTCTCCCAGAAGAGCTGGAAGAGGTGGCTGTGGAAAGAGATGTGTGGTCTTCCCCGCTCAAGCCATTGCTCCCGCACCCCGACTCTGAATCATGCAGAAGATAATGGATGGATTGATGGATGGACTAGCTAAAGTATTAGTTAGCTAGCTAGTAGCTTTAATAAGCAGCAGCCTGTCATAACAACATAATTTGTTCTTATTTCTTTGGCTGAATAAAAAAAACTTCTAAACTTAATACAATTTTACAAACAGAAAGTTGTATTTTAGCTCCAACAAGGAGAGAGATATTTGCCCCCCAAAAATCATAAGCTATATGATCAACTGAAGGATACTGCAGACCAGTTTTTTGCAGTTAGTATGACGTCCAGACTCTGTTATTCTGCCGAAGAAAGTGGTTTTTGGACCTGTCACGTCTTAATTTTGCCCTGGACATTCCTCATTTTGTTGGCACACACAGAACAACAGTTAAATGCAAAGACTGGACAGAAAATGAATTTTTCAAATGCAGCCAAAGTCCAAAGAAAATCTTAGCTCTTTAGAAATCTCGGAGAACTACTCATCAGGATCACTTTAAAATAATACACTACAGCTGTTTTATGACTGGTTTTGTTTGATGGTTCAAATTAAAATTTAGAACATGTTTTAAGAACGAGGCTTAAACATGATTATATATTATGAAGTCTAAGTGCTTAAATGACAACTACGACTGAACTGTTGTTGCCACTGAAAAGAAGATTCTTCTTTTGAAAAGAAGATTTCCCAAATTTTCAAGTCCTTCCATTCAGTCTAACCTCAGAATCTTGGGAGTCATTTTTTTGATTCTGCGAGATCTTTCAAACTAACTAGAAACTTTCACTGAGGAACAACTCAAAATTGTGATGCTTCTTGTCAAAAATTGAAATTGAGATGTTCATTCATGCTTTTATGTCTTCTTGTGTGGACTGTTGTAACAGCTTATTCATATGTTTAAACAAGAGGAGGTTGGTTGTCTTCAGTTTGTTCAGAACTCAGCTGAGCGAACAAGCTCACATCACACCTGTTGTAGCTTCCCTTCACTCCCAATTCATTTTAGAATCCATTTTAAAATCTACTTTTTCTTTTAGTTTTGCACAAGTCTCTTATATTTCTGACTTGATTCAGCTCCACAGGTCATCAGATCACAGGTTGTTGGTGGCACCATTTTAAATCGCACAGGATTCAGTCGTTCAAAGCAGTTGTCCCCAACTTTGAAATGCACTGTCCCCCATCTCTGTGCAGCCTAGATTAAATTGACGTATAAAAAAAAAACCCTCTTATAAACAGACTTTTAGTTAGATGGTGGGTGTTTTTAATGTTTTTGTGTTCTATACCCAGTTTTACTTGTATATTTTTATGCTTTTACGCGTATTATACATATTTTTGTTTTTTTGTAAAGGAATAAGTAAAGCTCTTTTTGATTTTGTGGGAGTTCCAGTCACTTCCTTCTTGCAGTCACTAGATGGCGCCAGATGACCACACCTGAGACCATTCTCCTTGATGAGACGCCCCACATATAAAAGGCAGTTAAAGTAAAGTAAAGTGATATTAATTGGTTCTCTGCATTTAACCCATCGCAACTGGGATACACCCAGGTGCACCCAGGTGTTGATGACTCTCCTTTGACGCTGGCGCATTACCTTGCCAATAGTTCATGCTTCTAGCCATTTACATCTCTAGTAATTTTACTAGAGTTTACTGTTTACTTACCTGTACTCTTTGCTGTTTCCAGTGAACCTCCTGAGACTTACATGTTCTTGGACTCCTTGTGTTATTCTGGAAACATCCTCAGCTGTCTTCCTTGCCCTCCAACCACTCGCCCACCAGTGACTACTTCCCACACTGGATTACCATTGCTCTCACATGATTATTAGAACCATTGATCATCCAAATATCATTCACTGACCAGTAAGAACCAGAGGACAGTACAATCAACATATTCCAGTTGAACTTCAGTGCTGACCCTTCTCCATGCTCCACAGGGATAACTTCCTGCGATTTATTCACAGTAAATAGAAGCACTGAACTTGCTTTCCTGTGTTTTGTTCTTCACATTCAGTCCTTTTGCTCTAGATATTTAGTCCTTATGACAGCTTTTATATCTATAAAAAGTGTTCTATAAACTTTTCTTACTTAAGAAACAAATCTGAAATTCTTAACCATTTTCTTTGGCTGCTATAATCAGACCTGTGTAGGCTTTAAGACAAACAGTCACATGTAGAGCTGCTGTGCCTCTTATCTTTTGTTCATCTCATTCAGTACTTACTTATGTTTAAATAACAAATGTTTAAAGGTAATTTCAAAGAAATCAATTTTCTTATAGAGGCCACAACCATTCAGACAACAAGCCTTGTAAAGACAACATTTATTAGAATTAAAGTGCACATCTGAATGGGTAATGATTGTGACTGAACAATGCAGAACATTTAAGAGATCTGAACATGCATGTCTGTAGTTTGAACACACACACCTTTACTGTAAAAAAACAAACAAAAAGAAAACAAGATAAAATAAGAAATAAAATGCTGAGTATTTGGCTATTAGTGAGTTGTTCTGTGAAGGAGTAGCCTAGTATCAAGTACTGTAATGGTCACATTAATTTGATCTGTCCCATTTTTGTACCGCTTCGCTGGAGTACGTCGATGTTCCCCTTTCTCAAAGTTTAGAAGTGAATGCTGCGTTGGGTGTTTGTTTGGGCAAAGCTCGGCTCTGTTCTGAAACACATTTCCAGACCCCAGCGCTTGAGTTTGTGGGGGAAGAAAAGAGGAGATTGAAATGTAAGGAGCTGCCGTAGTGGCGCCACAGTGATCTGAGAGGTGCCATGGAGATGCCTGTCACGGCTGGGGTGTCCTCAGAAGTTGGCGTCTTTTTCCGCAAAGGGCTGACAATCTGCTAACGTCAAACCCCTCAGATGAGTGCTCCGACGTGCATGCACGAACGCGCACGATTAGGAAGTTGTGTATAGACTGAGTGTGTTTGTGTCAAAGTTTCGCTCAGCGTGTAGGTGTGTGCCTGGCCTTTGTAGATGCTACTTTGATTTGAATATACCCAAAGAAGGTGCTGCTTGCAGCAACAGTGACAGTTTCAAAGGAAAAGCGACCCAATTACGACCAGGAAATGCTTTTCCCAAATAAAACCCCGTGTGTGCAAGAAGATGCAGCCACAAAACAAAAACAAAACAAACAAACAATAAAATTCTTGCTCTGATAGTCAGAGAAGAGACTTGCATAACTTGACTGGTTAAAAGCGAAGATGTTGATTTTGCAAATCATCTATGATGTTTTTTTTTTTTTTCAAAAATCGCAATCATAATTTATACAAAACCAATTGATTCTGTTGATTTTACAACACGAAGATAATCCAATCTAATCCAGACAAAGACAGTTTAAAAACTTTAGCTACTTTTGATGTAATGTCTTCCCAATTAACAGAGGTGACAAATCAGTGCAGCCATTTATTTACATGAAGAAAAATACAAAAGCTGTTGTCAGATGTCAGCAATAAAGCAAAACTGTCAACATTGGTGTTTAAATGTTGACAACTTAAAACCAAATGTGATTACCAGATGTGGGAAATTGAAGTACTAGCAGCAATAAAAGTGGGTTTAGTCCACTTTAGGGGCATCTTTACTTATAACTGGTAACCCTCTCTGAATGTAAGCAAATTATAACCACTGGTGTGAAGTCTCAGTTATCCAGGACATGATGAATTAAAAATAGGACTTCTATTCTGTGGTTGATGACATTTTGTTTCCCATCCATGGAACTCTCTGAATTCAAAACAGGAGCGTTCATACCATCTCATTCAGCTTAAAGCTTCCTGGTTGGAAACGAGCCATCTTCACCTACAGAAAAGTTTTTTTTGTTTTGTTAAATTTCTTTGGAATCAAATTCTAGTACAAGATTCCTTATACTCATTAAACATATTTTGGTAAAGTTGTGATAGTGGATAAATGTTTTTATGCCCCAACTTGGTAGACTACTGAGGTGAAACCCCTCTTTGTTCTTTCTGTAACTTGAGTCATATACCTACTACAGATAGTGTACAAACCAAAACATTAATTTATTAAAATGAAAAATTCAAATCACAAAGAATGAACATTAAATTCTAAATAGAGCTGTAAATATCTGCTTTCATAACATGATGTTCACTCCGTTGACCAGTAGAAACATTGACTTGCGTTAATTTTCTGCGTTTGCTGTTTTGTCTTGAATATATAGATGAACTTAGTAGCTTTTGACCAAACCATGTGCTGTTTGGATACAGAAAAGTTAATTATACAGACGTTTTCAGGTTCAGTTCTGTGAAAAGGGTTTTAAATAATTTTCAAATTACCTGATACAGATAACTCTTTGAACAGTCTCAGTTTGGACAGATAGAATATAATTCTGGTCATATTTATGAGCTAAAGGCTAAAGACTCGGATGGCACAGTACCGATGATACATCTGTCACATCTCAGCGAGAAGGTTGCTGGATCTAATCTCAACGAAGAACTTTACATGTTTTCTCTGTGCATGCGTGAGTTTTCTCCAGATACTCCAGTTTCCTCCCACAGACCAAAAAACATGCATGTTAGGCTGATTGCCAACTCTAAATTGTCCCTAGGTGTGAGTGAGAGAGTGGATGTTTGTCTTGTTTGTCTCTGTGTGTCCCTGTGATGGACTTGTGACCTTTAGTGTCGAGGGTACCAGTGGCACTAGTGACCCCCCATGAAATGGAAAGGAAGAAGCGGATTAAGAGGGTGGATGGATGGATGGATGGATGGATGGATGGATGGATGGATGGATGGACAGACTCCAGTGGATTACTGTCACCTTAACCCACCTTGTCTCCACAACTATCTGTACATCCATCCATTAATTGTGTAGTCTTCCTATACACACTGAAGTTGGGCTCAGTCACACACTAATTGGTAATTGTTGCCAGAAGCAACTGGTTTTAAGCAGTGTTTATTTGTCTTGAATACATGTTGCAAAAATAAGCACATTACAATTATGGTATAGACCTAGGGTCTGCAACCTGCGGCTCTGGAGCCACATGCAGCTCTTTGGACACTCCATAGTGGCACTTTGAAGCTTTGAAGCTAAAATTAAATTGAATTTCATAGGTTGTTATACCCACAACAAAAAATGACTAGTTTAAGCAGTTTTCCTGTCATTTCTTTTGCAAATATGTGAATACTAGTACTAATATATTATACTCCCTTTAACTTTGTGCTTTATTTCTTCAAAGTAGGACACTCAATTTCTCCATAATTAAAAAAACATAAGCCTGCACAGTTCGTTTTAGTTTTTAAAAATCTGCAAAATGCTCTTTTTTCCCTTTACAAGTCTCAAAATGTAAAAATATCAATGTTAACAATCACTGGATGTTTTTAATTTATCATCTCATGCCTACTGGCCAGAAAAGCCCCTTCTAACAAAGAAAGTGGCCCATGAGCCACCAGTTGATAATGAACATTGTAGCAGGTTTTGTAGCTCTGGACACATTTAATTTAGTGACCGAAGGGACAGAAATGGCTCTTTTGATCCTAAAGGTTGCAGACCCCTGGTATAGACTAATCTTGACTATAAAATAAAGCACAACTTGATTTTGTGCAGAACTGCATGAAGTTAGTGTCTTTGCACACAAATGTGCCTGCAGTGTCATGGAGCTGTGTGAATGAGGTAAAAAAAAAAAAAAGGTACAAAATGATGTACATTTATTTTTATTAATAATTTACCAATAAAATCTACAACAGGAATGAAAACAACTTCATGAATGACAAAAATGTTTAGGATAGTATATTGCATTACATTCCAATAACAACAACAGGAGTGAGAAGGGATGGAGTGCAGCAGTAAATAATACTGAGTCTACCCTCATATTAGATTTATTATATATAAGAGAAACATTATATCTTAATATGAAACGCTAAAGCATTTTCCCCATAAATCCTTTAAGTTATCCCTGAATAGTTTAATATCACTGCTTTAATTTTAAACTTTCTATCTTTATCACTTATAATTTTTTTAAAAAGCATTTATCTTTTTAACTGCCACTTGATTTGAGCCTCTTTCAGTTTAACACTATTATTTTTTTAGTCGTAATAAATGCTTTCTGGCTAATTTGTAAGTACCTTTTATAACAGCCACTGGCAAGGAGAAAATTTTACATTCAAAATTTTCCAGGTTTCGTCACCGTCACTTGCAGCAATCCACTTCGGTCTTGGATTAATCTAATGACAATGTCCTGCATGCTCAATAATCCAGGGGGTTAAATCTAACAGGATTTCGTCAGGTCCTCTGGATGGATTTTTCTTTGTTGAAAAGTTTCACTTTTGATCCAGAAGACTTCGTCAGTCTGAGGAGCTGCAACAAACAGTCTTATAAGCAGCACCGGTAAAACTAGATGTGAAACACCCGTTAAACTACACCAGAATTTAGGAAATGACATCTAATTTATTCAAAATCTTATTCAAAAATTTCTGGGGAAGGACACCTAGATCCCCTCCACCAGTGTGTCCCCCCATCTCCACATAACAAATGCTTCTGATGCCAGTGGCCACCATGTTGCTAACCAAGTACACATGTGGTGTTCAAAGTACTCTCAACTGTCTTGGTGGTTTGCATTAATCGGGTGGTAGTAGCCTGAGATGATATCAAATTCCCAGCCTGGATTATTGTCTCAGTCCGCCCCTGATTAGGGCTCTGTATCACAGAGTGGACAGCATCCCCACTAACTCAGGAGCCAGGCAGAAGGAGAAATCCTACACAAGACAGGTTCTAAAGAAATGTGGATATCCTACGTGGGCTTTCCTGAAAGCAGAGAAGAAACCCAAACAGGACTCCAGCCAATCATCAGGTGAAAAGGAGGAACCCAGACCCAGACCAGTGGTCATTCCCTATGATGTGTGAATTTCAGAAAAACGGGGACAATTTATTTTCCAACCACAACATCCCAGTGGCTTTTAAACCTCAGAATACAGCAAAGACTGGTTCATCCCAAAAATCTGGTCCCTCGGCACAGAGTAATATTGTGTATGTTGTTCAGTGTCAGAGCTGTGATCAGTCTTATATCAGTGAAACTAAACAGACACTGACCAAAAGGATTGACCAGCACATAAAAGCAACATCATCAGGCCAGGACGCTGCGGTCTACACTCATCTCCAGGCCAGCGGTCACTCTTTCAGGGATGAAGATGTTCACATTCTTGATAGAGGAACGATGGTCTGAGAGAGGAGTAAAGGAGGCCATCTTTGTGAAGAGAAACCATCCATCGTTAAACAGGGGTGGAGGCCTTCTTGTCCATTTGTCACCTTCTTACAATGCTGTTATCGCTAGTATCACGCAAGCCTCTGTGAACAGCAAGCAACCATCATGCCACTAATAATCATTTGTTAGACTGATGGTCCTTCTTTATCATGGGAACAACTAGTTCTGGCTGTCAGCAGCAAACTGGTTGATCCACTATGAGAATGCGCTATTTATAAGACTAAGCTTATTGCAGCTCTTCAGACTTTTTGGATAAAAGACGAAACGTTTCAACACGAAGAATCCGTCCAGAGGACCTGACTCAACCTTGTTGTACTCTTAATGACAAGTTTGTTTATTTCATAGCCCACTAAGTATCTGTGCTGAGGGCTTGTTCAAAGAATTTTCTATGCTCCCACTTATATTAGTTCATAGACTTCCCTGAAGTGTCTTGACAGAGTGTATTACGTTGGAAGTTATGATTGAGTCCAGCACTGCCTGTTCCTGAGAGTTCCCCGACTCTTGATTTGTGACTTGATGTACTGCCTCCTAACTCCCAGCCAATCTTACCCACATTGCTAAATCAATACCTCCACAGATGAATGTTCGCCCAGACAGATTGTAGGTGGCAAAAATCAACTCGAACATTTGCCGTCCATTCAAATATCCATTTGTATATGGAGGATGAGGTGATGGTACTGGGTCTTTGGAACAACATTCCCGGTTCAATTACAGAAGAACCCTCCCCAGAGTGTTGGGTTGAAACAGAGTTCACATCAAGAGACATGAAGGGAAACATTTATTACACAGGGCGAGAGCTGAGTTGAACCGATTAAAAGATGCTAAGATTTTGTGCGTGATTAGTTTCGATTCACTGCACTCCAAAGCATGGTTAAACTTCAAAAACATCCCCTTAATAATTTATTTAAAATATGTTAATCATCATGAATTTTATGTAATAAATCTATAGGGGCATCTAAAAAACAAAGGAATATCCATGAAAAAGTAAAAAAAAAATTATCAAGCATTTCAGAAAGTGAAACTCATATATATTCATTACATAGAGTGAAGCATTTCAAGCCTTAATTTTTTGTAATGTTGATTCATTCAACCTTTATTTATACAGGTTAATCCCATTGAGCCTTGGGGACTCTTTTACAAGAGAAACGTGATTTTAACAGTGATGACAACAGTGGACAACAACATCAACAATAGATAATCATAAAGGATGCATACAAATGTAATTTTTTTTTGTAATGTTGATGATTATGGTTTACAGATAATGAAAAAACTAAACTCAGTGTCAGAAAATTAGAATATTGTATAACCAGCCAGTTATCTTTGGCACTGTGTGCAGGTGCCAAGTCTTGATGGAAAATAAAATTAACATCTCCATAAAGCTCGTCAGCAGAAGTGCCCTAAAATGTCCTGATAGATGCTGCATGGACTGTGGACTTCAGAAAACCCAGTGGACCAACACCAGCAAAAGACATGGCCCCAAATCATCACTGACTGTGGAAACTTCCCATTGGATTTTAAATAACATGGATTCTGGGCCTCTTCACTCTTCCTCCAGCCTTTGGGACCTTGATTTCCAAATGACAGGAAAGTGTACTTTCATCTGAAAAGAGGACGTTGAACCACTGAGCAACAGGCCAGTTCTTCTCCTCACCCCAGGTAAGACCTCTTCACAATATTATAATTTTCTCAGACACTGAGTTTTGGTTTTTCATTATTTGCAAGCCATAATCACCAAAATTACAAGAAATAAAGGCTTGAAATATGTTACTCTGTGTCATATGTGTCATACTCAAGGCTCGGGAGCCTAATGTGGCCCTTGCTGACATTTTAGCTGGCCCCCAAGATGATATGTGAAAAGTGCAATACTTGTATCTCTTGAATTTTTTCAGTAATCTTTGATTATGATGTTGAAAGCACAACAGAGAACATCAAACGAGACCAATCATCTCTTGTTGAGGAACCTGTGACCAAGAAAATATGTTGGGTATCTAACTTGAGTTTATGTAGATTCTGAAATTGGCCCTTAGTTTGAAAAAGGCTTTGATTTTGGCCCCCTTTTGTAAGTGAGTTTGACACCCTGCTATGTATAATGGATACGTTTTACTTTCTGAAATGACTGACGGAAAAAAAAAAAAAAAACTTTAAGTATAAGTGCTATGTGTTGTCATCATTGTATGTTCCCATACAATGACAAAATTAGTTCTCTGCATTTAACCCATCACACCTGGGATGCACTCAGGTGGAGCAGTGGGCAACTACTGAGCGCCCGGAGAGCAATTAGGGATTGGGTGTCTTGCTCAGAGGCAACACGACATGTGGGAATATCTGGGAGTCAAACCACGACTTTCTGGTCCCAAGCTGGCTGCCCTACCTCGACCCTGTCTTGGCCCCCATTTTTCCCAATATTCAATATTTTTAGATGCACCTGTAAGTCAAGTAAAGTATCTAACACAATCCCATAAATGTTGATCTGATTAAATCCTTAAAAAAACTCTTCAAACTGAAACAGATAAACATATTCAGAGTCAACATCTTTAGGTGTGGTATAAAAGTGTTAGGAACAATTTCTGAGTGAGAAAGTGTGAGAATGAACAGGAGGAGGGAAGTCGTCAGTGAGAAAACGTGTTATTTTTAAACCTCTGACTCATCCCTATTTGCCTGTATGGAGTTGTCCTGTGTGACAAGAAGCTAAACAGTTATAAAAGAAATAACAGCAAACTTTTTTTCTTTGTCTTGCACTGCAGTGCATTAGGGGAATGCTCTGCACCATTCTCCACAGTTGCTAAAAATTGCAACAGATAACAGAGGCGTGTTTATGATACACGACCGCTGCAGGGAATGTAGCGCAAGATGAGCTTTGACAATGACATTTGTCTGGAAAAATCTGTTCCGTGTAAGACGTGTTACCTAACTTCCTATTGGTAATGACGGAGTGAGATGAAAACAAGAAGAGGGTAATGGCTGGAAGTGCCTCACTGAATGCTACCTCAGCAGATCTAGCCTCCTAACGTGACAACACCATCATCTAAATCTTGAGGTGAATCTGCTAAATCTGGCTTAAGGGGCCCTGCATAGCCCATCTGACATAGTTAGATGCCATAAGAGGGAGCAGCCAAATCTGCCAAAAACAGCCTGATTCTCCAATCGAGCGTGAGCAGTTCTCTACATAAGCACATCATCAATGTGTCCTGAGGGGACCCCAATCTGAATGTCTTAATAGCTAAAGCAGCAATTCAGCCGTGAGTCCAAAAAATTAGCGGAGGCGAAATGAAAGAACGATGGAGGGGGGAAAAAAAGTGCTGTGAAGCGAACTGGGAATTAATGATGTCTACTTTCTTAGCCCCATATATCAAACATGATACAGTAGTTGTTGCCCTACTTCTGTAAGCAGCTGCTAAATTTGCAAAGGGTGTTTTTTTTTTTTTCTTTGCCTCCTCTGAGAAACTCAAGCAGAAAAAGCACAACTTGGTTACAGTAAAAGCACAATGTAAACATACAGTCAAAGGCAGTTTCTTCACAGTCTTCTGGTCAATGAACATTCATAAAGATGTTACGTAATAATCAACACGGCGTTACATCAGTCGCCACAGAGTCCCAGCATATTCATGTATATTGTACATTTATAACATCAGAGTTGGGCTTCCTGTGAAACTCAGTGGTTGTTGGTGAAATATTTAATGATGACAGCTGTCTAGACAGTTTAAGCATTCAGATTAAGCTGTGGGCAAATTCAGCACCGTCGGACAATACTTCAACTTCCTGTAGAAGTTACTTGGGCTACAATGGTAGCTTGTAGTCAAGTCAAGTCAAGGTTCTTGACTGTCATTTGCACCACATGTGGTACATGTGGTGGAGTGAAATTGTGTACACAGGGTCCCAGTTACATCCAGTAAAAGCATACATTGTAAAGAATAACAGTAATAAGATCTAAGTTATGAACTAAGAAATATGCTAAATTAAGAGTACCTTAAGCACTAGTAGTACAAAAACAATACACTGAACAGCAGCACGAACATGAGTCTGTGTGAGCAAATGAGTACGAATGAACAGAGCAGCGTGAAATAAATCAGCAGCATGAGATCAGCAGCATGGATAGTCAGCAGCACATATCAACAATCAAGAGACATTACAGTGATATTATTTTCACAGTGATTATTCTATTCTGGTTAGAGATTCATGAGTCTAACAGCCTCAGGGTAGAAGCTGTTCCTCAGTCTAGTGGTTCTACACTTAAGGGCACTGAACAGAAACATTCACATGCATTCTGATTCATGCTCATTAATCCAGGTAAAAAAATCCAACAAAGTTAAGTCAAGTCCTCTTGACAGCTTCTTCATGTTGAAACATTTCGTATTCCAGCCAAAAGACTTCAGCAGTCTGAGGAGCCACGACAAACTCGGTCCCACAAGCAGTGCACACACGTAGTGGGTCGACCAGTTTGATGGTGATAAGATGGTTTCTGGGGCCCACCCTCTCTCCCGTTGACTCATCTGAGGTGGCCATAGCCACTGTGGTTCAAAACATCAACGTTTGTGCTCAACTGAGTATTGAGAACAGTCACACACTTCTTTACCTGAGTGATGAGGGCAAGAGATTAGAGACTAAACAACAAGATAAACGTTGTTTGTTCATCACTTAACAACAGAGAAGGTACAATACAGGAATAACAATGAGTACGACGCCAAGAGGAGGTGAAGAAGAATAACAGAGGGTGTGTAAGGATGACAGCATATGTTCAGATACTCACTATAACACACACAAACACACACCTACACATATACATATACATATGAGTATATATATATATATATATATATATATATATATATATATACATACATACATATACATA
>JARVGS010000001.1:16468874-16490444 GCA_031762315.1 Hypsolebias antenori | reverse complement strand
TGTATTTAGTGTATTCTTAATTGAGTGTATTTAGTGTATTCTTAGTTTAGTGTATTTAGTGTATTCTTAGTTTAGTGCATTTAGTGTATTCTTAATTGAGTGTATTTAGAGTATTCTTAGTTTAGTGTATTTAGTGTATTCTTAATTGAGTGTATTTAGTGTATTCTTAGTTTAGTGTATTTAGTGTATTCTTAGTTTAGTGCATTTAGTGTATTCTTAATTGAGTGTATTTAGAGTATTCTTAGTTTAGTGTATTTAGTGTATTCTTAATTGAGTGTATTTAGTGTATTCTTAGTTTAGTGTATTTAGTGTATTCTTAGTTTAGTGTTTTCTTAGTTTAGCATATTTTTTAGTTCATGTCTTAGATCTTACTACTGTTTTTTTTTTCTTTTTACAATTTGTATTTTTGTTGGATATAACTTAGACCCCATGTACATAGTTTCATCCCACCTCATGTACCACATGTGATGTGAATGACAATAAAGAACCTTGATTCTTTGAATCAAAATGTTAGAATCCTGAAGAAAGACCTTTGCAAAGATCAGTTAATCAACATTTATGTATACAGTAGAGCGCTTTCCAACAACCAAAAGGTGCACAAAGAGCTTCCTTATACAAAAGTTAAAAACAGTCACACAAGTTAACAGGTGTGACCATAATGCACAGTGTACAATGCCAACACAGCATCTTAGCACAAACACATTTTTCTAGTGATGAGGTTAGCAAGTGGAAGAGGAGGGTTGATGGTTTAGGCTTGCAGTAAGAGTTAGTTTTTTTTTTTCCAGGATCTGTGATCCTACAGTTAGTTTCAGAGACTCCCAAATGCCTCTGCACTTCAATTACTTCAAGTTAAATGTTGAGTTAAAAATATCTGGTATTATAAGATGACAATGTGTGTAACGTGATGTTAATCTGAAGCTAACTTGACCTAACTTCATGAGTTGGTTAGGATTCTTTCTGTTCCAGTCTATTCACTCTGTCTTTCCTTTGCTTTACCTCCTTCTGTAGGTGAAGCTGTGGGTTGGCTGTTGTGAGTTATCACCCCTTGTTCCAACTCACAACCTGTTCCAAGTTGTCTCACTGGGATTACCTCATCAACTACCTCTACTTAAAATCAACCAGGATCATTCTCTGGGGTCTGAATGAATTGCCACCCCAGTGGTCATTGTGGTCAGTTATTTGTTGTATTTATTGTTTGGATTCCTGATGACTTTGTTGTACATACTTAAACCCTGTGTTTCTGTCATAACTTGGCAACATTTACACAGGGTTTAGTTTTCTGAAACCTGAAAATCATACCTAGAAAGGAAGGTAGGTTTATGTTGAAGAGTGCAAGAAATAGGCAAGATCTGAATCTGCAAAAAGGAAAAAGAGACTCTAAGAGTTATCCATTTTAAAGGTAAGTAATAGATTTTTGGTTGTTGATATCTTAAAGGTCTCTTAAATTTTATTTTTGAAAGTTTCCTTGTAGGATTTCTATGTTCTCTGCATTCATCAGTTTCCCTGCAGCCTGTAAACTACTGGACAGAGCCACTCTTCCACATCTGCCTAACGACCTGTTGGGGTATTTAAGGAGTTGGGAGCCAGCCTTACAATGCTGGAACATTAAGCTACCTTATGGTAACTAGTGACAGCCCTGTGAACTCACCTCTGCATAAGAAAATCTAAGCTTTGTGCTTTTCCCCGTGTTTTTAAGTCCTACTCATCCGTGGCCTCAAAGTCCTCTACGCTCCTTGTGTCAACATCAGCTACCACCTTGTCAACCTGAATGTTAGCCTGGATCAATTAATGGAGTATCATCACCATGCCACTCTCTTCATCTCTACTTCTGAACCAAACAACCGCCTTTACTTGGAACCTATGGCTCCCCTCTCTAAAGAGTTGCAAAACAGACAAAAGTAAGGATTGTTAATTGAACATTCACACCAATCCATTTACCATCCACCCTTACCCATACTCACCTGTACCTTATTTCCCTTTTCAGAAATCAACTCAAATCACTTGTAAATAAGGACATTTACCTTTTATTGCTGAGTCCTTTTCATCAGTCTGTAATTCTCTGAGTCTAAAACTGGCTCAAACATATCAATGAAGGACTGATGATTCCAGTGTCTGGAGGAAGTGTGTTTTGTTCTTGGATGGGGATGAACGAGTGAGCAGACAGACCAACTCAAGGGTAGGTTGAGAGGGTTTCTCATTTTCTCCATCAGAGGTAAGCAAAAAAACAAAACAACAACAACAAAATACAGGAGGATTTTATGAGCAAGTAGTCACTGAGAGTTTCAGGAGTTACATGGAGGCTCTTCCACTAAGAAAATTGCTACAAAGAGGTCCAGGATGCACAAGGGGGATTTTAAAGGAAATCACAAGTAAGTCTTTAAATAATTTATTTCACAGGTTTGTGTTGGAGTATCACAGGTGGAAGCGATCATGATCTCCATATGACAATCATTGATCCATCGTAGAATAATGATTCAGCCTTAGATATTATGCAGTCTAATTGATTGTCTTACTCACAGCTGCCAATCAGATTGATCTCTCAGCCTTATCCTGAAATGACCTGACAATTCTTTTGCTATAGTGGAAAGATGACTGGACAAACTTGCATCTCTAATAATCTTGTGCTTGCGTGTCTTTGTGGACAGATTCAGCTCACCGTTGATCAAGCTGCTGGAAAAAACACTAACCGGTAATCAACCTACCAGCCCACTCTCCACCTCAAACTCTTAATTCCTCTCCCCTGACCCATTCCTCGAGCCTGAAAACAAAGGACAAGTAAAATTTAGATTCAGTCATCAATTCAAATCATATTAGAAATCCAACTAAAGAAAACCATTAGTAATCCACCTCTCCTCGGCAAAGCTTACATCTCAAGACCTTCGTCTTAATTCACAACCAAGTCCTTTGTTGATAGTGAAAATCTTGGGAATTAAAAACCTTTAACATTTCTGTCTGTTTGCTTCCTGTATTGGCCTCCAGAGTCTATTTGCTGCCATCATAATGATAGAGTTAATAACTTACATATTTCATTTCATCATGTTCTGAATGAGGCTTTGTGATACGCTGATCTGTGCAGACCTGTACCCAGGTTTATCCTGTTTGAAAGGTTTTATTTCTTTTAACCTTGACTGAGTTCTTACAACTTGCCACTTTATACTTTAAATGTTATTCATCATCTACTTTGACTCTCCTGTTTTATACAAGGTTACTACATTGATGCATTTGTAGTTTTACTTTTCTAAACAAACACTTTAATGCCTAAACTGTCCAGTACATACATTAAACCCATTGACAGCTTCTCTGGTCATCACTTAGCTACCAGTATTTACTGCAGTCCAGACATTGTGCTGGCATTTTAATTTTTTTTTTATATTTTTGAAGATAAATGAAGAGAAGTCTTTGGTTGAGTAATGGTGGTTATATTAAAGATTTGAATATTTCAACAACAACAACAAAACAACTTTAAATTCCTTATGTAATTGAGATTAGGTCTAAATGTAGAGACGTTTTGTAAATGACCCTCAAATTTGGGCTTTCATTTTTGACATTGAAAATGATCGGTTCAGCACTGATGTCCACCTCGGAGGTTAAACAGATGTGTCCTCATAGGGGGTCGAACTTTGAATAGATCTATAGCAGCTGGAGAGGGCTGGAAGGGAAAAAAGGACACATAGGTTATTCCAAATATCAAATTATGTCTTAACTTGGAGAATATTTAAAATATACTTTCATTTACTAATGTAAAATCTTCATTTTGTTACCAAGGAAGATAATTCTTTGAGACGCAGTGGTTTAAATGGAGGAAAAAAAATCTCAAGTGTATTCAGTGGAATCAATGAAGATCAATAACAACATTATCACTCTTAATTACACATGCTATAACAATTATCAAAGAAATACTTTTCCATTTTAGGTCAGTAAAATGTGAATGACAAAACTTATCACAGGTGGCAAAAATGTACGGTAAATGAACATCTAAAGTAAATTGAACTAGTATTACTTCCTTGCATGACAAAGTTTTAAACAAAGCTCTCATGCAATCTTTTGGCATTCCGAGTATGTGTTGGAGATGACTCTCAGCTACTTCACCAAAGTTTAGCTCAATGTCAAAAATCTGTTGATGTATATGCAATGATTGCTTTCTGAGAGTTTTATTAAAATCCATCCATTAGTTAATGGAATATTTTGCTAACAGACAAAAAGAGTTGTTGCCATAGTTTTCAGTCCAGATCTCATCTGATATGTTGGCACTCAGTGTAAGTGTAGAGGATGACTCTCAGCTACTACCATACCCAGTACCTCATTATCCATCTAAAACTGACTGAGATGTTTCCATTTTTCTAGATGCTAAGGTCTATTAGTTGTAGCAGCCATCTTGAATCAAGTTAACTCCAAAGGTTAATCAGTTGTAGATCTACTAAACTAAACTAAAAATGAGGTTTTGTTTTTATAAAAGTAAATTAGAAACAATTTACAGTTGACTGAGTTGTGTTATTTCAAAGTTTTAGGAAATTTTAACTAGGAACATGATTGCTTCATAAAAGTATGGAAGCTGGGAGAGGACACAGTTAGAAACTGATCTTCATGACATCACCTTAAGCTAATGAGTTAAATAATCTTATGATGTAATGTAAGCAGTTTGTTTATTTGTAATAATTTGATAATAGCTCAATACAACTGTTTTTATGAATTAACAAGTGGGACCCTGTGTAAACGGTTTCGTTCCACCACATGTACCACATCAGGTGTGAATGACATTAAAGAAACCTTGACATTTTTAGTCATTTATAAACTTTCTGTCTGTCTGTCATATCTGAACATTATAAAAATGTGTAATCTATTTTAAATGTCCATTAAGAGAGATCTTCATAAAATACTTACCGGTACTCATTCCATTCCATTATTCCCTCCATTACTAATATGAGTCATCCTAATGGACAGTTCTGTACAATTTGTCTTTTAAGTATTCACTTCACTGATTCGTGTTATGTGCACAGAGGCAAATTGAATATAGGTACTACCAGTAGTACAGTAGAATATTTTATTAAGTAGAGTAATTATAGCACATAAGAATAGAAAAGTCATACAAACATGTTTATACAAAGGTTTGAACATCTTATTCAGCACCCAAGACTTGAATGCTGAATAAAATAAAGCTTTCACTGAAGTTATAATTTATTTATTTATTTATTTATTTTTTTTTCCTGTGAAAGCTGTTTCTAAACTCTGGTCCGAATTTTTCATTGGGTTGATAAGCGAATAGGCTAATCAAAACAGGGTCAAGATCAAAGCGAATTGCTGCCATCTTAAAATGGGGGGTTGACGTTAACTGGCTGCTATTACACCAATTATCCAGCAAGGTAGATAGTCACAGAGCCAAAACAGTTGGGATGTGTAAGGGTAAGCTAGCCTTGTGGTTTGATGGTGTGATGTAAGGATGTCTGTGCATCCAGCTCCTCATGGGGATTTAGAACTGGAGATGAGCAACACACAATTAATATGTAATGCCATACAATCAATACGATCAATACAACCAATAATATAATTGGCATACAGCTGCCTTAGTCAGAAACTTGAAATAAAAAAATAAAAAAGAAGGTAATGTCAATTTGAGCCAGAAATGACCATGTTTTGTGAGGATTTTTTTCCCCATGCTGTTAGAAGATTCAGGCAAACTAGAGCAAAATTCATCATATACTGTATACTGTACTTGCCGCCGTACATGTTGCACCGCCGTATAAGTCACATCAGTCCAAATATGTCTAATAAAGTGGGGGGAAAAACAAACATAAATATGTCACTTTGCAATATTAGTTGCATCTATTACGCGTCACCACTGACCACCCGGAAACGTGGGCCGGTGTTTTGCCAAAAATCAATTGGCTGCCAAATGGCGGCCGTGGGAGCATGCACGGGAGGATTTTAACAAGATTAACACTTAAAAACAATTATTTGTTTGCTCAAAATTATAGCAAAGGTGTGTCTCAGTTGAATTTTTCCTTAATAAATTCACTTTAATGGTCAAATCAGCTGCATTTCGCCTGGGCGGTGCAGCGAAATGCAACTGATTCGACGTTTGCTCCAGGAGTTCCAGAGCGAGAAAAAGGTGGCTTGGCATTGAAAGCCAAGTGTCTCTTTAATAGCCGTTTTTACGTATTAATGAGACACTTGGCTTGCCATATTAGTCGAGGGCCCTCTAATAGCTGAAAATGCTAGTGTTCAATATTTTCCATGTCAGAAATTATTTATATATTAATCTTTTTTTTAACCATACAAATCCCATTGAGATCACAGATCTCATTTGCAAGGGAGGCTTGGGCTTGAAGGCAGCCTAACATGTGTGTTTTTGGTATGGTAGAATGAATGAAATAGTCAGATCTCAGCCAAAAATTGAATTATAAATATGGGGAAAAAACATAGTCGCTTCGGTGTATAAGTTGCAAGACTTGCAAATTTATGCAAAAAGGTGTGACTTATACAGCAAAAAATACAGTAATCATCAAGTTCATACAATGCATTTAAACACTCAGCTAAACATTTCAAGTAGTACTGTACCATATTTCCACTCTTCTACTATTGAAACTTCATGGAATGCTTAAATTTAAAACACACGTGTGGCAGAGTTTGATTGAATGGCTTGTGACATCTTGTGTCTTTCTTTCTAGTGTTCTTGTGTAATTTTAAACTTTATCACTGAAACACAAACCCCGCCTGAGCAGCAATAAAAGTCTGATCTGAACTGATGAGGGTGTACCCCTGATTTTATCAGACGGTGCCATGGTTGTACAGCAGAAACAGATGAGAGACTCCGCTTGGCTTATCTAAACAGAGCAGTCAGTGTGGGATCACCGCACACAACTCGCCTACATGCCCTCCTGTTTTAGGATGGCAATATTTAAGCCAGAGAGCTTTTGCTCACATGGTGGCAGTAAAAAGAGAGAAATACAAGAGTTCAAGTGGGGTCAAAATTTAAATGGCAGAGCGAGCAGCAAGTTTGGAAACGTTCCATCTTATCTCTTTGATTCTTCTCCGTCCTCTCTCAGCGAGGTTTACTCTTGAACCTCTTGAATCTATTCCTCGTAGTTTTTTTTCCCCCCGCTTTTCATTCTCAATCTTTCATTTCTCCTCATCTCTCTCTCTATCTCTCTACGCTTTTCTCAAACAGATGAAACATAAACACCAATGCTCCTCCTGTTGTGGCCTGACATTTTGTTACACAGTTCAGTGCTGACTTTTCCCAAAGGGATCTATTAACTTGTGGTACTCAACGAACCGAGAAATGGAGAGCCGGACTTCCGAGTAGATTAGTCAATCGATAATAAACGGAAAGATTAAAACGGATGCATTCTTGCACCGATATTGAACAGTGACCGAGAGTCATGTAGCATTTGTGACTCTTGGAGGTATTGACCACGTTTACTTTCAATTCATTTCAGTTTATTTATATAGCGCCAAATCACAACAGAAGTCATCTCAGGCTGCACAAAAGAATTCATACTTTATAAAAACCAATAAGTAAAAGTTATCTAGGGAAGCTAGCAGATTGTGTTAAACCTTCACTTTGTCACAGTCTCCTATTTTGAGTAAGCATAATGGCAACAGTGGAAAGGAAAAACTCCATTTTAGCAGGAAGAAAACACCAGCAGAACCAGGCTCAGAATGAGCGGCCATCTGCTTCGACTGGCTGGGGTTTGAGACAACAGGAAGGAGAATCAGACAAACACAGAATGGCAGGTCCAGGTGTATTTTCTATAGGAGCAAAGACAAAAAAACTGATATTGATAGAAACAATTATAAATACAAACAGGTAGAGCAAGTAAAGACAGAAGCATAGTGAAGAAATGTGGTCACTTTGACCTTCATCAGTTTAAGCCTATAGCAGCATAACTAAGGGATAGCTTAGGAAACCTAAGCTGACCCTAACTATAGGATTAATCTAAAAGGAAAATCTTAAGCCCAGTCTTAAAACTGGACAATGTATCAGCCTCATGAACAAAAACTGGAAGTTGGTTCCACAAGAGAGGAGCCTGATAACTGAAAGATCTTCCTCCCATTCTACTTTTGGAAACTCTAGAAACCAAAAGTAAACCTGCAGTCTGAGAGTGAAGTGCTTTTTTAGGAGAATATGGAATAATAATATCTGTAATATAAAATGGAGCTAGGTTTACATGTGGGTAAACCTTTCCTTTATTATCACAAGAGTAACCGTCAGCTTTATAAACAAGTAGAAAAGATAATTTTATGTGGTGAAATAAATGTTTCATAACACAATAACTTTTGAGTAATAAAAACAAGCCTGGTGGGGGTAAAAGCAAAATTAAATTCATCCATATGTGACTTTGCTGCACTGTTGTACTGCTGAACTCCTTTTTAATTTGACAAAATCTATTGTTTTCACCTTGTTTTCGACATCATCCAGTCAGATTTGCTCTGTCTCAAACTTGTCCTAAACACTGACAGAACCAAAGGGATGTTGTTTTCAAACAGGAAGTCGGTCCCAGCAGTTCTTCCTCTGTTCTTCCACCAAATTTTAGCTCGTTATCTGTGGAACTGACTGAATTGTAGCCATTTTTGCGTTTTTGAAGGTCATTTGGCTGTGGCTGTCAAATTGATTTGGGATGGCTGCTCTCATTAATTATTTACTGAAAGTTTTATTAAAATATATCCAGTGTCTCAGAGATATTTTGCTGACAGACATGCACACACAGGCACCTACATGATCACCTTCCTCTCGTGCAGTGGGGCGATCATGATATTTTTTTCTGATTTGTTGCAGCTTTCTTTTAAATGTGAAGCTTCATCCGAAGGTTTCTTCACGGTACCTGGCAGACGTGTCTGTTAAACAATCCATCTGGCAGTCAGGTTAGCAGATGGATGCAAAACTGGGCGTTGTGTTTCTCTTCTTCATCATGCACAACTTTCAAGTCATGTAATTTCATTGGATGTTTTTTCTTTGTCCAACCAGCAGAATATTCACCAGCTAACTGTGGGTGTCACACAGTAGATGACAGAACAACATGACAACAAGACAAGGACAAGGGCCAGAGGCATCTTTTGATGCAATTGGCTTGCTTTAAGGTCAGAAAACAGTTTTTCCACAAGATTTCCATGATGCAACATAAAAACAAGAATATTCTTTTGCATTTTGAGTTTCATTTTCTTTTTGCACAAAAAATATCCAGTCATGCTCTAGAACTGGTAAATCATGTTCACTTTATGGATCCGGGTCTATCTAAATCGCCTGTGAAAGTAATCTGGTTCACTTCAGTCACTTTAGTCGTTCACACTGTCAACAGCGGCGATCAGAAAAAATATATGCACACTGTATATTGGCTGATATACAACACGCAGAGACAATTATTTTACAATTTAACAGACCAAAAACCAAACAAACACCTTGCAGATGATGAAATAAAAACTTAAAATGTGCAAATTCAATAAGACAACCAAAATATTAACTTGTATTAATGGTGTTATGTATATAAACGCATAATCATGTCAATATATGGCCTTTTGTTTGTTTGTATGTTTGGAGAGTTTGCTATCTAGAACAGTGGTTCTCAAACTGGGGTTCCCAGGGGTCCATGAGCCAGTGCTTCAGGATCAAAATTATTTTTATTTTTTATTTTACAAGCACGTAGATGTTTAACAACCTGTTAAAATACACCAAAATGCAGGAACTCACATCTGCTTTATTCAAAATTTTCTGGTGGAGAACCCCTGGATGTCACCCCCCTCCCCCAGTCCATCCACTATTTGCATTCCAGCATCGATCAGTTTACAAATGAAGCCCTGTTACTTGGTATATGACTACTGCTGTTATGATTCTGTTCAGATTTTTGTGAGGAGTTTTCTGTAATAGTTTGAAGTAGCAATACATTTATATTCATTATGTGAATAGGTAAAGTTTTAAAGTGGTTTTTGATACTGTTAATTTTCTCAAAACTGTGATTTTTGGAAGTTGAAATTAAAAATTTTAATTAATTGTGTCTTGAACGAAAAATATGTTTAAAAGTATAAAAATTGTATTAACACTATTAATGGACAGGTCTTCAGTATTTATGATACTCAAATATTTCCATTGCGTCATAGAGACAAATTGAGAAAATGATTTGATAAATATGAGGTTTGTGAGGGGGTCCCTGAAACTTTTTCCCCCTGCAAGTGTTCCCTGAACCCCAAAATTTTGTGAACCCAGATCTAGTGGACTTGGCTGTAGTCTGCCAGGGGACATGGAGGAGCCAATTGGGTCCTGGAAAGTGATTCAGAGTAAGTTCGGATCTTGGATGAGTCAGTATCTGACATCTCCATCATGTTCTCTCACCTTCAACATCTGAACCTGCAACCTAATCACTGTGAGGCCCCAGCACTGATATCTGCTTCTCCATCATGACAGATGAGAAATAAAACATGGTGCAGGTGGATTAAAAGGCCTGGTTGTGCGATTTGACCAGAAGAGCGCCACTTTGAGTTTTATTATTATTATTATTATTATTATTATTATTATTATTATTATTTATTATTATTATTATTATTATTATTGTTATTATTATTATTGTTATTATTATTATTAATAAATTATTTCACTCATTTGAGGGCCAAAATGTTCACATTTTAGACAAAGAAGACTGATGGTTTGATAAGGGGGTGAAGGGAGCTATTTATGTAAAACGGGAGAAACCATCTTTAAACAGAGGGGGAGGCCTCAGATTTTAACTCTCTAAAACGTATAATGCAGCTTTAAGACAGATTACCCAGTCATTTTCATACCTATCAGGAATTTACCACATACCCATCTGCTCACCACAGGCTCATGTTTGGGCTGCTGTTGTTACACCATATTGTTTTACAGTAGTAGTGTTTAGTGTACTGTATATCTTAGATCTTTTAGCGTATCATTTGGTGTTTGTTTAGCGTATATCATTGTATATCTTAGATCCTTGCTTACTGTTTCTTTTTATACTTTATATTATGCTATTTTGGGGTGTAACTGGGACCCTGTGTACATAATTTCGTTCCACCTCATGTACCACATAAGTATAGTATAAGTGCTATGTGTTGTCATCGTTGTATGTTTCCATACAATGGCAAAATTGGTTCTCTGCATTTAGCCCATCACACCTGGGATATTAGACCCAGGTGGACCAGTGGGCTGCTATGTGGGCGCCCAGGGAGCAATTGAGGATTGGGTGTCTTACTCAGAGACACGTGTGGAAATGGGTGGGGATTGAACCTGGGACTTTTGAGTTCTGGGTCGGCTGCTCTGCATATGCCCTGCATCTGTCCCATCTTGGCCGCCAATGATGAAAATGACAATAAAATTGACTTGAACTTGAACTTGAATTTCATTCATGTCACCAAAGTGGCTCCATTGTAAGTCAAACTAACAAAGACCTTAACATCTATTGTGAGGATTGACAGGGTAATCTGCATATGTATGTAGCTTAGCTCAGCTTTATAACTCGAACGCCGGACTCCCTGCTCTTTGAATTGAGAAAGCTCCTCAGATGAGAAGGGAGACGTCTTCTGCTACCAATAAAGTCCAGTTGTTTTTTTGGTCTTAAACTTTTTTGAAATTACTTCAGGCTTTTGGTGTTAACCTTTAAGAATACAGAAAAAAAACCTCTTCAGTGTAGTTAGCGTCATCAGTCGGCCATCGCACCAAAAAAAAAAAAGACAGAAAAGAAAAAGCCTGTGAGGCAGTTTTCTCTATTGATAGTAAATGTGCAGTCAAAGCGTCCTTCATGTGTTCGCTGCGTGTGGATTGAAGTTCCCTCTGTGATGCTCTTTAACTGTTCTTTGATAAGCACAGTCTCCACGAGCAGACTTTTGGTTTGAAACAAAGAAAAAAGATGGCATTTCTCAGCAGCCCATGCAGAGCAGAAGGCACCTCTTTTGAAGACTGGAGACTTCAAAAACCATATTACATGGAATTGATGTAGCAGCCTATTAGTCAAAGAATTGCATTCATATCAGACAAATCTATTCCTCGAGATTTATGTGCATGCTGACATTGAGCACCCTTGTCTTATCTGTATTCTTTTTCCACCTGTGTATCCTTGTTTGTGCTTTAACAAATGACTTTTGTTTTCACCAAGCCAATGTCTGTGTGACACAATCTGGATATAATCCGGTGTTTTATATCTTAACTCCAGTTATATCAGGTTTTATTTGCTTTAATCACATATTACCCATAAACTCCTTGAGATAAGGCTGGCAGCATTAAGAAACTGAGCTCATAATTCATTTTTAGACATAGACTGCTTAAAAGTGCTAGGATCAAATAAAGAATGGGTGGGCAGTTTTTGTTTTTCCAGAGGGTCATTTTGAATTACCAAGAAAAAAAAAAAAAGATACGTCATTGTATTACACCAAAGATTTATTTGTGGTGTGCACCTATAAGTTGGTTGGTGTTTTTTTTATTTTTATTAACTGTTATTAAATGCATCAAAGTTAACTGTTACTAGCACCAACTCATCTTTGGTTTGTAAATTGGCTGGTGGTAATTTCCATCCATCCATTATCTTCACCTGTTTCTTCCTTTTTGGGTCACCGGTGCCCATATCCAACAGTCACTGTGTGAGAGGCGGGGGGCACACTAGACAGGTCTCCAGTCCATCACAGGGACACATGAGACAAACAACCATTCGAGGAGTGTGCCCTTTTGTGGTGTGTCTCATTCCTTCTCTTTTATTTCCCTCACATATGTTTCCTTTGCCACCTGTTGTGTTTCACAGTTGTTGTCACTTTGTCTCGTTAGTGTTTGTGTATCTAAACCTGCGTCTTTGTGTTTCTTGTCCTGGCATTGTACCTTGTGACCTGTCCTGCCTACCTCCGTGTTCCTCGTGATCCCAAAGACTATGTAAGTTTGCTGCCCCATCAGCTTTGCTCTTGTTTATTTAAATAAATCATTTATTTTTGCAAGTCCTTCTGAGTTCTTCATGTCAGCCTGCACCACTGTGTTCGACCCGCACCAAATAGTGACGTTCATGCTATCACTCACACCTAGGGACAATTTAGAGTTACCAATCAGCCTAACATGCATGTTTTTTTGGTCTGTGGGAGAAAACCCACACATGCAAACCCCACACAGAAAGTCCCCTGGCTGGAATCTGATCAGGTGACTTTCTCCCTGAGAGGTGGCATCGCTAGCAACTGAGACACCATGCTGCTCTGATGGTAATAAAAAAAGAACAAAAATTAATTCCTGTGAACATTTTATTAAGAAAAAAATATTCAATTCAACCAGAAATAACTAAAAAGGTGTGCTATATACATCATTCAGTAAAATTACAGTCTTGCTGTCTTCTATTGCTAAGAATTAACATAACAAGATTCTGTTTTATGGAAGCTGTTTTGTTGTGTTTTTGGAACCGGAGTCTGTGCACTAGGGGTGTGAGATGTTCGTCCTGCCTACTACCTCACTTAAAATCAAGGTGTGGCATGGCCTTTCTTTCTTCCTTTCTTTTTAGCTAATTACAGCTAAATGCCATAAAGAGAATATTTGAATGACACAGCAAGATAGGAAATATATTAATCAACAAAAGTGTAAACCTAAAAATATCTAAGTTGTTTGTATACATTGTAGGATTATTGCCCTTTGCGGGTTACCTGAATGTAGGATGTGAGACAGGGTTAGCTGTCCATCCCCAATTAATTATACAGACTAGTTCAAGTCCAGAAATATTAATTGTTTAATTATATCATGGATTCACTTCTTTTTAGATTAATTAAATTCTTGTGTGACCAAAAATGAATATATAGTAGCATGAGATGTTACTTATATTTGACCCATCAAGTAAATGCAGTCATTTATTTAACAGAATCATTAAAATAACATCATTACATGTATACTTGATTAGTTCTAATCAGCTTCTTATGACATAAACATTGAATATCTTAAGGAAGACAACAGACTCAAGTTATAAGATGGTAAATAACTTATCTGAAGGCACTTTTGAACTTAGTTACTGGCGAAGAGATTTAAGGAAAAGGAAGAGAGGAAGGAATTATCTTGGGAAATGAGTTTAACCAGAAATGACACGCTTTCCGGGCGATTTTAGCTAAACGCCGGTCCACTGGTAGAAACATTGACGACTCATTACCTTGCGACGGTTGGTCAAGAATGGAACTTTCCTTGACGCCCGAGGAGGTCAGTCCGTTTTACCTTTCAGTGTCTCTGGGCGTCCGCGTCAGATCGGACCAAAATAGCAGCAGTTCCGGTTTGGCTTTCATTCCTCAGAAGGAATTTTTTTCAAGGTCTTGGAGCATTACGCTCGGGCGGGTCACAGAGGCATTCTGTGAACCCTGGCTGAAAGACGAGGTCTTTGGCTTATGACCAACGTCTAGCAGCTCAAAAGGAGTTTTAACTCCACTTCTCCGACAGAACCCCGAGAAGACTGCTGAAGTTCCAGGAAGTTAGAACTTTTAAAGAGAGCTCACTTCCTGTTACGTGGTCCCTCCTGATTGGCTGTTCAACCAGGAAGGGGGAGTCGGTTAGTTGCTGTGAAAGGTTATTGAAAGTCAAAGAATGAGGATAGATTAGAAAAAGTTTTTTTAGAAGGGAGAACAGACAGACGCCAGCCTTATGATTTAAAACTGATTAACTGTCTTAACTTCTAAACAAATACTTTGAGATCATTTTGACTAGTCCTTGATCTTTGTACAGAGTAAGAATTATATCCATCACACACTCTGAAATGTAAAATTAAAATAACGTTGTAGTAAAACATTCTAACTTGTATGATGAAGTCTAAAGAAATCATTAATACTGTTTCCACAGTTACCTCAAGTAAGTGATTACTTCAACATTAGAAATGATGTGAAATAAACACAAAGATAAAAGAAAAGATACACAATTAAATTGTTGTTTCTTTTTCCTTACTTATTCAAAGTGTCATGAAGTGTCCTCATAATGACTTTGATAAGTCTTTGATTATCAAGATATTAAGAATAGTAATGAGAAAGTAAAATAAGGTTATTCTTCTGATTAATTGACTTAGGACAAAAATAAAGAGTCTCTTGATGAGATAATTTGTGTCCTGGATTCAAATTAATGGGATAACAGTTTCTGTCCTTTCTGAAGGTCTTCAGAAACAAGATTGATGGAGGAGGTATATCACTACAGGCTTAACAAAAAAAAAAAAAAAAAAAAAAAAATTGTTAGCCAAAATGACAGTTTGCAATTTTAATTGAAACATGGCACTGAAAACATATGTAAGAAAAAAAAAGTCTACACCATAAACATACTATACTGATAAACTACGGTAAGTATACTGCCTTCCATCATTGGGAATTTAACCAGAAAAAAAAAAACATTTTATGGAAAGCAAACTTTCATTTAGTAGGAAAATGAATGCAATTTAATATATAATTATGTATTGGGCAGCATGATAGCACAACTGTTAGAGCTGCTGCCTCTCAGTGAGCAGGTTGCCCTGGTTCAAATCACAGTCCGGGGGCCTTTCTGGGTGGAGTTTGCATGTTCTCTCCGTGCATGCGTGGGTTTTCTCCGGGTACTCCAGTTTCTTCCCACAGACCAAAAACATGCATGCTAGGCTGACTGGTAACTCTAACTTGTCCCTAGGTGTGAGTGAGAGAGTGAATGGTCTTTTGTCTCTGTGTGGCCCAGTGATGGACTTGCGACCCGTCCAGGGTGTACCCCGCCCCTCGCACTGTGACTGCTGGACATGGGCACCGGTGAACCCCCTGGCCCAAAATGGAAGAAGCAGGTAAAAGATAATGGATGGATATTGCACCATGTGTGCAGCCCACAAGTGCAGAGGGAAGCTCCCTCCTGCAGCTGATCAGCTGACCTCTTTCTCTATCACACACATTCCTTCTGTAGTGGCTTTGTGAAGGGTTAACCCTTTGCTGTCCTGATGAACAGAGCATGGATTGGGCCTGTGTTGCTGCATCTGGGCCAGGACGGCTTGTCATCATTGATGGAAGAATGAGTTCTGAATTATATCAGAACTTCCAAGAAAAATGTCGGGACATCTGTCCATAAACTGAATCTCAAGAAAAGGTGGGTCATGCAGCAAGACAATGACCCTAAGTACACAAGTCGTTTTACCAAATAACAGTTTAAGAAGAATAAAGTTCATGTTTTGGAATGGCCAAGTCAAAATCCTGACCTTAATCCAATCCAGATGTTGTGGATCGAATGACCTGAAGCAGCAGTTAATGTGAGGAAAGCACCAACATCCAGAGTTGAAGATGTTCTTTATGGAGGAATGGGTTAAAATTCCTCCAAGCTGGTGTACAGGTCTGAGCAACAGTTACTAGAAATGTTTAGTTGCAACATTGCTGCAGGTGAGGTGGGTGTGGGGGGTCACACTAAGTACTGAAAGAAACGGTTCACATACTTTTGCCACGTACGAATATGTAATATTGGATCATTTTCCTCAATAAATAAATGAGCAAGTATAACATTTTGTCGTATTTGTTTAACTGGGTTCTCTTTATCTACTTTTAGGACTTGTGTGAAAATCTGATGATGTTTTAGGTCACATTTATGCAGAAACAGAGAAAATTACAAAGAGCTCACAAACTTTCAAGCACCACAGAAAGACACTCCACAGACATCACAATGTGATCTTGTTCACAATGTTAAGTATGTTGGGATGGACCTGCCTCAGTTGCCATGCCAAACACCAGATGCTGAGAAGGTCCTCCTGTGCACATCTCTGCCTTCGTTCTTGCTTGTGAAAGTGCTGCAATCACTTTTTATCAGCTATTACCAAAAAACGCAAAATATAGAGGGAAAATACCATATTTTTGATGCAAACATTTGGATTTTTCTTTTTTTTAATTTTACCAAGAAGTTATATAAAGCATGAAAAATAAATGTCAGGGTTTAGTCTGGAGAAAACTGTATCAGATGCATCAAATCAGAACACCAGACTCAGTGACAGTGGAAAGTAATTTACATATTTTCTATTTAAGGACTTTAATACATGGAAGGAAAACAATAATTACATCATCATTTAGGAGGACTTTAAACATCAACATCATATATAAAAACATCAGATATATTTCACTCTCATTTCCTGCGTGTCGAAATCGAGTGTGACGTGATTTCTGTGAGGTAGGAATGCTTTTTGGACATCTCTCCTTTGTTTCTATGTTTCACCTCTTATGCTTTGTTGGTGCACTTTCTACATTTTATGTGCATTTATTCCCTAAGATCATCTCTGGTAATATGATGAAGCATTTACTTGCTTGCTAAATATCTTAGAACTGAAAAAAAAAAGAATGCTCTTGTTGTTTATGTCATGTTACTGCTTTGTTGGTAAAGCACTGGAATCACAAAGTAAATGAGTTTTAAAAAGTCACTGTTGTTAGAAAAAAAACTGTTTTAAACATGTTTTTAATATTATGGATAATTGTAAGCACAATAGGGTGGATTAATGTAGAAAATGAGTGACAAATCTTGAATTTGAATCAGAATTAGGAATATCGTTCAGCAACTTTGTTCTTTTTCTACAGCCACACCTTTGTAAAGACTGGAAATTGCAGCTTTGCTTTGTCCTGACAATAAAAGTTCCTTTCAAGATAAATTAATCTTGAAACACATACAATGAAATTTCAATGTAATTTCTTGGTTTAAATGTTCTAATTGTATATTTGAGATATCCTGATAGTTATAAAATGGTGCAGTTTAAACTACTTTAAATGTCCACATATAGTGCAATCATGAAATGTGGGTCCATTTTCAGTGTAAACTTAACATATTCTTGTTTATTTGAAGCACAGGGTGTTCCATCAACCTCATGAACTCCTCATCTTCTAACTACAGTGTGTCGAGCGGTCTGAGCGATCAACTCATCATAGCTGCAGCTAAAAATGTAATCGTCCTCGCTCTAGGCGTCATCATCAACTATATTAACGGCATGCTGATTCTCACCTTCAGAAAACATCAGGTCTGCATTTATTGCCAGATTTTTTTTTGTTAAAGTTATCCGTGTAGATAAAGTATAGTTATAATAATCAATAATGCAAACTAAATATATATGAAAGAGAAAATTTCAAGTTTTTCTTTTCCTGTCTTTCAGGTTTTTTACGTGAACCCTCGTTACATCCTGTTCATCCATCTTGTCGTGAACGATGTGATCCAGCTAACAACAACAATCAGCCTGTTTGTCATTGGTTACGTCTTACATAAGATTAATGCTTCCCTCTGTTGCCTCCTGATATCGTTGGCTGTTTTCACCACCCTGAACACTCCGTTAAATTTGGCCGTAATGGCTGTGGAGTGCTACATCGCTGTGTGCTTCCCTCTGCGACACGCTGAGCTCTGCACCGTCAGACGAACTTATATTCTGATTGGTTGTGTTTGGTCTTTGAGCTCGGTCACAATTTTGCCTGAAATCTTTATTCTATTGTCGACAGATCCTCTGTGGTTATTTTATTCCGCGATCATTTGTCTCAGGGAAACTCTGTACCTACATCCAGTGAGTGTGCAAATTAGGCAGATTGTATATCTAATTTATTTAGTTGGGGTGTGGTTCGTCCTTTTCTTTACCTATATCAAGATCTTTGTTGCTGCTCAAGCAGCTAGTTCAGCCGATGGGAAGGAAAAGAAGGCCAGGAACACCGTCCTGCTTCACGGCTTCCAGCTGCTGTTGTGTATGCTGACATATGTAGACCCTATGATAAAAACTGGTTTGATGAGATTGTTCCCTAAATACGCAGAAGAGGTGCGCTTCGTTTGGTATGTGTTTGTTCATATTCTCCCCAGGTTCATCAGTCCCATCGTGTACGGGCTGCGAGACAAGACATTCAAACAGTATCTGAAGAAACATCTGTCGTGTACCATCAGATCAGTCAGTAAACTGCATCCTCAGAGTATTTGAAAAACGCTTTAACAAAAAGCTGTTCTTTGCACAGTAAAATAAGGGATGGTTGTTATCAAGCCTGTACAGCCTGGGGTGAGCGACTGAAATGTATTTGCAGTTTGCTGGTGAAGAAACCCATATTGCGAGGAGTGAAAGGTCAATCTGCATGTGTATCTAGATTATCTCAGCTTTATAACTCAAACTCCACACTCTGTTCTTTGAACTGAGAAAGCTCATCGGATGAGAAGTGAAACGTCTTCTTTTACTAAATAAAGTCCAGTGGTTTTTGTCTTGAACGTTTTTGAATCCTTGCAGTTACACTCATAAACGGGCTGCTGAAGGTCGACCCTTGAATTATTAATAACCTCTCCTCAATTTGCTGACTTTTACATTTCAGGTTACAAATTGTTTCATCTGTGATGGCTCGCCTGTCTCTACCCATTAGTCATTTATGGAACAATCTTTAGTCTTTGCTTGTGATTGTCTTGTGAGTGTGTTTATCAGATAATACTAAAAATCACCATTGACGTAGAAAGAAAAGAATCCAAATGTTTGGGGTTTTCACAATTTCTTTTAGGATTTATACATAGTGCATGAAATCTAAAATTTCACAATATAGTCTGATGAAAAAATGTATAAGATGTTACAGCAGCATTCAATTTTATAATGCATTAAAGTAAAAGTTGTGGCTTGTGAAATTTAAATAAAGGATATTCAGGATATTCAAGGATATTCAGATCTCATAAGCACAACTTTGCTTCACAATGGGACATACAAAACATACTGAAACAAAGAAAATGCACAATTGTTTATTTAAAAAATATATGTTTTGTGAATTTTATTGCAGGAACATGTCAAAAAAGTTAGGACAGGTGCAACAGAAGTCTGTAAAAGCAACTATCTGCAGAAGAAACAACTGAAGGAGAATGTTGCAACAGTTTAAGTTAATTGGCAACATGTCAGTCAGAGAACTGGGTATGAAAAGAGGATTTTAGAGAGGCGGAAGGTCTCGGAAGTAAAGATGGGCAGAGGTTTATCAGTCTTTAATAAACTGTGTCTAAAATTGGGAAGACTGTGAATCTCATATCATCTACACCAAAGTTCATGCTCAATAATCCAGGTACAAATCCAACAATGTTCAGTCAGGTCATCTGGACGGTTTATTTATTTATATATTTTTTGGCTAAGACATTTCATCCTTCACCTAAAGGACTTCTTCAGTCCAAGGAGCCACAAACAAACTGGAGTACCACAAATAAAACACTCCCATAGTGGAAAAAACAGTTATGAACCATCTTCTACAGTTCATAATAACAGATTTCAAGAATCTGAAGAAATTGCTGAACTCAAAAGATAAGTTTGAAAAACAATATTGAAGGGTTGTGATCTTTGGGCCTTTGGGGCCACTGCATCAAAAACAATGTTTGTTTTATAGACGTCACTGCAAGGGCTCAAGAAAACTTCCACAAATCAGTAAACACAGTTCACCTTGCCGTCGATAAATGCTGGGTAAAGCTCTATCATGCAATAAAGAAGGAATGTGTGAACACCATCCTAAATGCTGCTGTCTTCTCTGAACCAAATATAATTTAAAATTAACTCAGTCAAAGTTAAAATCTGTTCTGTAGTCAGACAAATTCAAATATAAAATTATTTTAGGAAATTACAGCACCCCATCATCTGTACAAAAGAGCAGAGGGTTAATCTGTCCTGTTATGAATGCACAGTTTAAAAGCTTGCCTCTCTGATGGTATGGGGCTACATTAGTGCCTCTAGCATGGGCAGTTTATACATCTAAAAAGGTGTCCATGCAGAAAAGTGTATACACAGGTTTTATAAAAACAATTCAGATGTCATTTTAGGGAAGATTTTGTTTAATACAGCAAGACGACTCTAGCTCAATCACTATCCACTAAAGCTACTGGCCTGTCTGCAGTCCAGACCACTCGCCACCTGAAAACATCTGGCACATCACGAAATAAAAAAAATCCAGTCAGAAGACCCAGGATTGTTGAACAATATTCTTCTCCAACAGCTGGACTCCTCAATCTCTAAACATTTGCAGATTGTTGTCAAATGAAGAGCAATGCTTCCAAAGTTTTGTTTTCAGTTCAAACAACGTCCCTGTAGTGACTCGGAGAACCTAAAGTTGTATGAGACCCAGAACGAGACTGACACAGGTAGATACAAAGTAACAGTGTTTATTATTTACATTGGACAATAGACATCTGCTTCTCTGCAGCTCCTGGAGGAGGAAGGTCAGAGGAGGCCGGCAGGCTGAACAGACAATATTAATGTGGTGATGTTGTTCTCCTACAGGTTTGAAGAAGTCTTTGGGTCCAACTCCAAATCCATGGAGAGCTCCAGAAGGGGACAAGGCCAAGGATCCAATCAGGACAAGGAAGACTGGCAACTGGTGTCAGGCGAGGCACGAGGAGAACCAAGGCGAGGCACGAGGAGAACCAAGGTGAGGCAAGAGGAGATCCAACGCAAGGCACGAGGAGACCCAAGGTGAGGCAAGAGGAGAACCAGGACGAGGCACAAGGAGAACCAAGGTGAGGCACGAGGAGAACCAGGAAGAGACACAAGGAGACCCAAGGTGAGGCACGAGGAGAACCAGGACGAGGCACAAGGAGAACCAGGACGAGGCACGAGGAGAACCAAAGCGAGGCACGAGGAGACCCAAGGTGAGGCACGAGGAGAACCAGGACGAGCCACAAGGAGAACCAAG
>JARVGS010000001.1:16308794-16318987 GCA_031762315.1 Hypsolebias antenori | reverse complement strand
ACACACACACACACACACACACACACACACACACACACACACACACACACACACACACACCTAGGAACAATTTAGAGTTACCAGTTAGCCTAACATGCATGCATATTAATATTTGAGTGACAACATAAGAAACCACAGATGACACACATGGTCAAATACCTCTTGAGCTTTTATAGATATAGAGAATATTCAGGATTACAAACAAGAACTCTGATTTTAACATATATAAGAGGTGACAAATTTGAAACGTTTTCTACTGTTTTTTTTTCAGTTTTTACTGCACAGTGTGTACTATACAGACTGTAATTGTTTAGCTGTTTATTAAAAAAAAGTAAATGTGCTATGTATTGTCATTCATTCATGTTCCTGTACAACAATGACATTTGTGCTCTGCATTTGACCCAACCCACTTGAAATACACCCAAGTGAAGCAGTAGCTAGCAATTTTCGGGCCAGATGAGTGGAACGAGGGTTAGGTGTCTTGCTCAAGGACACTTCGACATGTGGGCATGGCAGGGAATCAATACTGTGACTTTCTGGTCCCAAGTCAATTGTCCTACCACTGCCTATTGTATATAGAGACATTTACTATTTAGACATAATCCGGCCAAAAATGTACCTGGTTGTTAAATTAAATTATTATTTAATGTTTGAAACAGCATAATATACTAACATGGAAACTGCATAGAAACCCCAACCCTAAACCCTGTGTAGCTGGCTTTAGAGTAAGACACAAAGTAGAAAACTGACACATGTGTCAACGTCATATCTTGTACAAAAACAGCTATTTAAACTTATCAAATATCATGAAATGTTACCCACAATAACTTCTTGGGAGTTGAACACTGGAATGACGGCAGCAAAGCCTTGAGCGGTGACTTAATGCACTTCACTGAGGCCACTATAGGTCCCCTCTAATGGATCATTTTTCACCTGGCACCTCTGCTCTCTTAAGATCAACTGAGAGGGATCAGGTCTATCGACCCCTCTCCTCTACACCAGCCTGGATCAATACGGATTCCTGCATTATGGACCACTGGCATCAGTTTCCAGTGCTGCCGCATCTCGTCATTATCTCACCCCTGTCATTCGAAATCGCATAATGAACGACGCTGATACAACTCATTAGCTGAAGAATAGCGACGCGCTCATCAAAGACTGATGCGCTCTATTTTAAATGAAAGCCACACCTATAGTCCATTCATTCCCCATCATATTCTAATTAAAAATGATTGATGGTAAAAGGCTCACAATGTCCGTCTTAAGCCTCGGCTGTAGCACTAAAATGAGAACTGCCCTTGCGAGTTGTCTTCATCAACGCCCAGATTTATTCCCATGGTGCACATTCTGTCAGATGATTCATTGGCATGTAGAAATAGCAGTTGGACGCCTGCGAGATTGTTAAAACCTGCGGGGAGGAAAACGCACGCACTCCGCCGGCGCGCAGTACATCAAAGACGCTGAGATGCCTCAATGATACGCTCATTGGCATGATCAAAACGGCATGCTTAAAATGCAAAATCACACTCTGCGAGAGCCTGGATATAGAAGGCGGCGCTAATACAAACAGCAATCTTGAGAGAAAACAAAACAACCAAAAAAAAAAAGAATAAGCTGAACAGGCCAGAGTGGGGAAACCTTCAAAGGAAATGACACTTTTCTTCTTGGATGCAACCTTAATCCGTACGCTCACGAGGAAGGGAAGGATGACCCTGAATCATGACTTAAAGATGGAGGCGGAAGGTGGGGGAAGGAAGCAATTATTTATAAAACTTGTTGACACTGGCATCAGCCACTTGGGTGGAGGGAAATATCTGTGTAATGTGGTGATGGGTTTCAGGGAGATGGAGAGCAGAATACATTCTCAGTTTTACCTGCAGCATTAGCAGTCCTTTATTATGTGCGTCTGCACTAGGTTAGCATCAAAATGCATCCACGCCTGTGAGGATTATTGGCTTATACAGGGAAAAAAACAAAACAGCTGGGGTAGAAATAATTGTCTTAAGGTGCATGACAATACTGTTTTCTCTCTGCAATGGTGTTGAGTTGGAAGGGTAGCGTTTATTTCTCCGACCTATGTTTCATTTATGAGACGCCCACATGAAGCCTGTTATTAATGGTTTATATTCATGGCCTACAAGCAGAAATGTAAAAATGTTTTAAACGTGGAAGTGAGCGGTAGTCGCTTGGCGGTATGAGCGCACTCCCCTGAGCAAGTATAGGTTTTGTGAATGAATCTCTCCTTATCTAGGCTGCTTTGGGGTGTCGATCAGTAAATGCCACCCAAGGTGAAGTCCTCTCCGCAGGGTGCAAAGACTCGAGCACATTTGCAAATTACCCACGTTTTCCCAAAATAAATAAGGTGAGATGTGCCGAGCCAGAAGTAGAGTGGCCTGGCTGAATGATTACTTGGAGGCAGCATGAAGTATTGTCCCCATCTCCAACACCCCTGTCAAGTTGAGTTGGCAGGTAATGTTGAGTTGTATAGCCAATGATTACTTTCTGAAAGTGAAATTAAAACTTTAGTGGTTCTTGAGATATTTTGCTAACAAATAAGAAGAGTCAATTATAATAGAAAATGGCAACCATTTAAAAACGGGCCTTCTACAGTCAATCAGTGCTCAGTGTGTGCTGGGGGTGACTCTCAGCTACTACCACAATAGGTTTTAACTCCATCTGTAAAACTAGTGTAGCCATTTTTACTAAGTTGGGTGAGGGGCTTCTTGAAAGTAGTTGAAAAATGTTACTTTGTAGACGTGCATTCATCAATTACATTCCGAGAGTTTTATTAAAACCAACCTCTAACCTTCAAAAACAGTCAAAGACTTGCATTTCCTGATTTTACTTTTTATTCAGATGAATTTTACCTGGATTATTGACTGAACTTTGATGTTTTCAACCACTTTGGCTATGGCTGCCTCAGAGGAGTCAATGGAGGAGAGGGCGGGCTCCAGAAACCATTTTGTCACCAGCAAGTTGGTTACACTATGAGAGTGTACTGGTTGCGACTGAGTTTGCTGTGGCTTCTCGGACTGATGAAGTCCTTTGGATGAAGGACAAAACGTCTAAAAAAAGTGTCCAGATGATCTGTTTTGGAATAATGAGCATGGACTTTGATATTCAGATGTAGCTTTCATAAGATGATGAGCTAAATCTGGTGTAGTAGTATCTGAGACATTCTCAACACAAACGCTGAACACCAACAGATTCTTAAGGTTTTGATTTAAAACGGGTGAGCAATATATTGCCTTAAAAATGCTGCCTTCACTTAAATCTAAAGGGCAATCCATAAGTTTTGCTGAAATATGAAGTTCTACATTTGTGGATTAGAAAAGTCAAAGGTTCATTTGAGAGTCATCTGCTTTATGAAAACCTTTTATATTACATTTTTAATAAAGATTAACAGAACTATTACTTTCTAGGGAAAAATGCTTTAAAAATTCTTAAGATTTTAAAAAGCAGAACTCTACACTTAGTCAATTACATTCAATTTTCCTAAATTGTTAGTATTTTTATAGCATTTCTATTGCAGTAGGGGTTGTGCAAAATTGTTTGTTCCCCTATTTTTTAAACATATTTTTCAATTCAAATGAATTTGTCATTGTTCAGTGTGTCTTAAAGGCTTGTTTGCTTATAACCAGTATCGGAACAGCACTGAGTCGAAAAATAAGTTTTCTTGACTCTGCAATACAATGTATTGCATTGATTAGAATTGTACAGTAATCCAAATGTCGTTTGACTTAAACCGATGCATCATTTTAAGAAAATATATCTCTAACTTTTATGGCCTCATACATAAATATTGCATTTTTAAAATGAGTTCCATAAAACGCAACAAACATGAAATACAATATTTATTTACTTAAGATGTCGAAGCCCTTCTTGTCATGACCAAAGCTACAAGTAAATTATATAAAACATAATCTACATGTTGTGACAAGATCAACTTTAAAACTGTGTTCAGTGAAATAACCATCAGGGTGTTGATTACTGTGATCTGTAATTCCTCATATTTCCTATAGGGGGACTAGATTAGCGGATGAACCAAATGTGTTGCATTACCAGTATCAACAGATATTTTTTACATTATTTAGAGGGAAAATTTTTATATTAATTAACTTAGTTAATGACACATCTGAAGAATAATTGCTTTTTAAATGTATATTCTCACTACTTTCTTGGTGTGCTGATGCCGAGCACAGTTTCCATTCTGTGTGAAAAATCTCAGACAGTATCTGGTTGAGCTACTCACTGAAGTTTTCACACTGGAATTTACCCCCATAGTCCAAACCCAAAGAAAAAAAGGGTCAGTTGAACAACATGAAGAAAATTGCAATTTAAATATTCATAAGGCTCTTTGTCTTTTTCTCTCCCATTTGTGTCTGAGAGAAATCTTTCTATTCCATTGTGGATTTTGGCAATTACCTCTTACTGTAACCTCCATGTGTCCAAAGTCTCACCCGTTGCTCTTGAGAGGCACGAGCAACCTTAGCATAATTGCGGGGTTGGAAGCGAATGCCAGCACATTTGGATACCCCCTCAAGTTGACATCATTTCACAATTGTTGTATAGAGGCGCGTCTCTACATTGTCTACCGCAGATTAATCCTAATGCCAAGGCTGTGCAGTCAAAAGAAAAAAAAAAGATAATTGTTTAGTTGCATGTCACACTCTGGCATAATGAGCAATTGTTAAAGCCAATGGAGTAAGGTAAAAATAGTTTTGTTTCTTTTTCCTGCAACTCTTTTCTCCTAATTTGGTTTTTAAAAATAGATGCACCTTTATAAAAGGCATAGTAGCAAAGTATAGCTGGCTTTGGGCCAATTTAAGCTTATAAAACTATGATGTACACAACTATGTGTTGTGACAGCCCTCCCATTATGGCGAACAAGGGCTCAGGCAGGATGTTGGCAAAAAGCTTGTGCTAAAGGCCATCTCGACGCCAGTCCTGTCACACAATCCTTCCAATGGGCCACAGGGAGTTCCATTCCCTAGTGTCTCTATTCTCTAAGTGCCAATTACACCATCCAATTGAATTATGCCCTCGAGTGGTGTTATTAGCAGCTGTTGAGGGATCTAAACATTGTATTCATTACGGTTTGCTCACAAAAATGATTGAGTGATCCAGCAGGCTAATTACCATGTGAATAAAATAACATGCATAACAAATGTAGATGTTTGTTACCTCCACACAACTCTAAAATATCCATTCTGCTACATTTGTTTCGTTTCTGAAGTGTTATTTTGGGCTCAATTATTGCATGTCAATCTATGCTCTACTAAAATATATTTTAGGATGTAGCTAGTTTTCTGTGAATTATAAGCTCAACATCTTCTATCCATTTTTTTTTTAATTTTGCTTATCTGTGGTCAGGTCCCAGAGGCAACCAGTCCAGGAGTGAAAGTCATACATCTGTGGCTCTAATACTGATACGACCCTTTGTGAGCATTTGAAGACACTTTGACGACTCCCTTTCGAATGCCATTCACAATTAAGTTGCCAAAAGTCTCAGACAAGTTTGCTACTGACTAAAGTAGGAAGAAACACTGGAAATATATTCTTGGCTTTACTCTTGATTTCTTGGACTGCAGTAACTCTGCAAGCACCTTACAGAAGTTAGACGCTATATATCAAGACCCTAAGATTCATAACTGGCTGTAACTACCATACTCATCACTGCACCCTGTATTCACTGGTCAAGTGGTCATCATTAACTTCACACACTCTCACACTGGTACATTTTCATCTTTAAATCACTTCTTGGTCTGTTGCCTTCATACATCTCCTATGTCACGTCGTCAGTGCAGCTACCAGCATGCACTCTCAGGACATCATTACCTGCAGCGTCCCCTCAGTGCGGACTGAATTTGGCAAAGGGACCTTCTCTTACTCAACTTCTGTAAACTGGAACATCTTGCAAAAAACTGAAGCTCTCAACCTTGACCTCTCTGAGGAATTTTAAACAATTGTTAAGTTCATGTCATAAATCAATGCAGACATTTTCCTGTTTTTAGTATTTTAACCCGTTTCATAATGTAGCTAGATTTTATTTTGTTTTATATCACGACTTTTATTTACTTTTCATTTTATATGCTTTTCATGACTGTTTATTACTGTGTACCTCATCTGTGTGTTTCTTAAACATGTCTCTCTTGAACATGAGTCCTCGTGACTCAGTGAGACTAACCTGTGTAACTGAAGATTGAATGACTAAATCATGCCATGTTTTCTTGCTTTTAAGACTTTAAAATGGATCAGTACGATGAACAGAGTGCATTGTTGTCATAACAAAACAAAAATACACTGTGTTTAATGCAACCAGTATCATTACACTATTTTTGTTCAGTATATTCATATTTACAGACGGGTAGTCTTAAAACAGATGAGTGCTGAGGTGGGTGGAAAATGTTGGGCTTAGTTGGGAGTGTAACAAATTTGCTTCAAGGACCTTCTAAGGGTCTCGGGCCAACTTTGACGTAAACCAGTAGATGAAAGCAAATCTAAATTCATAATATAAAGCCAAAACCAAACAAAACTCTGACAAATGTCCAGTTTTTGGAGACTATGTTTCCTTCTACGACTCTCGATATAGATAGTCACACCGAGCCCTGGGTTCTTCTTGCTTTGTGCCACAGCTGAGTGGGCTACTTGTGTCCCACTTTGCGTCACAAAGCTCTCTCTGTGGGAGCGAGGGAGCTTTGTATCAGCTTTTTGTGACACGGAGCCAGCTGGCAGAGTCTCTCCACTCAGTGAAACAGCCAAAGGTTTCTGCATGACCTGGTGGACTGCTCTCCTCCTGAACACTCTCTTCCGGACTCTTAAAAAAAAAAAAAATATATATATATATATATATATATATTTTTTTTTTTACCAAGCACAGTATAGGTTTCAATTGCAGGTGGGTCAGATGTGGTGCTGCCACTATGTGGGTCAGAACCAGAATATAAACAGATTTCTTATGGTGCACTCAACCCAGCCAGGAAGTAACGGTCTTTTGTTCATCTGTAATTTTGCTCTTTGGTAATATCTGTGCAAATCATAAGCCCACTGTTGACTGCAAAGAAAACAAAAACTGTTCCTTTGTTTTAACTGCAAAGCTGCTGGTCTGGACTCTGTGTGTTTGTTGCTTTAAATCAATTCTGAACCTTGCTGCTTGTTTTTAATTATTATTTTTTTATTTTATAATATGCCAGCAAATTTTTATTTTCCTACCAAATACTATCAATCTATGACTCTACCTTTTAATATATAATAAATGTGGCCATGCACGCTGACTGTCAGTAGAAAATATCTGATTAGAAATCTGTGTATTTTGTAGTTTAAAGCGTCCCAATGCCAGTGATTTATTCTGTCCGAGCCAAAAAAAAAATCAAAGATAGGTGGATAATTGTAAGATCAGTTGAAACCTAATCTTATCTCTTCTCATTCTGAGCTTTAAAGTACTTCTAATTATACATATTTAATTCCTAGCCAAGCTCAAAGCTTTAGAACAGTTCACGTATGTGTGCTCACATAAAGGAGGTTCTGTTGGGCTATTTGAGTTCAGGAAGCATGTGGATTGAATTAAAAATGTGAAGAAAAGTTTGATCTAATTAATGATCGTCAGACACCATGAAAGGCGGTGGATGCAAGGGTCTTGTTTATGTGTCTGTGCTGGTAAGATATCTTTATAACCACTGGAAGAATTTTTACAAAAGTCTCAGAAGTAATTTTTGTGGGTGTCTTTTAAGATACAGTCAGTTGTATAGTTGTCAAATGAAAATGTGACGTTCATTATCGTGTTCACCAGGTAGATAAGTTGCACAAACTAACAGGAGCACTGACTGAACATCTTCCTCCCCCCGCCCCACGTTAATTTTTTGTCTCTGGAGCATGATTCACTTCCTGTTCACACTGTCATGTGACTTACAATAAAACCTTTTTCTTTTTTTTTTTTTTTTTTTTTAAACAAAAATATATAACCATTTAAACTATAAGAACAGGTTGCTAAACATCTGACATGTAGTCATACACTAATACAATGAAAAATGAAAAGTTCTTCATGACCCCAGAGAGACATGTGCAATGCTCTGGTGTTGCCATGGAAACATGTAAACAAAAACTCTGCCGTGGTCACTAAAGATTTTTCATATTTAGCCCTGCAGGGTAAATAATGCTGAGAAACTGTTTTGTTTCCCTCCAGCTAAAGATGGTTTAGAACGTATGTGTCAAACTCGAGGCCCGGGGGCCAAATGTGGCCCTCATTGACATCTTATTTGCCCCCCATGATTTTATTTTAAATGTAAAATACTTTTTCACTTTAATTTTTTCAGTTATCTTTGATTATGATGTCAAAAGTGCAACGGAGAATGTCAAATGAGACCAGTCAAACTTTTGCTGAGGAACCTGCAACCAAGAAAAGATGTTGGGTATCTAACTTGAGCTAAAACTTGGGTGAAAAATCCATTGGGGTCTGGTAGGTCTGGACCCTCTCAAGTTTGGAAAAAACAAAGATGGACCCACCCATTAAATCATTTGAGAAAACTATTACCGGGTATGTTAAGCAATATAAGGAAAGAAAACATACGCATCATTTACTGTATATCGGCAGTATGATACATTTATGGCTTTTGAAATTTTTATTTAGAGCTTTAAAATATTGGAAAATGTCTGTGTCAAGTATTCAATGACCACAAAAAGTAATTTATTAATTTATCTTCAATGTGATTCTAAACCAGGGGTGTCAAGCTCATAAAAAGGGGGCCAAAATTAAAACCTTTTTCAAACTAAGGGCCGGAAACACAAAACTGGCTATAACTTGGTCAGTTTTACAGACATGGAGCTAAAAAGTTTGGGATGGCATCAGCTGAGAGTCATTTACAACATGTACTCTGAGTGCTACTAGGCTGTACTGGAGCCTTGTTTAAAACTTTGGCATTAATTGTTGTTACCAACCCTACAGACGTTCAAACACGAACCTCTGAGAGGTCACCACGTGCGCGTGCACACGCACACACACCACTGATTTAACTTTTGGATTCAGCCCAATTCAGGATTGCTGCCACAGATAATCATCTAGGACTAAATTGGTCATAACTTAGTCAGTTTTACAGATATTGAGATAAATGTTTTCGTTGAAGTAGCTGATTATGCAACATATTTCTTAACAACTTTGCTTTGCAGGGTTTTAGACGATATGCATTTTTTTCAAGACATCTAGTTTTGTTTTTTTTATAAGTTTATAATAATTTTTAATAGACAAGTGGGGAAAACAAGTGTTCTCTGGCTTGAAGAGGAAAATGGATTCAACATAAAGGCCAAAATGTAAAACTTTGTCCTTTTCCCATTTTTATAACCATTTTTTCCCCCTGTACAATTAGCAAAAACTAACACAACTGGGAGAAGCTCACACGTTCAATTAAAATTTTAACAAAATCATGTCACATAAATCAAATTAAGTCTATGGCTGCCTCCATCTATCAAACACAAGTTTGGAAACTCCAATTTTTTTTTCTGAGGCAGAGTGCGTTGAGTTTTGATATGCTGGTTTGTGTGTGCGTGCGTGTGTGTGTGCACATGTTCATGACCCTGCCATCGCTGTACAGCAGATAATCCACATCTTGGGCAAGCACAATCCGCACTCTTCCAGAACGCTGCAGAAGGTAATTACAAATTAGGCCAACCCTTGGATCAGAAGGCAGGCAGCATTCTCCAGCACATCCTATCATGCAGACTTTCTGCGGCCAAAATAGGCTATAGAACGAGTGAACAATGAGTCAGACCTCCCCAGTGTGACAAAAACACAAGCAGGCATCTTGTGCTCGGCCCGTTGGGGACTGCTGCCCTTGGTGGATGGCTTAACAGTGAATGAACCAGAGGTCACTTTCTACACTGCATAGTGAGCAATGGTGGAGAGGTATTCAGTTTACAGACTGTAACACAAGCCATTTTAAACTTTAGGTTCCTTGGAACTGTGTTGTATGGAACACATTGACATGAAGATGGACGGGGCAACTATTAACTTTGATTGTCCGAATTGTAAGCTAGAGTCTGCGTACGAGGGACATGGGGCTGTACCTTTAATCTGAAGGACCTGCCTACACACTCTCTCATGTTGCACCAATGTTGTCACGTCCATCACATTTTTTATCTTACAATTATTCAAGGGGGGCGCCCTATACTGTCAATGAAACCGAGTGCCCCGCCTATGGCGG
>JARVGS010000001.1:16255111-16269797 GCA_031762315.1 Hypsolebias antenori | reverse complement strand
AAACACAAATAAACTCAGTAAAATAATGAAAATTTCTGAAAAACACTGCCGTTTCGGCCGATGACGTCGCTGGGGGGGGGGCCGGATACGCGAAACGCCGGTTACCGGGAACGCCGGTAACCGGGGGTCACCTGTATATGATTATTGTGAGCCGTAACTGGCAGGAGAATAGTAGCTGAGGATAGTCTGAGGAAGCGTGCCAGCAACAATACTAATAAGGTGCCTGAGAAGACTGTTGAATAGTCATGAGGATTATTAATGATGACTTAAGTTAAGTTTGTGGTGGTGTCTGTTTTGCTCCTAACTTTTAAGTCCAGGATGTCTGTTTCTATAGGACTGACTTTTTTTAAACTGCTTATCTTTTGGGTTGAATTGTTCCTTAAGTCAAGATAGACCAGCATTTTGTCTCCCCACATAAAAAAGATTTTTAAAACTTATTCTTTGACTAGTAAAAAGCTGAAGTCCAAAGTAGCTTGTAACTTTGAAGGATACTTGTTTGTTACAAACCCAAAACTTGTTTGCTCGCAAAAAGTGGAAGTATTGGCACCCTAATTTGTATCCTGCTGGCTATTAACTTTGATGGTTAGTAGCATTTTACAAAGATAAGCTAGGTTCCTAAAATTGAAAACTCCAAGAAAAAGTACTACATAACTAGTCATTTTGCAACTTTCTAAGAACTTACTATGGGTAACATTAGAGGAATGTGAAAAAGATGATTTATTTCCATAATTCGTCAGCTAGTAAAAATCAAATCTAACATATCTTTAGCTATTAACTATGAGCCTCCTTCACAACTTTTCAGTTGAATCTATGATGAAGACCAAAAATAACACAAAGTATGTTGTAAAGAACAAAAGGATTCCTAAAGACCTATTAGATGAAAAAATGTCATACAGTAGATGGAAAACTGGAATAAGGTAGTCCTCAGCTCCTGTCTCAAGTCATTGCTAGTATTTTTCTCCCCTGTTGCCTAAAGTTAAAACTTTCAGACACTTCAGGCCTGCCACATCGTTGGTCCTCTAATTGTCAAAGTTTCTCTGCTTTTTAAAGCAGAAACTGTACAGTATGCTATGATATTGTTCAATACAGACAGAAAATAAGGAAAAAAACAAGCTGAAGTCTAAAAATAAAAATACAAGACCTTCATAAACACTGACTAAGGTCCTTATAAAAAATTACAACAAATGTTTTCTTGGAAAGCGTAAAAAATGTGTGGTAAATCTTTTGACCAGTTTTGTAACTTTGTTTTTGCTGGGTTAATTTTTACAAAACTTTTGCTATAGTTTTGACATGACCTCCTGCTGTATGTTCATTTTAATTTAACAGTATGTGTAGTATTATTAATTACACCCTGAAGAGAGAGTTTTCATTTTTACCAGCCTCTGTTACGTAACACTTGCTATTTGCCTTTCTGATTCAATCCAATACGTGTTCCCCGCCAGCAGCCTTCATCGCTGCAACTAGATTTGAATCCAGCTTTTATTTAATGTCTAGGAATAAATAAATAGCAGTTCAAAGCTGGCATACGAGTGGCTCTTCATTCTGCGTCCAGGGGCTAGCCCGCACACTTTTGCCTGAGTCAGAATTTTCATCTTCCTGGACTCCCCAGCTGCTTCCATCGTCGCAACCCTTCACTAGCGCAGATGGCAGAAGGGTCGAAGCACTTTAATGAATTTTCAAAGGCGTTGCGTTGGCAATATTAAAAGGAGCTCCTATACTTAAACATGTCTGATGCCAGATGTCACGTGGATGCGCAAAAAGTCATGGGAATGCACCTTTAAAGGTCCAAACATGAACTCTAGCTAAATTGTGTGAGAGGATGCAAGCACACAGCACATTCATATTACTCTTCCCAAAAACCAATAACATCTACAGATAAAGAGAAAATGCCACATCCTCTATACCGTTGGATAGTTTTAATTAACTCCGTTAGAATGAGGAGCTCTCGCTGCAGGTCAAAGGTCAGTTTTAATGATGAGCTTACATATGGCAGCCAGCAACCTGCCTTGCAAGGGAAACAGGCGGCACTTCTGCTGATCCATCTGTCCCATGGTAATGACTGCACCTGGCTCCGCACAGGCCAGCGCACACAGGTACCGGAGCTCTTGGAACAAGATCGGTGCACAGAGAAACACAATTAAAAAGCAATAACAGAGCACATCTTGCATTTATGTTGTTTACTTGTTATGTCTAATTATGTGTTTGAGTCAGAGAGATAAGAACTCCTTCCTACGAGCCTTTTAGACAGCACAAATGTTTGCTGTGCAATGAGGCCCTAAATGGTCACGATGTTGGATCAGATTTAATTTCATTTGGAAATGAAGTCAGTTGCTTGGCATGTCCTTATGACCTATGTTAATGGGTTTCTTGTGGGTAAAAGCCAAAATTTAGTGGCCTGATTTGTGCTTTGTGAGTTGGGTGTGTAACATCCCTGAAGTCCCCCTGTTTTGACTTCTCCAGCTCACGCTAACAAAGAAAGAAATGACTCGTTTTATTTTTTTGACTGACCTTGATCAGACCATTTTGACATGCCTGTTTTAACAAGAAGCGAACAGAAGAGAACACTGTGCCGCTAGAAGTATCGAGGCTTTTGCTGCCCCTTTGTTTAATACTTCCCTCTCAGCGCCATCCTTCCTTCGGCTTCTCCCCAGGCAAGAGAATCTTTATCCCACCTGCGCTAGATGAACTCAAGGTCAGGATTCAAACTAAAACTCATGGGTCTCTAATCTCTCAACTCCTGATCAAGGATTGCCACAGTTTAAAAAGTCACATGAATTCATTTTTAATTTTTTTTCCTTCCCCTGACGGACTGTATCAGGACCAGTGGAAATATGGCATTTAATGTTATAGGAAGAAAAAAAGACCAACCATTTTCAGTTCTAGGTATTTATTTGTCAGAAGATAGTTAAAAAAAAAAAATCTGTTTTTTAAGATTTTACAACATCTTAAGTCCTATCTCAAGCACAAAATCACACTCAATCATATTGTTAGTTATTGATAAAAAATAAGGCAAACTGGAAAAGTTGTGTAATAAAAGTACATCTTAACATCAAAATAGACACGAAAACCTCAGGAACATTGTACTCTGAACAGATAAGTTGTTTGGCCATAAGACACAAGTCAAGATGGTGTATAGGTAGGGCAGCCAACTTGGGACCAGAAAGTTGCGGTTTGACTCCCCGCCATGCCCACATGTTGTTGTGTCCTTGAGCAAGACACCCAATCCTTAATTGCTCCCTGGGTGCTTGCATAGCTGCCCACTTCTCCGCCTGGGTGTATTTCAGGTGTGATTGGTTGAATGCAGAGAACCAATTTCATCATTTTATGGGAACATACAATGATGGCATCACATAGCATTTATATACAGTAAGTGCTATGTGATGCCATCTAGGCCTGTCATGATAACTTTTGCTTTGCGATTAATTGTCTCTGAAATTATTGCGATAAATGATATTGTTTGAAATTTTACAATAATTAGTAATTATAGTGAAATTTAAGATTGTTTTCTATCTTATCTTAATTTGTTTTGCATGTAGTACCCTTTTTGACTATCAGATGGCAGTATAAAAACCAGATACGACTGTTTGAACTGAAGGATGAATACTGAGGGAGAGGGCAGCCCGTCTCTTTAAGAAAATGGGAGGAAGGTGCTTTGGAGCTTTGAAGACGGAGGTTTTTTCCCCCAAGGTTGGCCTGTCAGCTTAGCTCATAGTTGAGCTTCTTTTAACAATCCAGAAGTATGATTTTGGATGGTAAAAACACATTTTAAAGAGAAAGGGAGTGGTCAGTGAAGAGTACCGGAGTTGAGCTGTGTCTTCGGTAGAAACAGAGACACAAAGAAATGATAAAGCCGGTAAATGAAAATGAGGTTGATAATTTTAATTTATCATGCGATTAATTGATTTATTGTTTATTGCAACAGGCCTACACATAGCACTTATACTGTTTAAGTCCATGTTTGGTGTAAACCAGATGCTACAAATCAGCACAAACACCTTGGGGGTAGACTTGGACTTGTTTTTTAGCTACAGAAGCTGAGCATCTAAGTAACTTGCATGAAGACTTGGCAAAAGTTTATAAGCTGGATACCCTTCCTGATGCAACCATAAATCACCAAGTTACCACAGCCCTCTGTGGAGCAAAGAGCTGCTATCTACGGTGCCGAGGGAGCAGATGGTGAGGGTTAAGGGCCTTACTCAAGGGTCCAGAGTGGTGGGGGGTGGAGGCAGGTGTTGGTTGTATTACCTTTCCCACCTACATTTTGATGTTGTCGATCGAGGGAGTCGAACCATAAGTCGAACCTTAGTCGATCTTCTGATCACAGGCTCACCTTCTCTAACCTCTGCGCCACCATACAGTATACTGTATAGAAAAACACTAATAAGAGTTAATGATGGGCTACTAGATGATAGCATGCACTTGGTTTACGTACTTACAGCTTTTTGTTTTTGATTTTTTTTTTTACTTATTTGTGTTAAGTAAATAACATCATAGTGCAATGTTGTCTTTTTGTACTCAGGGTTAGATTTAAACAACCTAACCTGGTAAAGACCAGATATTTTTATGTCTTCGTACATAAAACCCTAAAACTGAAAGTGGTTGGATGTTTTTTTATAACTAACTTTTTCATTGTTACATTTCTTTCTATGCTAAATATTTAAGCTTGAATACTTTCTTGGAAAATATGAGCAGTGCATAACATTTAAAAAAATGTATCCACGCCCCTATCTGTAACCACAGCTGACTGAAAAATATTGTGATTATTATATTCCATGGGCCACACAGTCATGCTCCGCACACAGTGTGTCTCATTTATAATACTCAGTGTTAAGAACATCATGGTGAGAGAACAGTGGATTCTGGAACAAATGGGTTCATCACAATCAATATATTGCTGTTTCCAATGATATCAGAGAAGCACCTTTTCTGATACCATATATTCAAGGTTCAAGGTTCTTTGTCATTTGCATCACATGTGATACATGAGGTGGAACAAAATTATGTACACAGAGTCCCAGTTACATTCAACGATAAAAATATAAAATGTAAAGAAATGGTAAATAAGGATCTAAGCTATACACAAAGATGTTAGTTAAACGAACACCAAACTGTACACTAAAAGATCTAAGATATATGCTAAACACTAATAATGTAAAGCCATACACCAAACAACAGCAGCACGAACATCCTTTAGTGTTTTAAACATGTCGTCTTGTATGACTAAGTGCTGAAAGAACAATTGCACAAAGTACTTAAGATCCTGGAAAGGAGTTCTGTAGAGAACAGTGCAGCACTTCTAATCTTAAACAGGTGAGGTCTCCAACAGGAAATGAACATCTGCCACAGCTATAAAGGAGCATTCCTTGTTCCTTCCCTGTCTCACGCCTGAGCAGCCTTCAAACTGGATAGATCCGACTCTGACAACTGCCTCATGATGTTTGAAGTTTCTCTAACTGCGCTATTCGAACAAGTCCGCACCTCAGCATGAAGAGTGGATTTAAACAAATCAAACTGTCTTTCTTCCCCCTTTTCTTTTTCAAATGGAACAAAGAATTTCAGGGTTTCATCAGACTAGAAGAGTCCTGGCCATCTGGAGCTTCTGTCAGGACTTTTCCAAATCCTTTTTCTGCAGCAATGGATAAAGAAGGAAATGTTTATTTCAGCTCGTGGTGGACTGTGAGCACTCTAGAGTAAATTGGTGATGGAAGGACAGCAGCAATTTTTATTGCGATGCCAGTTTCTGGTTTTCCCTCTGTATTGAGACCTTTTTCAGCTAACTGGATCTTAGCCAGCCTGAGCCATTCTGTCCAGTTATGTGGCACTGTAACAAAAAACAGCTGCTGCCATTCTACTCTGGCAAATAGGTTAAATGATGAAACACGGCTTCAGTCCTTATTTATTTATTTCTTTTTAACTTGGGTGCTCAATATTTATCTGTTTCTTTACGGCTGCTGTCCGACTCCACTGCTTTTGATTTCCAATTAGTGGCCATTCAGTCCTGCAGCCATTTTGAACAGGGAGACGTTTCTCCGGCTGTTGCTCTCTCAAGCTGAGTGAGTGTATGCAAACAAGATTGTATGTGATACTAAGTGACTAGAAAAAAAAGCAAAGCCACCAATTTTTAAAAGGATGTCTGCTCCGCTGATTACTGAAATTAATTTTTAATGAGCACAAAGAAGATGGACTGCAGCAGCTAAATTGAGTGCCTTTAAAGTAGAGCTAAATGCAGGAGTGGTAAGTGTAGTTTTAGGCTACTTGCGCTAGATAAATGCATCTTACAGCTAGTTGTAATTATTTTAGGGAAAAATAACCTCATACTCTTAAAGTACACATAAAATGTGCTCTGAAGTCTTCATGCCTAAAATACTATGCAGAACTCTAAAAGAGATATATTTTAGTATGTCTTCCTATAAAAAGAAATCAACATCACCAAGTAGATATGGCAAAACTAATATTTTTAATGAACAGAAATGTCAAAAATGCAGCACAGGAAATATTTCCTGATACTACTCAACTTATTTATCTGACGAGTTAAAACTTGTAAGAGTGGTAGAGTCAAACAAAATTTGATCAATAAATATTTCAACAGGAATTTTCAAAGGTTGGCAAAAACTAATTTAAGTAGTTTATATGTTTTTTGAATTTGAAGCCCCAGTTTTCATACATTTCTTGCAAGATCAAAATGTAGTGAGCAGCGTCTTGGATAAACAAGAAGATGCTATGTGCGTTGGAGATTCGAGGGGAATATAAAGTTTAAATTATATACTTATCCAGCAGCAAAGTAATAATAACAATAATAATAATAATAATAATTTATTCAATTTGTACTACATTTAACAATCTCAAAGTGCTACACTATAAAACATATAGAGAGAATAAAACATGGATTAAAAAGTAACTTGAATGTTTTGAAATTCAGGGTCTATAGAAAGGGTATAAAGATATACATAGTCTATACAGGCACTGGCATGTTCTCAACAAACGACAGAAAAGGCTATCAGGTGTCCCAGAATCTTCCTACAGAACCCTTCAAGGTGTATCTGATTTTTCCCAGATGGATATGGTACATGACCTCTTATCCATTGTATATAGGCTAAGGGTGTTGGCCCTTCCAATTGCACAAGATGAACCTCCTGGTCAGAAAAAAGCCAAAGGCAATCACATCCTTTTCATATTTGCTGAAGGATGTATCCACAGGGACCACCCAAAACAGTGAGATGAATGATGATGAGTGAACAGTTTTGTCACATATTCTAGAGAAGGTGGCAAAAATAGATTGCCAAAAATTCTACAGTTTTGTACAGGTCCAGAATGTATGCATGAAGTGTAACTGGTGTTTGTTTACAACAATTACATGTGGGGTCCAGGTTGGCTTTGATCTTGGACAGCTTGTCTTTGGATCAGTGCAGCCTGTACACTACCTTGAATTGAATTACATCATGTCTCAGGCAGATTGAAGATGAGTAAATGAAAATATCTAACATTGTTGGATAAATTAAACTATGTCTTATAAAATTTTCCATTGTTGTCAATTATATGATCCACTGCTAACAGTAGCACTTGAGATGTCACAAACCACTCCAAAAAGAGCTAAAGCTAGTTAGCTGCTGCTGTCACTGTGCATGCTAATAACAAAATAGATGGCAATATAAAGATTTATACAATTTATTTTTCTTGTACAATATTCCACTTTGGTTTTGGCTCTGCTCAGGTTAGCTGTTAGCTCATCAGAGTAAACTGTTCAAAACTGAGGTTGTTCACAGAGCTTTATGTAATAAATGAAAATATGATAACATCTGAATAATTTATACCCATTCTTCAAAATCCCACTTCATATGAACTGAATTGCCATTTTAACAATGCACGATTTCACTGGTTTAGTTTAGAAACAATAAAAGGCTTTAAATCATTTGAAATTGCCAGATACTGAGTTTTGTTTTTGGGTTCAGGTGGTCGAGGTATGTTGTCGGTCACCTAAAGATCTACTGTAGCTCCATTTATTCTTTTAATATTGTGCCTGTTGTTGTGCAGCAAGTGCAATGTGATGAATGAGGCGAGTCAAGAACGACTGTGTCAAAAGAAGCCTCCTGCAGGGAAGCTGACGTCCTTGTATAAAAGCTGCAAAGTCTCAGAGGACTCACAACAAAGCATCCCACCCCAAAGATCCCACCAAGGACAGAGGATGGTCCTTACATTTAATCCTAAATCACAGAGAAGGTCAATTCTCTGCTACCGCACATTTCTTTCAACAATTTCACAGCTAACTAGCTTTCTGGGCAAAAATTACAATACTGTTAAGAACAATAAGATTTTGAAAAATTCATGGTAACAATTTAAAAAAAGAAGGTGACATATTTCGCTCAGGTCAGAATTTTCAAAACTTATAAAAATATTGTCCTGTTGGACAACAGGTTGAACAGGATGTGACTTTTAATGAACAACAATTGGTTCCAGTCAATGTTTGTAGGAAAATACCAAAGCCAACCTTTTTCTTAAATAGCTCAGGCCTTAATTGGAATGTTAATCACTAAATTATGTCATACTTAAATGCTTTTGAAACTTTAAGGTCGCGTGGTCGACACTAGAATCAGAGATTTGATTAATCTCAGAATAGATAAAATATTTTCATTGTACCTCCAATGTTTATCACTTAGGAGCGCAAAAACATGTTCACGGGTTCAGTGTGTTTTTATCTGGGTTTCATTAAATGTAGCATAGGTCTGTATAACATGGGTCTATATTAAGGTAACATTTTGTATTGATGTATACTGGATGAGCGTTTGTATGGAAGTCAAGAGAGGACATGCTTAGAAATGTATTTCATGATATCTCGAGCTAATGAGTTATTCACCTTGTTTTGTGATGAAGCTTGTTTTGCTGTGATAATGGTTTAGTCATGTCATTATCTTAAACTACCAATTGTTTCTCGAGATAATGGGTAAATATATTAGGTTACTTTGACCTTAAAGAGCTCTTTTTTGCCAATAACTAGACATTATATTAAAATCACAATTTAAATGCATAGTACTTCACCAGAACAGTCATTCAAGCAGCACATTCAAGCTCAAAATGTTGCATCATGGTACATCCATCACTGATGAACCCATTACTGTTGCAGACCAACACCCATGTGTCGTGAGAAAGTTCAATTTTTAAAAAAGAAGTTTCATAAACTTTTTATCTCCTTACACCATAGAGTACAAAACAGCAATGGAGCCGCATTTACAGATTTTTCTGCATTTCTTAATTTAATCCAATCCTGTCACCAAAAACTTTGTGTGCTGAAATGTTTAATACCTGAGGGTACACTGTAAACGGCATACACTCCCCACCAGGAGCAACAACTGTTTTTGAGAAAGACTAGTGTGGAATCGCTGTCCAGCAGTTTTGCTAGAACTGTGTGTGTGTGTGCAGTCAAAGAGTAGCTGATTAAAAAAAACATGATAATCCAGTCTATATTTTTTGTGGAAAGCTGATTGTGCATATTTCCAACTGAACAAATTGCGGTAAATCAATCCTATGTATTATCTGTTTAACTGGAAATTGTGAACTTTTTTTCTTGTTTTGACCCAGTCAGAAATTGGGAATTTGAGGATCAATTTTTTGTATTCACATTTTCATTTTTAAAAATATCAGTAGTAACAAAATACAACTTTTTAATGTGTTTGTGCCTTTTTTTATTCTCCTCATTAGACATTTTGAAGTTGCAGTAGTCCTTAAAGTTATATCAGGTACTTGTCAGTCTTGCAAAATGTGAGTAAATTATTGCAGTTTTTGGACTTGCCTTCAAACTATGGATAAAAAAACAGCCACTTGATTACTGTTGCAAAGCTATTTTGGTTCTTTTTGCAATGCTTGGTCAAGGCAAGATTTAACAAATCCTACACTAAGACTCATGACTGAACAGTGACATGTTCACTTTATCGCATTAAAGAGACTTTTATTAGTTACCCACCAACGCTGACAATTCCAAACGTCCTAAAATCATCCTGTCCAAACAGAAAAGACGACATGAAGAAGAGATGGTGTGTGTGTCTTTGTTTTAGTATTTTTTTGAGCTGTGGAAAGTTTCTATACCATGTTGTGGGTTCCACACAGCATAACTAAAACCTTCAAAGCAGCTTATCTGCTTAAAACAGGAGAGAGAGGAAAGGGTGGAAAAAATGTTTGAGTCTTCTATCTATTTCCTGGTTCACAGTGAGGGCTTATTGAACACATTGGGTTCTCTCAAGATTCTCTCTCTCCAACATCCCTACTCGTCTAATCTACTTAGGCCTCCACTTCCTCCATTGGTTTTGATTGGCTAGGCATCCACATTTTCTCCACAAGACTGAGAGAAATCAATAAGCCTCACTGCAGTGCAAGAATCTCTTTTAAAACAACAAAATGTGATTAGAAGAAGAAGAAGAAATTTCCGATGGTTGAGAGTGTAGTATTTCAGGTTGCTACTTTTTCTTTGTGGCATGTTGGCTCAGTTAACAAGAAAACCACGAGTTGTTCTTTTCAAAGACATTTTTGTTAAAGTGTATTTTCAGATTCTAAATGCACCAGCTTTGTCTAGTTTTAACCATTAATGCCAGCAAGTTGTAAAATAATAAAAAAAAAAAATGTAGACATCACAGCTACTTTAGTTTTTTACTTGTTCCAGTTGGGCCCATCCAAGAATCTTTGTCTCTAGTGGTGCTTTGCCACGGTCTCGACTCTCATCAGTTCTGCACCACACTACACCAGTTAAAGGCCTGACCACTGCTGGTACCAATTCCCACTCAGCCCAGTTTATGGGACCATCTTGTTTGAGGTTCCAAGCGGACTGCATCAAGGTGCAGATTCTAATGTAAGCAGACAGCAGCCGTTGATGGGCCAATGGAGCTACGTCCATGGATGAACTGCCCAGCAAAACTGTAAACTACATCTAAACCTACATTTCCTCTCTGATTGTGTTGCCATACGGCACCACAAGAAATGAGTGCAGTTACAGGGAGATATCGGAGATGATGGGGCAGCATGACTACACCCGGACATAAGCAGTGCTGAGATAAGCTAAAGAAATTGAAGTCCAATTATAGGGTGATTAAGGACCACAATGAGTGGCATGACAATACCGTCCACTTTGAATTGACGATCCCACCCACACAGTGAGGAAACAAGTCACAGTGGCAAATCAACTACACCTGAGAAGAACTGATAAGGCAAGAGCCGAGTGGAGTCACACTTATCAATGGGAAAGCGGCATAGTTGTCTTTCTTCCAAACAAACACCAGTGCTAATGTCGCTGAAACCCCAGGTGCTTCTAGAGCCTCTTGAAGTCTGACATCAGTGCCTGCTACCTCCCTCTCCTTCTCCTCCTCCCCTGGGTCCAATTTTCCCTGCATGAAGCTTCAAGGTCCTCAGCTGAGCTCTCTGTTTAGCATCAACAGTAGCACAACAGTGTGAATGTGTGTCAGACAGAATGGTAATGAGTGTCTCAAACCAAACCCCATTCTTTTTTACCTCCCATTCTGTCTGAAAATAGATTTGTTCCTACATGCAAAACAGACATTGTAATCACATTTTCTCATTCTTGATGCATCTGGGGATTTGTTGCGTATGCACCAAAAATGTAAATGAATGCAGGAAGGCAACCATCATTGGTGATAAATCACATTACCACCAAAGTCTGCTTAGCAACACAACCAGGCTGCACTGTAAGCATCAGTAAAATTAGCCCTGAATCTACCAGCCTGACATTTTGCACACCTAGTTATTGTTAGTCCACATCATTTTCTTGTTTTATTGCACAACTACAAGTTTGTAAAACTGTATTTTGCAGACACCATGCTTTGTTTACCATAATATTAGCATATTTTTAAAATGTATTAACTTCTTTAACCAGGCAAATCCCATTGAAATCAGATCTATTTTGCAAAGGAGGCTTGAACCTGAAGTCAACCTAACTTGCACAGTTTTGGACCGTGAGAGGAAACTGGGGTACCTTGAGAAAAACCCAAGCAAACACGAGGAGAACATGAAACACAGAAAGACCCTAAGCCCAAACTTTGGAATGAACCCAGCATCGTCTTGTTGTGAAGCAGCAGTGCTAACCACTAATCTAGTGTGCTGTCCATTATGGCAAGTGTTGTCAAAAGAAAGGTTAAAGGCTTTAATTTTTTTTAATCAAACCATGTGTGGAAAAAAACAGATTAATCAAAGTTTTGGTAGCAGTGGCTACATATTCTCTGCCTTGCATGGCAATATTTTAAAATTTAGTACATGTATTGAGTACTAAGTGCTCAAACTGAAGAAACAACAAATACATCTAATGAATGCAGTACACAAAGATCAACAGGAAACAAGTAAGCTGGACACTGAACTTAAACACAAGTCTGTCATTAGAAAGCACCTCTCGTGTCGTACTAAGATTAATATCCAGTGTACCATAGTGGGCTCAGAAGCAGGTTTTCTTACTGTTGTGTTGGAGCTGGGCCTAATCACCTGCTGTGAACAAGCCAACTGATTACTGTGTTGCATCGAGTTTAATTTATTAATGATTTAATTCATCGTAAGCCAAATGGAACAGGTTTACAGGCTGCCAATTGTGTTCTAGTTTTATTTTCTCAAGTCCAAAGAGTTGGTGCAGCAGTTTATTTTGTTATTTTTTTAAAGGGGACACCAAGTCACAATGTTCTTCTCTATAAATCTTAAGAGAAATGACAATAGAGATGTTGTCAAGGGTTGCTTTTTCTGGCCTACCAGTTAATCTTTTGTTGAGCTAGTCTAAAGTCTTTGTGGACCAGGCAATACTGCCATTTTATTATGCCTTGGTATTGTACATCATGGACTAACAAGCTTGGGGAAATGTAGCCCATCTAAGCACACATGGTGAGATAATAAATTACCTCTCAGATTTATGGGAGAAATATTTTTTTGTTTTGTTTTAGCACATTTGTTTGCTCCTTGTGGTTATATAAGAGGTTAAAAACAGATGCATACTGGTAATGGATTAGGTTGCAACTTGCACTCCTGTTTGCTACCACCCTTAAAATCTTCAAACACTGACTAATATTAATGCAAGTTGTGCAAAAGTAGAGTCCACAGGGAAAACTTAGATACTTCTTGCACCCCCTCCACCTCCCTCCACCCCTCTTCCTTTTGACAAAGACTATTCTTAGTCCCCAAGTCAGTACAACACTAGTGGACCATCATTTTTCAAGCGAGCTTGTGACAATCTTAGCCTGTATTGAAGTTTAGCTTGCTGCATGTTGTAATTTGCTGACATTTCTTTGTTTTCTCCCCCCACCCTCTCTTCACCCCACCCCTCTGCTCCCTTATTCACCAATGGTATGCTCACAGATGTTGCCAACAATTCTGCACTAGGTAAGTCATTTCATTTTTCATTGTGCTGCCCTATAGAGTGAGAGTCATGTTTGAAATGTCTTGTTTTTGAGAGTGATGTGAATGTATAAATATATGTATAGTACAGAGGCACATAGAAGCAGGAGCAGAAGGGGACACTGGAAGGCTGCTGTTTGCAATTATGATATGCAATGTCCTGCAATCCTAACCTGTCCTGTTTCCCAAAGATGTGATTTATATTTTAAATCTACAATCTAATTGTAGGCTTTAAATTAGAATTTTATTCAAACGATTGTTCAAAGAATACATCTGGTGTTCATTTGAGGAAGAGGTACAGATTGTTTCCACACTGTGGTTAGTGTGGTATGACTTTGGGGCGACTGTGGCTGAGTGGTTAAAGCAGTCGTCCTCCATTGCAAGAGTTGGGGGTTCGATTCCACCAGCAGTCACATACCGAAGTGTCCCTGGGCAAGACACTGAACCCCCATTGCCTCCACTATGTGTCCCATCGGTGTATGAATATAATAAAGCACTGATTATTCTTTGTATAGATCTAGTAGAGTGCTGTATGAATGGGTAAATAAGGGCACAATTTGTAAAGTGCTCTGAGCATCTTGATAAGATAGAAAGGCACTGTATTACAGTCCATTTACATTCACCAAATAGTCTTAATGTAAGGTTTGAACCATGATGTATCTGTGTTTCAACTTTAACCCTCAAAAGGTGTGGACAGCGCTCATGAGCTGACAAAATTATTTTATTCCTACCAGATTATGTCATGTCTTGCACTGACAGCAATTCAAAAGTATTTTCTAATTTGTAGTGGACCTAAACTTTCCTTCTCTGACTTAAAAAGCTAAGTAACTGGTATGGTAATCAGATTTAAGTAACCAGATGCATAAAACGCTATCTGGTCCAATGACTAAACACACCTTTGATCTCTATTCCACACCCTGTAGTGCTATTGAGGGAATGTTCACTAAAACTTAACCTCGCCAGATCTGTCAACTGTCTCTTCTGAGAAACAATTTTGCCGTCCATTTTGCAATGACAAAAAGGAATAGAACCAAAGTAAATATGTGGCTGAAACATGCATTAGTGTTGTTTATAAAGCTCTCCATGGGGTTTCTTTTATCTCTCTTAGTTGTGAACTTTTCAGCACAGGCACAAACCTGATGTTAACATATGCAGACTTGGCAATTTTCTTAAAACTCTGGATATGAAAATAGTGACATTGTTAAGACATTTGGAACAATGAAAGAAACTGCAAAGGTGCCGTTTTCCATCCATCCATCCATCCATCCATCCATCCATCCATCCATCCATCCATCCATCCATCCATCCATCCATCCAT
>JARVGS010000001.1:15812607-15823817 GCA_031762315.1 Hypsolebias antenori | reverse complement strand
ATATGTATATACAGTATATATATATATGCAGCATATATATACATTATATATATATATATATATACTGTGTGTATATATATATATATATATATATGAATAAATGGTTGAAAAGAACTGTTCTTTCTTGATTTCTTGGTGTGGATCCTACATTTTTGAGGTCACCATGCGAGTTGTTGCCAAGCTGCCCAATCATTACCGCTTACTCAAGACTGATAAAGATAAATTTTGTGAACACAATGTACTAAAAATGGGTTATTGTGAGCAATATTGCAACCCACTGTTTCAACATATTTTCGTAAAATATCATACGGAGCCAGTAGTTTGTTTTTTTTTTCTCCCACGTATTGCTGTTGAGGTCATTTATGTAGATAAAAAAACCCGGGGCTGAAACATGTTGACGCTGAGCTTATATCGTTTTAAAAAGCTTTTAATATTCACCTCCATGGAATTCTCTCTTGGCTTTCAAAACATTATATTTTACAGTTCAATCATCAGTTAGAAGGGACCATTATCAATCCCTGTTTCACAAAGTTAAAAGAGGGACTGAATACATAAATTAACTCATTAATTCAAGTAGTTATCACACATTTACCAAAATATTATTAATGTAACTTCTGATTTTAGAAATAAAATGCCTTATACTGCAGCCCTAAAGCTATAACATTTGTTGCTACATGCTTTAAATCAAAACATTTAGATTATTCTGTGTTACAGATATTTATTTAGTTTTTATTGCCAAGTTTTAATAATAATTGCACTTGAGTGGGTAATAGTATTTATGCACGAGTGGTGCAAGTATAACTCTTCCCTAATGTGATGTGTCCATCAATATTTTAAAGCTTTTCTGCTTCATTGTTTTGTTCAGTTGAGAGCAGCAGCATTAAAAATCCATAGCATGCTCAACTAAAGCATAATGTATAGGTTGAGCTGGCTGTCCAATAAATAAGCTCTTGTTTTAGAGATGTGCTAAAATATGTTTTAGGCCTAAACTCAAACACCAGCAATACAAGACTGAAATATTCAGCAGTGTTTATACTTTTTGTTTAAAATCCCTTCCTACTGAAAACAAAGACCTGCTCAAATATTTAAAGTCAACATATGTAAAACGCAACAGATCAAACTTTCATTGGCAATACTGTGCTGAAGGGGCTATTTTGGTCAGCCTTCTGAAATGGACACATTCCACCTCCATGGTGGAATTCTATCATCTCAAAATGTTGCTGTATAGTTTGTTCCCACACAACAAACCATTTCATTTGAATCACTAATAAAAGCATTTTCTCTTGCAGTCTATCGACCCTGGTCAACAGTTCACATGGGAGCACTCCAACCTGGAGGTCAACAAACCAAAGAACAGATACGCCAATGTAATTGCCTACGATCACTCCAGAGTGTTACTCTCTGCTATCGATGGTACGTCTCACGCCAACGTCTTACCTCCTAACTGCTGCATTGATTTCACAGATGGGTTGTAGAAATGTGTTTTAAAGACTTTAGGGCTGCTACCACTCTGGTAAAATTACACTACAATCATAAAGGGAAAAACGAGGATAACTTGGATGGTTACAAATTATTCAGGTAAAAACAAGTATGAACTGTTAAAAAAACAGGATGTTTTACTAGAATGTTTCAGGGCACAAACAATGTTCTTGGAAGAAAACAATTCAGACGACCATAATTTCCGGACTATAAGCTGCCACTTTTTCACAGGCTTTGAACACAGTGGCTTATACAAGGCTAATTTATGGAATTTAACAAAAAGGACTAATGAGCTTCATAATAAATGTCTTACTTGGGGAGGAGGGCTCAATGAGACTGTCTGAATGAAAGGTTAATAAATAAATAAATTTGACCAATGAAATTACCAAACATGTCACAGTGAATCAATGAAACTGTTTCATTGGTCCCCTGGGGAAGGGGAGAAACTTCATTGCAGGCACTGGTCAGAAAATAAATAAATAAATACTGCACATATTTGTGTATGTTACTGGTATGTATTAAATTAAAAGTTTAAAATAATCTTTCTATGTGAATATCTCATGTTAGAACATGGATACTCACAGCTTATACAGGTGTGGCCTATATATGTACTTTTACCCCCTTTTTTTAAAATGTAGTGGGCGTGGCTTATAGTCAGGTGCGCTCAATAGTCCAGAAATTACAGTAGGTAAAAAAGTTAGTTGTTGTATCTTATAAACCCCATGAGGTAAGATGTCCCCACTTGCAGAGTTAGATGATGAGGATGCTTCCAAAGGCAACACTTTGAGAAAATGGTTATTAAACTGTTGGGGGAAAAAAGGGATCCAGAAAACGTACAGAAAGGACCATCTGACCTCAACTCTGTGTGAATTTAGAACATTACACATGCTAAAAACATGTAAATGCATGTAGATTGAATGTTTTTTTCTTTAAACTGCTTATTTTTAGAATAAATCATGGATAAGAGTCTGAAAAGAGGCATTTCTTATTCCATGCCTATTGAAAATAGAAAAAAGTAATACTTCGGGTGCAGGGACATTGAAACACTGCTGAAAGTAACATGACTTTGTTCAATTCAATTTTTACGTCATACAGACCAGCGTTTTAAGGTTCTGTGGGGCCTTAAAGATGTTCTGCACACAAACGCTTCCAATAAATAAAAGGACACTTAATTTGGCCTTCCAAAAGTACATGCCTATTTATGAGTTTATGATTAAACAACAATTAGGACCAGGTTTATTTCAGAACAAACTCGGAGTTGTAAAGAATAATTTGACAGCAACAGATAAAGACTTAAAAGAGCTTGTTTTGTCGCCTGTCAACCACCACACAGTTTAAGAGTTGATGGCGCTCCATTAGTCTGCCATATAAACACTTGTGCACAATCATGCAGGAGCCTTTATGTTGTTGAAAGTGAGTAGATCTTTGCCAGATGGACCCGAGGGACGTTCTCTCTTCCTTCTACAGCTTAAACAAAGCCTTTTGGCGAGCGGTCTGTCCATTGTTTACTTTGATTGAGTTCTTTGAATAAAAAGGGATTTGGGATTTAACATCAGAGATTCAAGTCGGAACATATTGATGTGGGGATGGATCAGCAGAATCTTCTGCAAACAGATGTCCTGATGCTTCAGAACGTTTGTAAACTTAATTGTCGCGGCATCACTAAAATTGCTTTGCTGTCGTGAATGACAAAGGGCGTCTCGCCAAGTTGTCTGAGCACACAAGCATTTGTTTAAGTAGAAGTAAACTAACACATTTTAAAAACAGAACTTTCATATTTTGATTAGTATGTAATAGATTTTGTTAATGTGTCAAATGTAGCACGATTAAAGGGATCTGATGGTCGATCCCAGTGTCAATCGTTAGAAAGCACAGTAACCGACTGCTGGTATTGTAAAGGTTTAATATTCAAACAAATGATTTACTAAAGTTTGAGAGGGATCACTACACATTAGTACCTGTGTTAAACACTACTGAAGTATGGCTATAAACATCAAAGTTCATGCTCAACAATCCAGGTAAAAAATACAACAAAGTTCAATCAGGTCATCTGGACAGTTTCTTTTTTTTTTTTTTGTCAAGACATTTCATCCTTCATCCAAAGGATTTCATCAGTCCGAGGAGCCACAATAAAATCACTCGCAAACTTCACTATGGGAATGTGCTGCTTGTGGGACTGAGTTTGTTGTGGCTTCTTGAACTGATGGACGAAACGTCTCAACAACAAAAAAAAAAAGTCCAGACGACCTGACTGATCTTTGTTGGGTCTTGCTATGAATGCAACTCTAAATGTGAAAATTTTCATAAACTTTTTAAATTGTCATTTTGAAAATGGAACAAGTTGAAAAAGCAACTTCATTTCAAGAAACGCATTGCTCAAAAGTGTGCAGCAACATTGAGCTGCCCACATATGTGCCTGCATTTTAACTGGCTTTGGTATTTTCAGGTGATTCTTAAAAAATAAAAATTGTAAAAATCTGCATAAACAAAGTTTCAAAATGTCTGGTTCATCCACCTCTACGATCACTGAAAATATTATATGTACCCCTCAAATTTTGTGAACTTTACAAAAAGATAAACTAGGGTTATGCTTATAAACAGCTTGATGTTTGGAAGCCGCAATAAGCACTTTGGTTTTCAACAAAGTATCTTTTAACTTCTAACATCTTGACAGACTATTAAGGAAATGTAAATACAGCAATTTACCAATTATCATCCTAACAGTTTTGCACCATAAAAGCCGTCTGCGTTCCGATTTGATTCCTTTGGCTTCTTTTGACAAGAACTGAGTTCTGACGAACGCGGCTAAAACAGCAATGCTCATTTCTTAATAACCATGTTGACTGAAAATGGAAGAATTTCTACAAATCCTGAGTGACAGAAGAGAATAGAAGCAAAAACCCATTTGCAAATGTACATTTACCAACTTGCCTCGTTCTCATTAAACCGCAGTAATGCCTCCGTTTTGTTTTTTTTTTTCTTTTTTAAATTGAAAACACACTGGGCTTAATTGTACTTATACCTTGTCCATCACAGACACGCACAGCCAGACTGTGTGGACAACTTCAACAGTAAAAAGCGAGGGTGGGAGGGGAAAAAATAATGTGGGTGGGTTCTTTTAATGTGTTCATAGTCCATTTTCTTCCTTTTTTCTGTTAAATAAGTTACCTGGGAGTAAGAGAGAGGCTGAGGGAGTGGAAGCAGTCGGAGTCTGCGCTGGTGGAGGGAGGGGGGGGGATGCTCTGAGACGTGGCGCCCATGCAGATGAGACTTATCTTCGTCGACCATGTGTGCACGGAGCCCCTAAACTGCCAGTCCTAAAGCATTGACTAGCTGTCAGCTCTGTCTGTTTCGCCTGGATTCGAAAAGGCTGCTGTGCCTTTCATTTAATATAAGCAAAGGAAGAGAGGGAGCGAGGAGAGCTGGGGAAAATTGTTTTGCTAGTTTCTTGTTGGTTTGTTTTTCTCCTTGTGAGACCAAGCTTTATCTTTAAGTCAGTTGCAGATATGGAATAGGGAAATGTGTTGTTGATAGCAAACACAAATCCTGTTTTTTTTTTTTTGTTGTTTTTTTTTGCTGTATTCTGTGCAGAAAATGTTCGCTCTACCGAAATAATTTGAGGAAACACAAAGGAGAGTTTGACATTGTGCTAAAATAAATGCTTTGGCAATTTGGTGTTGCCTCCAATAAACTGCTGTGGACAGAAAAGTTGGGCAGAGTTACAAAGGCCAGAATCATGTTTTATGTTTAAAAGTCTGCTTCAGAGCTCTACTTAAATAAAAAGTCATCCTCATCACTGTTCTTGTTTAAGGGGTCCCTGGAAGTGACTACATCAACGCCAACTACATCGATGGCTACAGGAAGCAGAACGCTTACATCGCCACTCAAGGATCCCTGCCGGAAACGTTTGGTGAATTCTGGAGGATGGTCTGGGAGCAGAGGAGTGCCATCATCGTCATGATGACCAAACTGGAGGAGCGGTCCAGGGTAAAAGACAAAAACTGGCACCGATTTAAACCATTTTCAAGCCAGACCGATTAATGTTCATTGCTGATATGTTAAACTCTTAAACAGATTTAATACTAATCCAGACATTTGCTTCACTTAGTTTTTAACCATGTCTCTACAACTATGGATAATTCAATTTTTGACTGCACACAATTTGTGGTGAAAACTATAAAGATTTTTAAGAACTCTGTTTTGTTGGAAACGTGGGCGAAAAATTAATTAATTAATTAAACTGAAGGAACAGCAAGAACTAAAATCTTTGTGATTTTAAATCCAGATTTTTAGAATACAGTAGTTCCTCATTTATCACAGGGTTTAAGGGACCACGCCCCCACAATAAGTGAAAAATCGTGAAGCAAGGATGTAGTAGTCCAAGTTCAATCTTCACTCCCAATCTCCCTGCTTCTGTACAAATAATTTATATTTAAATACTGTAATATTTTAAATAAACAATCCATGCAGCATGGATTGTTTGTTTAAAATATTACAGTATTTAAATTGTAGAGAAGTGCAGCAGGACATCAAAGAGTTAAAGCGCGGAGCAGAAATGTACTTCTTTATCATTAACGCTTCAACAACTGAACATAGAAGTTCTAAAATAATTAAAAATAACTTAACACTTTTATCTTTTGTGATTATGATGATTTTACGGTGTGACATACCGTATTTTCAGGCGTATAAGTCACATTTTTTAATGCGTCACCGCTGACCCTTCGCATTTATTATACATTTATTTAATGGTCAAAACTGCTTCATTTTGCCTGATTTCGCCTGAGCTGTGTGGCACAATCCATCCATGGTGGCCGGAGTCAAGAGCTCTCCAGCGTTCCTCCACCTGCACCAGCTGAGTGAAGCAAGCGTGCACTGGAGGACTTGCTGTTGCAGTACTTTGAAATTTAAAGCATCAGTTAAAAATTACGTTATGAATATGGAAAAAATGCAAATATGTAAGTCGCTTTGACGTATGTCGCAGAACTGACACTTCTATGCTGGAAAATACGATACTTTGAATTTTAAGTTGAAAAACAAAAGTCGATCTATGCAGCTGGACAACAAAGGTCACAAAGCTACACACAGAGAGGAGATCATGACCACACTGCTGCGGATTCTCCCTGCACCTGTGGGCTTCACACAGGTGCAGCAGGTGCTAAATTATTTAAAATAATTTATTTTAAATAAACAGTCCATGCCGCTTGTGTGGTTCATCTATCAATCAGCCAATTGTGTGTCTCTGTGCCAATTGTGTTACTTTGAAAAACCACGAAAAAGCGAGTCCGTAAAAGTCAAAGTGCAAAGTAGCAAGGGGCTACTGTACCTTACCTCAAATCGACCCATGCCTAATGCCAACTGTGTTTACAGAAAGTTTTACTCAGTTTTCATAACACTTTGCTTGGCAAATGCTTTTTATTGTGATTTGTAAGGTAAAAACGAGCCACAGCTCCAATGTTACTTCTCATAGTACATGTTTTAAGGATAAATCTCCCCAACCCATTTATTTTAAACCATTACATCACTTCATTATTTATAATGTATATCATATTGTGATTCTACCCTGATAACAGTATGTGACTTTCATATCAGTAAGTATTGGTCATTGCTCAACTATTAGTAGATCCTACACTTTCTAGATATCCCCATTCCATGGACTGGTGTCTTGTGGTTTTGTCAAAGTGAACAACACAAAAAATGTGGAACTGCAGCTGATATTAACCCGTGTTCAAAATACAGCTGTTCCCTTGACACAAATTTCACCATTTACCCGGACTTGGGGCCGGCACAAGAGATACACTGGATTGTGCTCCCTAGTGATTTCTGTTCAATTTACCACATAAACTCCATTAATGCCAAAGGCCAATGGAGAGAGAAAAACTATTACTTTTGAGAAACCTATTTATTTCCAGCCCAACTTCAGCCAAGCCTGTTTTTGTCAGCTAAAGAGTAACGCAGCAATTAAACAGTGTTTTATTGTCCATTTACTTGGAAACAAAGCTGTGGACTGAAGAAACAATAAAACTGAGACAATATGACTGGACGATGTGGCTATTTGTAATTATAGAGTAAGTCAGGACAATTAATAGCACTGTTGGCTGCTTACAAATATCTCAAGGCAGTTTATTGATTTGGAAGTTAAAGTCACTCAGCAGGAATGAGGGGAGATAGAAATTTATGTTGACATTGTTGTTATAGGGAACTGCATTGCCTAAACATGAAATATGTTGCAAAAATGGACCATTATAAATGTCACTACATTTTGTGCATAAAGCATTCCTAAATGCCTATTCAGATATAACCTAACGAGACATTTCTCTCCCCTGCAGGTAAAATGTGATCAATACTGGCCCACGAGAGGGACAGAAACGTACGGGCTCATCCAAGTAACATTGTTAGACACAGTAGAGTTAGCCACATACTGCGTCAGGACACTTGCACTTTTCAAAGTAAGGATTTTGTTTCATAGTGTTCAATTTAACCGCATCGCAGCTCTGAAGTGTCTGACACAAGCAGCATGCGTTACCTTCTCTCATCTCCATATTCAGAATGGCTCCAGTGAAAAGAGAGAGGTGAGGCAGTTCCAGTTCACCGCCTGGCCGGACCACGGGGTACCAGAACACCCCACTCCTTTTCTTGCCTTCCTCAGACGAGTGAAAGCTTGCAATCCCCCAGATGCGGGGCCCATGGTGGTGCACTGCAGGTACAAAACAACATGGTTTTGCAAAAATATCCTGAAGCATGAAATTGATTTTTTTTCCTCTCCATTTCCTGTAATGAATAAATGAATACATACTGTATGGGGGGGGAGGGCACCAAGATATTCTTGGTTATTTAGAGATTCATATTTTAGTCATTTGTGTAATGATAATATCAAAAAGTTTCAACTTGAACCAGAAGAAAAAAGTACTGATGAAAGGTGAATTTCTGATTCAGGGTGCATTACAGCCCGAGCATGTCATCCCACCGTTTTCCCCTTGAATTCAAAAAGGTGTTTTCTGCATCGCAGCACAAAGAGTACCAGTGTCATTCCCCTCAGCAATCTTAAAAAAAAAATCTCCTCCTACACAGCGACACCAACACATATACAGGCTGACCTGTCGTATTCCATGCTGCATCAGTAACGTTGCACATCACCAGCCCACAAGTATTTGCTTAATATATCCTAAGACTTACATGCCGATCCCCCGTCTAACAGCTACATAAGAAGCCTCAATCCCCAACAGCGGGCTCAAACATTAAACTGAATTTTCTGGCTTCTCCATACTTCTTGAGTCATCAGAGGTTCTGCGGCTAACAGGCAACACAAGGAGAATAAAGAAAGAAAGAAAGAAGAACAGTGTTTCCGATTACTAGCCTTGGCAGGGAGCTTGTTGGACAGGAGGTGGGTGGGGGTTAGCGGCAGTAGAGCGCTACGTTACTAATGTCAGTGGTTGTAGACGGGGGGTGGAGGTAGTTGAGTGCTGTTACCAATGCTAGGTTGAAGCCACTTGTGCTGTTGTTACAATCACTGCTCCTTATCTAGAAGTATTGGAACTTTCGTCAATGGGGGTCCAGGTACCTTTGTAGGCAGGGTGTTCAGTTCTGTTGACAGGATGGGGTGCCCTCCTTGGATAAGGGGAAACACTGAAGAAAAAAACTCATTCATAAACAGTCACAGTGAGAGTAACAGATGAAAACTTTTGTCAAAAACTGAAAAAAGGAAGGGGAGAAATTGCTGAAGTTAATTACTGCTAGTTGGCAAACTGCTTCAAATTATAAGAGATTAATAAACCAGGAACTAAAGGCTGCAGATTGGGGTTTGAAATTTGCCTGGCTTCCGATCAGATACAGTCATGTCCACGCTCCAAATCCTTCAACGGGCCTTTTCCTAATTTCATGTTTCACCACCATCCTAAATGAAGTGAGATGTGAAATTGGCATGCTTGCAGAAATACCTTTAGGCATGTGTGGTGGTTTAGCTGTTACATGCAAGACAAAAATATTTAAGCTAAATTGGTACGTATTTTATTTTTCTAAGTGCATATACAAAATTATTTTTCTACAAACAATCGATCGTAAAGGCCAACAATTGACAAACTAAATCATTTACAGTTGCGGTCACAAGTTTACATGAACTCATATCTTTAATTTAAACTGTTCTTTTTCAAAGGTGGAATGACCATACAACGTACAACTTTTAGTTTTTAAAGCAAGCACTGAGCACATAAGTTTGAATTTACTGTGGATTTGATCTAATCCAGAGAGACTTTTGCATACAGACTCAAATATATATACATTCAAATTGTACTGTTACCATTATTGAGCTTCCGGTAAAATGTTTAATTATTTATACTGGTAGAATAGAAATGGGTTGATTTCCTGTCTCATAAATGTTTAACCTTAATTATACAGAAATGTATAACAGACTTTCATGTTAATCTGCTTTATCCATTCAGAAACCAGTTTTGATGTTAGTGGGATAGTTATACTGTTGGAAACCCCTATCTTGTCCAAGTGTTCTTAGGTTTCAAAGCCTCTTCCAAGCATACAACTTGTCATTGTGGCCAAATGATCTTTTTCATGTGATCATCAAACTTTTCTTCTGCCAGCTTTTGTTTTGTCTCTATGGATACATTTCAGTTGAGCTTAATGGGGAAACTTTGGAGCAGGAGCTTGTTTCTTGGTTGGTAGTCTCTGTTCATTGTGATGTTGAAGTTTACAGTTCAGAGCAGGCCTAACCCTTCATAGTTCCTTCATACCCTAACCATTTTCTTTTCATCCGAGGCTAACAGTTTGGACTTCTAGACCTTGTCACATCTGAATAGCTTGTACTTGTGTGCAACATGCTGAACTTAGAATGATTTTAGAATCTAAAGTTGTTCAGACGTTTCTGCTCGGATCTAAATGGAGTTTTAGACGTTACCAGAATCCATTGTCTGTCAAAGGAACAGAGCTGCAGCCAATCAGGACCACTATTGAAGATGGTCTTGTCAAGTTTAGACACAACCATAAGGACTGTTTTAACAAAGATTTAGGTGAATGTGTATATATACGAGTCTGTAACTGTACACTTCAACACTTATCTGTGATAATCCATATAGACAATACTGAGATTTCATTCAGCTGAACATGAAAAGGATGTTCGTAATTATCTGTCTTACAAAGCGGAACTAAGAAAGTTCATAAAAGAATTTAAATTGTGTGGCATTTCCTTATGCAACATGATTAATATGAGTTTCGTGGGTGGTTAATCCATCGCCCACGGCGTTATTTCAGAGTATCCATTAAAATGCATTCATGTGTTTTCCATTACGGTGGGAACATCTTAGAAAATCGAGTCCCAGAAACATTTCCATCCATGCCCAACGTTGTGGATGGTTTTCTCCTTTAAACACTCAGGCATTGGAAGGTTACAGCAGCGTTCCACACAACGAACATATTAAATTTTCAGAAGATTGTACCTAGGCATTTTCCCGTGCTGTTTGAACCAGGTTAGACAAACATCTTCGTTTTGAATATTTACGTTACTACCTTCTTTTAACCATTTGAGAGTTTGTGTTTTGGTTTTTTGAGAACTCTTCTTTGCTGCAAAGTTGTTTTTAAAACCACTCAGACAATATCTCCAATCTTTAAAGAAGTGGGTTGTAATTGCTATACCAGCAGCCTTTTTTCTTCCTTAGATACAAACCAGATTCCAAAAAAGTTGGGACACTAAACAAACTGTGAATAAAAACTGAATGCAATGATGTGGA
>JARVGS010000001.1:15500726-15510825 GCA_031762315.1 Hypsolebias antenori | reverse complement strand
ATGGCTCCCAAAACGCAAGGAGGACTCTTCTGATGGCAGTGCATCGAGGAAAAGGAAGGCCATCACCATGGACTTACTTCGAAAATCGGTTTACGCGCTTGTTAAAACAGGTACGTCATATGTATTTATGTATGTTCCGACTTACGTCAAATTTGGTTCACGCCGCCGCGTGAGAATGGATCTCCGTCGTAAGTCGAGGACTACCTGTATATATCATACCTGTTGTAAATTGCTCTTTGAACAACCTCACTTTTGCAAAATAGTTTAATTTTGACCAAACTGATTGTTCAGCTAGTCCGAACAAGGCTAGGTCCAAAGTGAATAGCTGACATCTTACAACTCCAGTAAAAAATAAAAATAAAAAGGTCTGTCTGTTTCATATCACCCTGGTTATTTACGTAGAATTCTATGGTTATTTTCAAATACATGTGGCATCAGCAGCTAGCTGTAGCACTTCCAGTGTAATATCTTTATGTATCATATTTTTGTCAGAACATTTGTGCAATGAAAAACTGATGTTGATGTACAATGATTCTCAAAGTTGTGGTCAGAACCCCACTGTGGGTCATGAAAGACCAAGTTGAGGGTTCATCAGATATTCTTTTGTAATCAAATTAAATGTAAGAATGACTGGTAATATGTTTTCCTCGTAATTATTAAAAAAGTTATAAACAGCAACAATAAGTTTATTAAAAAATGTACCACAGTAGTTAGTTTTTTCTGATAGTTTTCTTGTCTATTCCCCCATAGTTTTCTTGTCTACAGGGATGGTTGGGGTCACAAGGATTCAAAATTCAAGGTTTACTGTCATTGTAACTCATACAATAAAATTAAATTTGGTATCTCAAAGGGAAACTGCAAACACAGATTTGAATCAGAACAACTAGAAATCACATTATAAAAAATAGTATAAAAACAGCAAATAGTAAAAGGTTCAAGGTAGCAGTATAGCAGCAATAGTTGTACATTTCAAATGGTATGTCCACACTGCTCAAACCATTGTGCACTTTTTTAATTTCCTCAGGAAGAAAAGTCTCTGCTCGGCTCTTTACACCATGCTGGAGGTACATGTTCAAAGTTCAGGTAAAGTCTTCAGTTATATTCATTCCCAGGAACCTAATGAAGTTAACCTTTCTCTCCTCTTCCTAAGTGAAGTCTATGACATCCTCCTCTGTTTTTGTGGTGATTTGGACCTGGCTGTTCTCCAAACACTCAGCCAGATGTTGAACCTCCTACCTATTGCAGGGATCATTGCCACTGACAAATTCATCCACAGCGGTCAAATTAAGGTTTCAGGCAGGTGGGCGGGAGAACAGTCTTGTATGAAGAGGGTAAAAATGGGTGGGCTGAGCAGATAGCCCTGCAGTACTCCTGTGTTAGGATCCTTATAGTTGATGTCAGGTTCCCATTAGTTATTTTTTGGGTCAAAAGATAAAAAGTTAGTTTTATATTAGATATTCACATGAAATTATGTTTATTAATTCTATTAGTAGCAGCAACTAGCTGTAGAACTTCCATTGCAGCCTGAGACAATTTTGAGAGCAAAATAACATTTATGATGAAATAACTGTGTAATGTGAAATTGACAACTGTGTAAAATATATAAAATAGTGTTCACATGAACATCTATGTACATTTTAATATATTGGAGCTGTTTAAAACAAGATCACCACACTTTGGTCTTGGCCCTGGTCTAACTAGCCATCAGCTCATCAGTCTAGTCAGAAATAAACATTTTTTTTGTCCAAGCATGCCTTTCAAATCTACAACAGCTATGAGCATAACCTTTACACATAATTCATTTTTAACATATTTAATTTATTGTTTTAAGTACTCTGTAAGCGCTGATTCTTCAAAATAAATTAAAACCTCTGATGAATCCTTCTGTTGTTCTGAGCAAGCACCAGGTGCAAACAGTAATTCATCTTCAAGTCCTTCTTTGGCATCACATGTAGAGGAAACAAGCACTTTGAGAATAATTATCCAATCATCTGGCTTCTCAACCCTCAGCCAACGCTATGGTCCCTGTTAAAAATTCTTCCACTGCCACATTTTTAATGCAACCTCTGCTATTCAAAGTTCAGTGAGAGTTCATGCCTCCTTGTGATAAACAGCGCTCCATATTTTCGGTGGTATTTGGCACTGCTGCTGGCACTGTGCTGTCAGTGCTTTGCTGCACACAATTTTCCCGAAGGAGGCCGGCCGGAGGAATTCAGTAGGAGTCGAAATGGGAGTGGCACCAGGAGCCGTGCATTCCAGACGCCTTCTGACAGAGGCGAAGAATGCTGACGCTGGACTTAGTCACATGCCTTTGAGAAATCCGAGGAGCATTTCCTAATTCAGTTTTGGGAAAGATGAAAACATCCCCAGCTGCTGAGAAATGTGGCCTTCGTTCTAAGGAGCAGCAGTTGTAGACAATGAACATTGTTACCTTAAGGGCAAATTGTCTGATGAATGTGCTGTCAGTCTGGGGGATTGTTTTGTGTCTGGTGTGCCTATTTCTAATTAATCACATTTATTTATAGTTTCACTTTACTGTACTTATTTATTTAAATGTTTTGCTTCTCATCTAAAGAGCTTTCCCAAATAAATGAAAACCGAAATGACTTGCTTCGTTTATCAGAGCTAGACTAACGCATTTTCCGCCGTACACATCGCACCGCCCTATAAGTCGCATCAGTCCAAATATGTCTAATAAAGTGGAAAAAAATCAATTAGCTGCCAAATGGTGGCTGCGGGAGCGTGCACGGGAGGACTTTAACAAGAATATAACAAGACTGACACTTAAAAACAATTATTTGTTTGCTCGCAATTATAGTAAAGGTGTGTCTCAATCTGTCTTTTACTTAATAAATGCACTTTGACGGTGTAATCAGCTGCATTTCAAATGCCAATACGCGGAAGTAGGAACATGCAGAGGGACGAGTCGCGGTGCATTTCTTCAAAATTTAACAAGATAAACACCTAAAACAATTACCGGTATTTGTTTGCTTTATAGTAAAGGTGTGTCTCAGTGTAACTTTTACTTAATAAATGCACTTTAATGGTCAAATCAGCTGCATTTCGCCAGTGCGGCGCAGGAAATGAAGCTGATTTGACAGTTGCTCTAAGAGAGCCTAACGAAGGTGGCAGGCTGTGGCAAGCCGATTGTGTCAATAGCCACTTTTACCTATTGCATGACACAACGGCATGCCATACTACTTGAGTGCCATCTAGCGGATGAAAATGGTAGTGTTCAATATTTTCAGTCAGAAAGAATGAAAACGGTCATATCTCTGTCAAAAATTGGTTTATGAATATGAGAAAAATCCAGAAATAAATCGCTTCGACGTATAAGTTGCAGGGCATGGAAATGATACAAAAACTGTTACTTATAGGGCGAAAATACTAAATTCCCACTCCCTCCTGGACTCCCTGACCTCATGAGGGACATTAGGGCCTTTGTTAGCCTGGTCCCCAAGAGAGATATTTTGGTCATAAACATGAAAGTGTGAATTTGTGCAAAACTGGACTAAGCTGGTATTTCTTGTGTGACATAAATGGCTTCCTTCACCACCTTATCTTCTTTGATCGAAAAGTGAACATTATTGTGTTGTTTTCTTCAGAACATGTTGTTGGACCATTTATCTTTACCCCAAAGAGCAGGCTTTTCTGTGTTGTTTTTTTTTTTTTTGTGTGTGTGTTTTAAGTCTGAACTGAGAAATCTCCTCAAATGAGAATCAAAATATATTTTAGAAAAAAGCTGAATTCCAGTTGCCTTTTTTGGAAAAAAGCAACAAAAACCTCTCACATGTCCTGGATGATCAAAAATCTACAACCTGACAAGACTTGAAGCAAAAGTTCAATTTTTTAAAATGTTTATGTTGAAAGATGATAAACAGTTACTATCTTACCTGTTGTAGATTTCAGTTGAGAGAAAAAGATTAATCTTGGCTAGATTAACGAGCTAACACTTCGTTCAAACAGAGCCAAGATCTGAGTTTGCTGCTCCTCTGAAACAACTTAAATCTCTAAACCATAGTAGTTTTGAGAAACACTGTTTATAAACCTTTACACGGCCATCTGTTCCATATTACATAATTATTCTGGCAGAAATAATAAGATATTCCTGCTGGGAGTGCCCCAGGCTGCATTGGAAGGGCTACAGCTAGCGGCTAGCTGCCACTATTTTCCCTGGCAAAATATAATTGAATCCTTTGTAAATACCAGTTTATTGTGAATGTCGTGTGAAAGTTCATGAAACGGCATTCACATGAACTGCAATGACATTTTTGAGATTGGAGTTGTTTTAAGACGGCAGTAATTCACTTTGTAGCTTCTAGCTAACTAGCTGTTTTCAATGTGTAAGATTCAAATGAGTTGCCAGAAGAAAACTGCTAATGTAAAAAACATTATTTATTTACAGACCACAGTTGCACATGACTAATATCCAACACCTTGCCAAAAGTGTTCTTTATACGTAACGCACTGGTGTGGGTCATCCTTCCACATTTTTATTGGTCCAGTTTGTGCTGTAAAGTACCAGTATGCACACAGGACAAATCTATGCCTACATGTACAACTTTATGCTCCAGATACCAAATCTTAAGCTGTGGTTACAAAAGATAACATAAGTGGATTGAACTTGTGGATTGAGTTTACTCACATGGACAGAAAGAGATCATTTAAAAAAGTCTGAAAAAGACTTCTTGAAACGTTCATTCGTCTACTAAGAAAATAATTTTGAGTATTAATGGTACATGCGTCAAAGCCATTAAAACTTAAAAACTGGTGTCATTTTTTTCTGCTCTTGCTCTAATCTTCAATGACACAAATCTCATTCAGGACATCCCTGGAAATTTCCATGTCTAGAATATTTGCCTGAAGAAAACTGATCTCAGAAACAAAGTCAGAGGCCTGAATTCAAAAGAAAATTTAAAAAAAAAAAGAGACGCAATCTGCACTACTTTATTGAGCAAAAACATTGCAACTGCAAGGTTAAACACACTTATGCACATGAATAAACATTACTGTACAATGTTATATATTATTTTACCTTTAGTGCAAAGAAAAAGAAGGGGGAAAATGCAATGACCATGCTAACCTGAGCTACTATCCAACAAGGCACTTCTTCTTCAGCATCTCTATCACTCAAACTCATAACAACCTTTGGTGAAGCATCCCTGTGCAATTCTTCAGGGATTCAAAGATCTTCTGATTCAGGGATGACCACAAGCTCGAGCGAAGAAGCTGGGAGTGCGACAGGACCACTCGTTGAAACCCATCCCAAAGCTGCTCTGTTGAAGGAGGGCCTATTAACAGAACTATCCTCCTGGAGCGGCGGCACCTCCGAGAGGGACTCAACCTGGAGGGGCGTGACAGGCGTATGTCTCGGTGCCTTGTTGAACCCACCAAAAGGCATTGCCACCCTGAAAGTGACAGAGAGACAGTGTTAACAGCGGCTGTCATGTGCTAATGAGGGAAACTGAAGAGATGCAACTAATTGAAGTCGAGATTTGACCTGGAGACATACAGCGGGAGTGAATCATTGAAAGAAAGGACCAAGAAAGAACTATACTTCCTTGTCTTTTAAGGGTTTGCAGACCACATGACTCACTGCAAAATCAGAAAACCAAAATGCAAACATACAATATATACAACCAGTAAACTTGTACTCGGGTTTTACACTTTTTATGTATTATATGATATTTAGCACAAAGTAACTAAAGAAATTAGCCTCTGTGCGTACCACTGATGGTCCCAATTAACTAAAGTAAAACAAGTTCATAGCCATAATGAACTTCCAATAAAAAATGTCAAATTCTGTGATGAAATATTCAGTCAATCCATTTTATGGACAAGTCATTTTGATGTTTTTTTTTTTTTTTTAATTTATCAAATCTTTCTTTGTGGCTGTATTGATCTATGAAAACAATGGGATCAGTATTGGAGAAATGTGTAGGATTTGCTGCCATCTAGTGGTGAAGTAGCTGATTGCAACCAACTAAATTTAGTTTTAACTCACCCTCATCATTTTGCAAGGGATTCTGAACTAACAAAAAATAATTTTGAATATTTATATTGGTAGAGCCACTATATACTATGTTTATTTACATCTTAAAATTACCTGAATTGTCTAATGATGGACACCTACCTCACTTGACTTTTGGATTCTCTAAACTTGAACCTTGAAACATATACAGTAATCTAAAATAATAGACAGTATCAGTACCATCTATAGGTTTAAAACTAAAGCCAACAATACAGTGCTGGATTGGTTTTAGATTTTAATCGATATTTACCTGTTGAAGCTTTTATATCCTGGTAGGTTTGCTTGGGGCTCCAGCTCAGGCATGCGGGGGATGAGCGTGTCAGCCAGAGCTGGGTCACTGATGATGGCCTGCTCCCAGGGTGAGTGGTATGACTTTGGCACAGCTGTACTGTTGAACCGTTCAGGAGGGATGTCTTTCAGAGGACCTCCATATCCTGAGCAAATTGTACAACACAGACATCAAATTAGGTCCTTTTTATTTTGGTCGGATTAAAAAAATGTTCAGCATTTCTTGCAAAGACATATAACATTTCTTGTCTGAGTTTTTTTTTTTAACTGGGTAAATATTGATACTGTGCTTTCCTTTATTTATTTATTTATTTATTTATTTATTTTTTACTATTTTTGCGTACATTGTGCTATTCTTGTTTAATCCAGATTCAAAATACAAAAGGTTCAGCTCATTCAAGACATGTGTGCTGTCTTGTTATAGTAGACCTTTTATACATTGCTTGATTTTTGTCTTCTTGTGCTACTTTTGTTACTTTTAAGTTTTCGTTATTCTTCTGTCACGTTTAGCTAGCCATTTAATAATATTAGCATATAGCTACTATTCTGCTTCTTTTAGCTAGACTTTTACTACTTTTAGTTAGCTTTTTGCTTCTTTCTGCTGGCCTTATATAGTACTTTTGGCTTTTAGCCATCTTTTTTACTTTAAATTTCTAGCTAGCCTTTTGTTATTTTCAGCTTTTAGCTAACACTTTGCCATGTGTACCCAGCATAATGTACCGGTAGCTGTTTTTGTTTAGATTTTTAATGTCGATTTTCTTTCTTTTTATTTTTTTCAATTTATATGCTTTCTTTTATGATTGTCTACTGTTGTCATCACTCTTTGTTAAAATCAGGTCTATTTTATAAATGAGTCCTCGAGGCTCAATGAGACTAACCTGTATAATTAAAGGTTGAATGAAAATTTAATTGAATTTAGCTTTTAGCTAGCCTGTTGCTAATTTTAGTTAATTTTTGCTATTTTCAGCTAGCCTTATGTTACTTTTGGCTCTTAGCTAACCTTTTTATTTTAAGCTTCCAGCTAGCCTTGTACTATCTGTAGCTACCTTTTTGCTATTTTCTGCTTTTAGCTAACCTTTTGACATTTTTACTTGGCATTTAGCTTTTAGCAAGATTTATGTTACTTTTGACTTTTAGCTAAACTTATTTTACTTTAAGCTTGTAGCCTTCTACCATTTGTAGCTAGCTTTAGCTAACCTTTTGCTGTTTTTAACATATCTTTTTGATTCTTTCATCCACTCATTAATTGTTAGCTCACCAGTCTAGTCAGATCTAATTACTACTTCTCCAAATTGAGGTCACTGATAAAACTTTGAATGGCAGGTAAATATATTTTTTGTTTGTAACATTCACATAGAGCCCCATTTCAAAAGTTCTGAATAAATATTTAAATAACGTTGTTTTTGAGGTAATCTACAACCTGCTTTTGCCTCCTGTTTGCCTGCGTTTCAGCTCTTACTATATTTTTCCTTTTGTTTTACCTTGTTTGTGCGCACTCTGCTCAGAGTTGACAGTAAAGAAGACATAAAAAACAAGTTAGTTTGAAGTGAAACAATGAAATATTTCATGATGAAGACATGTTTTGGATTTTTCTCCAGCTCTTTAAAACAAACCAGTTGACATCTTGTTTATCTGAGCGTACAGACTCGCCCTCCTGTGGAGTTCATGTTTACTGAAGGGAGAGGCTTATCTAAAGGACTATCCTTCAAAACCCACTGATTCACTCTGGGAGGGGGTCACAGGAATTACATAATGTCTGTCAAGTGCTGACCTCTCACAATGAAACCCCCCTCCTCACCTTCCTGAGTTGTTGCTTTGCTCTGAGGAGGAAGCAGGAGGCGATAAACAAACCTGAGAGGAAGTTTACAGATTTGTTTATTATTTTTTGGTGTGTGTGTGGGGGGGGGGGGTGACCGAGAACAAAACATTTAAGAAAAGCAGAAGTTTTCTGAGGTGGAGGAATTTCGTTGTTGGTTGGCTTGATGCTCTCGCTCCACACCCACATCCATGCTGCGATGAAAAAACACATCTGGGAAAAAAACGTTTCAGCTGGACTGCTGAGTATGTTTTATGTTGCAGTAAACGTAAGTAAGTGCCACGTATGGTCATCATTGTATGCCCCAGTGGTGTCGTCTACATTTTTGTAGTGGGTCTACTGTGCTTGGAATCCAAAGTGCTCTGGTTAGTACAATGAAATCATCAATTTATTTAGATTTGTAAGCATATTGAACATTTACAAATGTCTATGATGCTTATATTTGAATAAATGAACCACAAACTTTGTACAACAGTTAGTTTTGTATTAAAAACATGTTATAGAATTTATAAAACAGTATCAAATCAAAGCGCTGCATACCGATAGATTGTTACGGAAGTGTTTAATTACTGTTTAATGTGTCAATGACACATGTCTAATGATATGCCATGTATCATTGGGCACTTTTAAGTGGGTTTACTGAAATTCTTTAACTTTTCTAGTGGGTATACTCCATATGCCTGAGTAACACGTAGACTACACCACTGGTATGTACCCATACAATGACGAAATTAGTTCTCTGCATTTAACACATCACTCCTGAGATACACCCAGTGGAGCAGTGGGAAGCTGTGTAGGTGTACGGGGAGCAATTAGGGATTGGGTGTCTTGCTCAGGGACACCATGGCATAGGAATGGTGGGGAGTTGAACCTGTGACTTCCTGGTCTCAAGTCGACTGCCCTACCTCTACACCATCTTGCCCCATCAAAAAAGCACTCTGGTTTAGAAAACACATTCTGGTGTAGAATAAAGCTCTCAAATGATCTGTTTGTGCTCAGAGTATCGGAGCTGACTTTCAGCTACTACCACACCAACTTTTAGCTCAGTTCCTGTAAAACTGGTTGACTCATGGCCAGTTTTGTTTCATGCCAACATTGACGTCACGTGTGCCGCAGTATGACCACACTGACGGGAGCTCTGCTTCTTCTCCCTCTTTTTTTTGTTACTGTTGTTTTTGTTTTACTTTGTAACTTTTTGCGACTACACTGTACACCCATACTACGGGTATGACCGCAACGCACTTTTGGAGTTTTGCGTGTCGCTGTCTTGCCCTCGTGCCATTGTGGTTCAGTTTCTGACCCCTTTCCAGTCGCGGGCTCAGGCTCCAGCCTGTCATGGCAGCTAACTCCATGAACCTCCATCTGCCTGCACGGACCGAACTGTACGACCTTGACTGTTCTCTGTCTGTCGGACCCGGTTCTGGAGAGCAGTTATCGTCCGTTACCGCGGTCATTACATATTATCATCATGCTGTTAACGGGACCACACTGCTAACAGAACCACACTGCTAACAGTATCATGGTGTTAACAGGACCACACTGCTAACAGAACCACAATACTAACAGTACCATGGTGTTAGCAGGACCACACTGCTAACAGAACCACACTACTAACAGTACCATGGTGTTAACAGAGCCACACTGCAAACAGTACCATGGTGTTAACAGGACCACACTGCTAACAGAGCCACACTGCTAACAGTATCATGGTGTTAATGGGACCACACAGCTAACGGAACCACACTGCTAACAGTACCATGGTGTTAACGGGACCACACTGCTAACGGAACCACACAGCTAACATTACCATGGTGTTAACGGGACCACACTGCTAACGGAACCACACAGCTAACAGTACCATGGTGTTAACGGGACCACACTGCTAACGGAACCACACTGCTAACAGTACCATGGTGTTAGCGGGACCACACTGCTAATGGAACCACACTGCTAACAGAACCACA
>JARVGS010000001.1:15424542-15435351 GCA_031762315.1 Hypsolebias antenori | reverse complement strand
TTGACATTTGCCATCTCCACATCATTGCATTCAGTTTTTATTCACAATTTGTTTAATGTCCCAACTTTTTTGGAATCAACTGGCGGGAACATCACAAATAATTCTGATGTTGAGTTAATCCTTCAAGTTGTATCTTCACTGGTGAGTATCTGGGCTGCAGTTGATCCAGACTCAGTACGACCCGTGTCCTGGGGGCTGCAGGGGACAGACGGTGGCGGGGTTCGGCTTGATTCTGGTTGCCGAGGTGCTGGTCCGGACTCGGGCTGAGGTGGTGGACTAAATCCTGGGAAGCCTCACACACCAAGTGTTCTTCCTGGAGCAGCAGCATGTGCACATCAACCTGGACGGGGTGATGAGCTTCGTCATGCTCTAGGGTGGCCGGACAGAACTGAGCCCGCAGCTGTTGGTCTGCAGAGGTGGTAAGAAAATTTTGCAGTACTGTACAGTACATATATGTATGTTGTTAAAATTATGTAGGTTCAAAAGCTTAGAACATTGTGGGAAGGGTTCATAAAGCCTTAAAGTACACTGTATTCATAAAAACTAAAATAAATACAACGTCCCTACTTCGCGGGTTATCATCTATCACGGGGGTGTCTGGAACGTAACCCCTGCAATAAGTGAGGGACTACCGTACTTTTCGGGGGTACACGGCTGGGAAACATTTTGAGAAACCGGTTGTGGACTTGAGGTCGAACACTATTTGTTGATCAATTCATGACCATCTTTTATCCCCTACAGAAACATTACTGCAAACCATGTTATTAGCAGTATTTTTAAAATTGAATATAACACTCATAGACCTTCTTAAGAGACCAGAGTTGGTGATTTATGACCCACAGTGTGATCCTGACCCCAGCTTTAGGAACTGCTGGTCTAGACTGTTCGACAATAATCCTGTGCTGCTGCTTTGATGTATGACCCAATAATTTCAGACAGAGAACGTGCACAAATTTCAATACTCTGGTAAACACCGATGGGTGGAACAACATCAAGCAAAGGTTGCAAATGATTCAACATAACTTTTTCCCTGCTGGGAGCAGAAAAGAAGCTGAACAATGATGAAGACTGAAGAAAAGCGCCTTCCAGTTACAGCAGAGCACAATCAAAGACAGATAAATATTTTGATGTCAGAGAGAGACAGTCAAAGCCAGCTGTTATATGGAGGGTGTGCCACTCACGTTCTTGAAGCCACGGTAGAGGATCTGTAGCTCCTTCCGGGAGAAACGTGTCTGAGCTTCCAGCTGCTCCAGGCCCTCGGGGCGATGGCGGACTGTAGACAGCTCCAGCTCATCTTCAACGCTGTCTGAAGAGGAGAAGGATGAAGGTCAAAAAAAGGTTGTTGAAAATTAGGATTTTCATATTTCAACAATCAAAGGCCTAATATTCCTTGCAGGAATGCCTATCGTCCGCTGTCCTTTATGCCAGAGTTTTAAACTGAGACCATCTTTGATATTAAGAGATGAAGGATGTGTTTTACTCAAACCTTGTTTAACGTTAAGCCCAATCTTACAAGATACTGTGAGATTTCTTGAGTTTATCTGTCAATGTGACTCAGGTCAGTTAGCTTGAATCTAGTTCAGGGCTATTCAACTAAACTGCTGCAGGGGCCACAGTTAACAGATGCCATGAGCTCAGGGGCCAGACATCCAGCAGTTACCGCCATTAAATAAGGTTGTTTTACAATTTAAAATCAAGTTTGATTTAAAAATGAACCCATTGGTGAGCCAAACTGAGCTCACTCGTGGGCCTGATTTGGCCCCCGGACCACCATTTGAACATCCCTGATCTAGATGAAGATGTACATCTAACAATTATTTTGAGTTTTTCAAAAAATTTTATTGTGTCAAGTGAAGTTATGAAATATTTGCTAACAGGCAGAACTGAGTCCAATAGTTAACAATAAAATTCAAAACATTTTTTATGCAACCCGTTAGCACTCACAGTATGAGTTAAGGATGACTCTCAGCTACTACCACGCCAAATCTGAGCTCAGTATTTGTAAGTTTTAGTCACTTACACCATGTGTTTGCTACGGTAAAGCTAACTTTGAACGCAAATCATGTAGATGTGCATCCACTGATTTCTTTGGCAGTTTCTTGAAAAATATCCACAGGTTCATGAGATGTTTGGCTAACAACCATCATCTGCCTTTCGCCTTTTGGCAATGGGCGGTAATGAAGTCCAACATTCAGCCACACAACTGCATCAGATTTAGTCCAGTTCGTTGTCCTCCTCTACAACAAAGCTGCCATCAGGAGTAATTAGTGTTGTTAAGAATGAGGAGCAAAAGTCAGCGTGGTGCTGAGCGTCTGCGTGAGAGGACACAATTAAAGCTGCTGGAATGTTTTAATGGGCTGTAATGATGGCAGACACTGACACCGACTGCACTGTCCTCCAACTCTCATCCACCTGAGGTGTGACACACGGTCCAAGGGCCTCATTAGCATCAGATAAGAGGACCAAATCATCCAGCAGAGCACGTTTACAGGTGATGTTTGCACAAATGCGTTAAATAAACTGACTTAATTGTGCACTCTTAATGGAGTTACTCCACAAGCTGTACAGGTGAGGAATGGGTTCATGGTTCTCCGTCCTATCATCACATGATTCCACACGACTGAGCATTGTTTTTACTGTGGTTGACACTAAATGTTCCTCGGGGGAAATGATAATAAAACATATTTCCAAAGCCCAACATCGCCACAGAGTTGGAGCGTACTCTGACCACACGAACAAACACCAGCTCAGACGAACACCATCACACAAAGAAGAGCCACTTGCTTTGAAGACTGGAGGATGGCTTTTTGCCCGCCGAGCACGAAAAGAGCCGTATGAGACGAGCGCTCACCCCACGCCCGTGGACAGTCTGAGGGTAGCCTGGGAAATACAACATCGGGTCTTAGGCGGTTGCCAAGGCAACAGCCTCGGTTCGGTCTAGGAAGCTGGACATGCAAGAGGTGAGGGTCCAATCAGCTTCACAGAGACTGAAGGCTACTTGCTGGTTCTTCAGGACAACAACATAGTTGGGATGAAAACAATAAGCTGAAGTTTACAAAAAAAACCCTGATTTTTTTCTTCTTCCAAATCATAGACACAAAAGCTGCTTTGTCGAGCTGTCGATGGACTCGGCAGCACCTCTTCATGCAAATGCAAAGACAAACTTAACTTTTAGCTTCTTCTATAAAACTACAAATGTGTGTCCACAATACTCCAGATATTGTTGGAAACAAGCATTTCCTGCTGTCTTTGCTCGTCCTGTCCACACACAAACAGTTTTCAGTGAGAAAAACTGATATTTCTTTAAATAACTTCTCAAAGTGAGGCTTTTTAAAAACGGTTTTGGTGCCTTGTTGGACATAAGGAGGATTTAATAAACAAGCAGCTTACTTTGTGCACACCTACACTTTGTGCCCTAAAAAGCCAAACAAATGTAGAGTGCTTTTATTTTTACTGCTTTATGAATGTGTGTCTCACTTTGTCATCCGGTTGTTGTCAAACTTTGATTGTGTGCTAAAATAGTTAAAGTTTCTGGAGAATCTTGGCCAATTTTAAACATCCACATAAATAAAGCTCAACAAAGCAATTCCATTAGCTTCCACAGCTAAAAAAACTAAAGTAAAAAGTCACATTTTTGGAGCCGCCACATTCTAATGTAGGAGTCAGAGTCAATCAGTGTGTGACTTGACACTTTTAAAGTCTCAACTAAAAATATATATATTTGAACATAGAGCACCAGGCTAAGAACAACATGAATGAACAAAATCCACATTTGAAAAAATAAAAAATCTGAAGTGTATTTTTAGCTATTAGTCAGGAAAATGCCTCTCGCATTTAGATAAAGGGGCGGAGCTTTGTACCACAGCCAACTTGCTAGAGCAGGAGTGTCCAATCCTGATCTTCGAGGGTAACTATCCTGCATGTTTCTCTGCTCCAACACCTGATTTATTTCAATAGGTGATTAACAGACTTCTGCATAGAATGAAGAGGTGATTCAACCATGGACTCAGGAGTGTTGGAGCAGGAAAATGAGTAGCACATGTAGGGTGGTGGCTGGGCACCTCTTTGCTAAAGGGTGCTCAACCTGTGGCCTCAGCTTCTGGTTTCAATGGTTAGATATATGTCAATGAGTTTAGCATTTCTTTGTCTATACTGTATTTTATGTCATTAATATGAATGTTCTTGGCACACGGTGGCACGGCATTGGCTTTTCACCATTTGATTACAATGTTTGGATGAAGAAAAAAAAGGTAAAAGCATAAAAATATTGGTAAAACGGTACTCCAATGTCCCCCGTCGCTGAAGGATTTGAATAGTGATTGCAGTTTTGGAGACAAGTGTTTTTCTGGACTGGAAGCGAACAGGGAATGCAGGTAAAGCTGAATGGTTTTGGTGCAAGATGCTCAAGTGGGAAGGAGTTACACCATGTAGAAGAAGAGAGGCAGATTTTTGGTTTCCTTTTCTGAGGCGAAGCAGAGTGCTGGATCCTGGCGAGTGGGTGGAGCAATTATTCATGATCAGGTGCAATGGTGGAGCTAGGGGGTGGCCGAAGTTGGCCTTGACCACCTTGTCTTTGGCTACCCCAACCATTTGAGGAAACAATAAATTTAAGCAATATAAAAACCATAAAGCACAGTTTCCTCAAATGAAAGGGGTGGCCGGTTTATACACACACACACACACACACACATACATGGTGGTGGCCATTTTGGATTTTGATGTGGCAACCCCATTTTCAAAAGACAGCTTTCCTATGCCTAGATGAAGCCACACACCAAAAAGGAAGTCAGTTCCTCAGTTTTTAACTTATCACACTCACAACAGGCATGGATGGATGGAGGGTTTTTTGTAATTCCTCCTTTTTGCTCCGCAATCGTGTACAAAAAACTGAGTAGCGTAGATGGGGCCTAAAACTGCCTAAGTGTGGCTTTTTGTTTATTTGGTTACAAAACTAATGAACAGAGAGAGCTACACTGACTCCAGTCGTCTAGACTTTTAAGATTGTTTTAATCAGTCATGAAGGAGAATCCATCCACACTGCAAGAGCTTTTGTACTTGACGTGCAACATCCAAGGAAACCAAAGACCACAGAACACAAAACGGCTGTCACATGTGCAGCACAACTCTGATTATGAAAGTCCTTCAGTAATAAGGCCGCGAAAGTGCCTAAAAGTGAACAAACCCATTTCCCCTCTCACTCCGGGCTATTCTTAAAAATGTGTAACGACTTTGATGGCAGCGGTGGGTGATGTGATGTGATGAGTCCTCAGGTGCTTCAAACCATTTGTCAATTAAATCATGATTAAGTACAGGGCTGCAGTCTCGAGTAACGACAGAGGTGAAGCTCCTGGCATGTTTAGGACCAGTGAGACAATCACTGAGGACTGATAAACCTCCATAAACGTGGACCATAAAGGGACCTATCAGAAACAATGACATCATAGAGGCAGTCGGAAATTGTGCCATAAATCTACAACATGTAGACATGGAGGCTATGGGGGGTTTCTTGGCGAGAGAAAAATAATATTGAACTGAAATACGATAAGCTGAATTTTGCATAATTTCTTTTTATTATTTCAGTTGGATGTGTTGCACTTCGACAAAACGTGCGTGATATTAACTCACATGGATTTGTGCGTGAGTTCAGAGGCCAAACAGCCCATTTGACCCGTTCTCAAGGCACAAATCTAAAAGGTTATCACTGCTTTGTTTCAACTGTACGCAAAACTGTGCACTGCTTATAGTGCTTTAGAATTCAGGTTTAGTGGAAGTGTTATGGACAATTAAAATCTTACCTGTTGTACATAACTTTCTGATTAATCTCAGTTTGAAGAAACTAGGTCTGCCATCTAGATTGATGAGCAAACAGGAAGTCAATCAGAGCCAGGATCAAAGCATATTTTTGCCATCTTAAAATAACCCCGATCTCAAAAGTTTTAGAGTGATTCATGAAGACACTACTCTATAAATAACGGTACACAGATATGTATGCACAACAAATATCAGGAATGTGTAATGTCATTTGTGTTACTCTGGGCCTTTGCATACTAGACCGTCATGTTATCAACGCCACTATCAAATGATACACATGATGCTCGTCAAGTACTGTCAGAGTCGTCCAAAAAGACAACAGACACTAAGCAGCTTCTTTGGCATTTTGTCACCTACAAAGAAACACCAACTGGAGCCAGAGCCGAAAAAAAAAAATTGTTTTTTTTTTTTTGGAAAATGTGGCCCCAAGATGTGTCGTGGCTTTAAACTAACGATCTCACTGAAATACGGTGCAAGATTTGCCGCTTGTATCCACATCAAGCAGACAAAACAAGTGCATTTATAAAGGCTCAAAGAACTGAAACCATACTTTATTTAACAAACTTGAAAAGAGCAAGGAGCACATGAATGTGGCAGTAGCCATTGCTAATAAACAAGCTAGCTGAGATGAACCGTCCAGTCGCCCACTTACCAAACGGTGAGACAAACTGAATGAAGAACAGCAGCAAGCTCTGTTTAATATTCATCTCCTTGCCATCCATAAAGCTAAACACGCATGTCCCATATCTTCCTATTCTGAGAATATTTCTTTACTGAAAAGGCTAGGAGTAAATGTTGAAGGTGTATATCGTTTATGAGAAGTGGACAAACGGATCATGCAGAGTGTCGCTCACACCATCAGCAGGGAGTTATGAGTCAAGTTGGAGTCTGCCGAACTGTGGGAGCTGCTTTTAGGTGGATCTGACAAAACAAAAACTGATCAGGGAATCATTTTCATTGTGTCTGTGTCCAGCAACGAAGAGTTCACCTCAGACTTGGACTGACGGAACTGGGTGCTGACCGAACCATGCAGTCCATAACAGATGGACTTATGAGACTTTTCCAGGACACAAGCTGGTCGCTGTGTGCACAGACGAGGCTGTCGTCAACGTCAGTACGTACAATGGCGCTGTGCCAAAATGCCGTCAAATTACCACGGTAAGAGACTTCCTTGTGCACATTCTATGCACTGCACAGCAGACAGCAATGTCCCTTACCACGAGACATTTAATTGCTCTGTGATCAACCTGCTGCAGTTTCATTTACAGAAAGGTGGAGCAAAGAAACTTGCCACACTGAAGGAGCTGTGTGAAGAAAAAGAGCTCTCCACTGTGAAACTGGGTAAGTTTCATAATATCAGATGGGCTGCATGGAGACATGAAACACTGTTAAAAATATCAAGACTACTGCCAGCTTTTAAAATGCAACTGTCAACGAGTGATAACAGGGACTTGCAGCAAATCTGCACAGAACGTTTTCACCTGCTTGACATTGGCAACATTTTGAAGATTACATCCATTAGGTTCCAGAAGGGAAAGCTAACCATTAGAGAACGTAAGGATGAACTCATGGTGGCCAATATACAGTTCACACTTATGCTTGTTGGTGAAGGCCACCACAGGGCAGGCACTGTTTCTAATGTTGATGCTGACAGAGACTAGACCAACTTAAGGGGTTAATTGAAGAGTTTGAAATCAGAAAGGACTCCCTCAAGTCGTGTTAATTTCTTCGTATTTGATCCTTCAACATGGCCTCGGGAAATACAAGCCCTCCACAGTTTTGGAAACACTACAGTTTGCAGCATTCTCAAGAAATGAGTCCATCTTACAACTTGACAAAACGCCACTGTGGCAGAATGGATGCGCTTAAATTAAAGCAGGCAGGAAAACACCTGGGAGCCTCTTCTGTGTATGATTTGATCCAAATAGTAAAATGCAAGTAACCCAGAGGCTTACTTCAACATCAACAAGGTGGTTAAAATGTCTTATGCTGCCTTTAAGCAGTTCAGATTGTGAGAGGGTTTTCTCACATCTCCACATAATAAAAACCACATACAGATCTCGTCCGTCACATGCTCCACTCTCAGCCCTGATGCACATTCACCTGTCAGAACAGACCAGACATATGACCGAGCCAGCTGTTGACCTGAGGATGGAGACAACTAATCAGAGGCTCAACCAAGGACAGGGAGGTGCATCTGCAGCATCTTCATCAGCCACCATGCAGGAAGCTGAAGCAGAGGACAGTGAGGAAGACTGCACATATTAAGACCACACTACATACAGGCTGAGTAAAAAAAACACCATATCCAGGTACTCACCTGAGTAACTCACAAAAAAAAAAAGTAGTTATGCACACCTATCTATAATTATTCACGCCACCCCTAATTTTATATCACATGGGCTTTTTATTCAGATTTGCATGCTTTTTGCAGGAATAGCTAAAGGTAGAATCCCTTTCTACAGGAAAACTGTTGCTAGACTAGATGTATAATATGAAACTGACTAAGAAATAAAGGTTTCTAAGTTGTTAAGAGATCATAGAGAAATAAAGGTTTCTAAGTTGTTAAAGGATAATAGTAATCCATTTTGGTCTCAATCTCACTCAGACTATTCGTTAGGACAGGTTCACACTAAAGCCAGACTGATATATTGGTAGGATCAATATTTTAGGCTGATATAGGCATTTGGAGACATACTGGTATCTGTGATAACTGTTCCATTATGCGCTGATATAAAACTGGGAACAACCTGTGCCCTGACTTGCATGGAGTGTAATTGTACAATGAATCCAGCAGAGGGCACATAAGCACTACTTTACAGTCATGGCGGTTCACTTGAACTTTCACTTTCAGCACAGCCAAAGCAGGTAGCAATTTGTAGGGTATTTTGCTGACCAGAGCATGGTGTTTATTGTAACCTATCTTGTCTTGAGCTCACAGTTCAGCATGTCGCTGGTCGTCGTCAACAACGGCTGAAAATTACAGCATGTGAGTCAAGCTTAACCTCATTAAACTGGGTCAAAATTATATTTTTCCACATTCGGTTCAATCAAAGAGCAATCCACAACAGGTAAGATATTAATTGCTCATAAACTTAAAACCATAACCATAAAATAACCATAAAATATAAAAACAAACCAAAACATAGCCAAGAGTTCATAATTTTGAACATTAATGAGCAAAAACAATCTTTACCGCTGTGGAAAAACTCTGATCTGTTTAAACTGAAGGATGAGTCCCATCAGCTCCAATATCAACACAATAACTTAGAAATGTTAGTGGTTAAACCTTCTCATGAGCTCTTGCTGCTTCTCTGCCTTCTTACCTGAGAGGAGAGGACATGTCTGAGTGCACTGACTGAGACCCAACTAGACAGACGTTCATTTTTATTTCTGAGACATATTAGTCCTGACAGCAGGTTGGCTTTATTTGGATGCATTACTGTTCTAAAAAAGAAAGACGTCCATTCTGTCCTGCAGCTCAAGGGCAGTGGGTTGTAGTTTGAGTTTAATATGAAGTATAAAGACTTTTGAAAGGGACTCCTTGTTCAACAAAACCACAAACCACACACAAAAAAAAATGTTTTCAAAGAAGAATAAACTGACAAGATGCTTTGCAGACTAGAAATAAGAGCACTAATGCAACATGGCTGTCTTATAAATGTCTGCCCCTTTATTTTATTGACAAAACATCCGACAGACTGTGTGTGCACAAACATCATGCTGCACACGAACAGCTTCATTTAGCTGCCTTTGCATCACTTATCCATCTAATTAATAAACATCATTACAGGAGAGTTGTCCTGAAGAATAATGTCTGAGCGAGCAAATTCTGTAAACTCTAAACATATTTACAGCTGTGGACAGAAGTTTACATACAAACATTGTGAATACAAATGTATTAATTTTATTATTATTGAGCTTGCATCAGGATATTAATTTTAGTTTTTTTTAATTGATTTGAACTGTTCTTTTTCCAAGGCAGAATGCACAAAAAGCAACTTTAAAGACTCTTAAAAACAAGAACCGGGTGCACAAGTTTGAATTTATTGTGGGTTTTCTCTAAGTCAGTGGTTCCAAACGCTGGTCCTTGAGGAACACCATCCTGCATAATATAGTTGTTTCCCTGCTCCAATAAACCTGATTCAGTGATTTAATTAAGTTCTACTGTAGCTTGTTAATCACCCATTGATTCAAATCTGGTGTGTCAAAGCAGGGAAACAACTAAAACGTGCAGGATGGTGTTCCTCAGGGATCATGGCTGGGAAATACTGCTCTAAGCTGCACAGGGTCATAATCCAAAAGCAGGCTCAAACATAAATATTTTAATAAATGGTTCTGAAGGTTCTCAAACTTGTCAATATTAACTTCTCGCAGGTGAATGTGATTGTCTGCAGCTGGCTGTTTATCTTTGCCAGAATAAAAATACTTTTTTGACACCTCCTCACACTGACCAGTACTCATCTGTTTCCCTCAAACAAAAGGGAATTGGTTAGAACATTTAGAAACAACCAAGGACCCACCAAGACTCAACATCATCGTCCTTGTCCACAGTGACACCAGTTTCACATCACTGTGGACTGAGAGAGCGCCGACCATGAAAGAAGCTCCTGCTCCAAAAGCCACATATTGGAGCACGACTGAAACTTGCAGCTTCTCAAATGGACGAACTGGAGAAAAGTCTACTGATGAAACAGGCAAAGGTTGAGCTGTTTGCCTCGGTAACAAGACACATGTTTGGAGGAACCAAGGTGACTGTGTATAAACCCAAGAACACTGACAACGGTCAAGCATGGGAGCGGTAGCATTATTCAGTGGAGTTGGTGCAATGAACAAATACATCAGAATAATAACAATACAGGTTGTCCTCGAGTTACGAACGGGTTCCGGACCTAAGGACCGTTCGTAAATCGATTTTGCTGTAATTCGAAACGCCGGCCACATGGCGCCGTAAGTCCGGATTTTCAGCCGTAACTCGAAACCGAAAGCACATGGCAG
>JARVGS010000001.1:15279027-15289239 GCA_031762315.1 Hypsolebias antenori | reverse complement strand
TTTGGGAACACTTCCGGTGGATTCTTCTTCGTTGGTTTTCGGCCGGCGGCTTCTTCTTCGTTGGTGTTGGCGGGCGGTGTCAACTTCCGGTGGCGGACTAGGCATCGAAAATAAGAATCGCAAATTAATATTTTGAACGATGTCGGGAAAACCGGACGGTTAGTTTCGGTTCCAAGCGATGCCCAACCCTAATCCCTGCTATCTTTGGTTTCATATCAGAGCCTGGATAATTGCCCTGTTGCTTGAATATTAATGATACAATTTTAACACAATTTGTTCAAAAGATTGTAAAATCTAAATCTTTTTATGGCAGTACAACAAAATCTGTCCACATCTGTGAGTTTGTATATGGGCTAGCCTTGGAAACAACAAGATCACTGAAGTGATCAGGCTGTTCTAGGACAGTGAACACTGCAATTATAATCCTCTACTCTGCTAACTGACTCCATCTATTATTGTCATCCCCTGGTCACTCTAACACGACCATGCCACCATTGCTCAGGTCAAACTCTATTTATAAAAATCAGCTCCTCTGAAAAATTAATGCTATTATTATTTGTTTATAGATGTACAGAACAGTCTACTAAATGAGAGGTAATGGGCTTTATAATGAAATACTGTACATGTCTTTTTCATAGAGGTGCCAAAGATTAATACTGGGCACTGATGTGTTCATTTGATGATGTCATCCACACAAAAGAAATAAAGTAATAAATGTCAAAAGAAGTAAATGTCTTCAGAGTGTTTTTGAAAGCAAAAAATAAAATAAAATAAAAAAATACAAAAAAGCAAAATCAACTTTAAAGTTGTAGTAGAAAGGGTTATAATGGGAAAGCATTTAAAATGTTAGCATTGGCGTTTAGCAGTTAAAGTTGGCTCAAGACAATACCTCATAAAAAAAAAACTGCATCAGTAAAGACCTGTTTAAACAAACCAATTAGTCTTTGTTAGGTAAATAATTTTGTGCATCTTCATTTCTTTGTATTGTGTTTCCAAGAAGCCAGATTTTATTGTACATTTTTAATGGCTTTGATTGAAAATGTCTCCTGTATGCTGAAGATCTTTTCTAACTTTTCCTTTGGACTTGGAGAGTTTTTCTCCAGTTTTCAGTGACATGACATGACCATGCTCAGATGTAGGCTATTTTGCTGATTTAACTCTGACCAATGAATCATTCAGTCATAAAAACGCTCCTGAGCTCAAATAAATCACTGCTTTCAACTCATACAACTAAGTAAAGAACCCATTTTAAACTAGATTTTTAGCTAAAAAGTAGCTGAAGTTTCCAACAACAAAGTTAAGTCAAGTCCTCTGGACGGGTTCTTTTTGTTGAATCGCTTCATCTTTCATCCAAAAGACTTATCAGTCCGAGGAGCCACCGCAAAACCAGTCTTATGAATAGCACCATCACATAGTGGGTCAACCAGTTTGATGGAGCTAAAATGATTTCTGGAATCCGTCCTCTTCCCTGCCGACTCATTTGAGGCAGACACAGCCAAAGTGGTTCAAAACCTCCTGATTATTATATTTTTTACAGCTAATCAGGAATGCTAAAGTATCAGCTACTTACCTAGCTGGTTATTAGCCAAGTAAATTAGTAACTAAGCTAAATTGCTATAGTAGGCCTACTACCTGCTAGCTAATTTTGTAGCTACCCATCTACTTACAAGCTAAGTAGCTAACTAAATAAAAGCTTGTTCCCATTTCTATGAAAAATACAAATGATAACATAATCTGAAACAAACAAAAATGATAATATTATGGCATCAAAAAGGTGACTCAAAATACACCAACAGCTCAAACCATTGGCATGTAAAGAGATTTCTCAGCCCTGACATTTTATTTATGTATTTTTTTGTCCACTTTGACCACTTTCTTCATCTGTAAGCCCAACAGCCTGTCATGGTCACAAAGACTGGGCAGAACGTGGGTGAAAAATAAAACTAGAAAGACCACAGAAAGTCTGGAGAACTGCAGATATCAAAACCACTTGAAGAGACTACAAGAAATGTATTCTCTTTCTAGTGAAAATAATTAAGAATGATGAGTTTTTTTTGTTTGTTTGTTTTGATTTTTTAACAGTAGTGTACACGTGAGCATACTCAACATGCCTTGATAGAAGCAAGGTTTCCGTTTGCACAAAGCTGGTCAATATCTTTATGAAGGTCACTAATGCACATTTTCTAGTGTTAACCTGTTTCTTATTAAAATAGAAAAAGAAAGTTTACATTTAAAAAGTGTTGGAAGCCATATTTGACCACATTGTGTCACCAAATCATTGTTTTGTGAACAAGCATTGTCCCTTAAACACAGTGTACCCAATGAAACTAGATACATATTGAACTGTCTTTTAACGAAATACAACCCACCCCCCAGTAAGAGTATATTTTTCCATTTCATATATTGAGTTGAGTTTGTCCCAAAGGAAATGAAGTCTGGTCTCATATTTAACATGATCAATAATTAATAAGTATGGAAACGGACAACCGGGCAAAACTGCGCACAAAACCAGTACAAAGAAACCCTAAATTTTATTAACACAGCTCTGAGGACATTTGGAAAAATGACCGCATGCACAAATCATTTAATCACACGATGGGGATTTCAATCTGATCTAAACGACTTGCTGGTGACTATAAAAACTATTTATGGGCAAATAAAAGCCTGAAAAAACCCACAAGCCTATATGAGTGACGTGATTGGAAAGATGAAGTCACAAGCTCGTTTTTATAGCACCGTCCACTGATGAGGCTGCTCTTCATCCTCCTTCCTTGATCACTTCTTTAAGGTCAAGGAGACTGAAAAATTAGGCTGTGATGATGTAAAGCAGCTTAAAGAGAAAGCTCAGATTTTTTCAAGATGGTTTTGTTTTAAGGTTATGAGCAAATAATATCTTACCTGTTGTAGATAGCTCTTTAAACAAGCTCAGTTTGAAAAAAGAAATTTGACTGGATTGATGAGCTAGCGGCTAGCACCAAGGCCCAAAGTGAATTGCTGCTGTCTCCATGTAAACACATCTTTATGAACATTTATATCACTGTCATTTTCATGGTAAACTGATATTCTGGAAGAAATAGATTTATATTCCTGGAAGTGTTCCAGCTAGCTGCCACAACTTTTTGCTTACAAATAATCATAGAATTCTATGCAAATTAGCAGATAGCCCAAATGGTTTACACACTATTGTTCATATGAACCTTTGGAAAACTTTTTTTTAATTAGATTGTTTTAAGAGGGTGTTAATCATTTACAGTGTTAATTCTCAGTCATTTAAGACACAGCACATACGAAGAGTATTTGTTTTTTTTTGTTTTGTTTGTTTTTTAAGGGGACTGGACTAGTTCCTGCTTTTAGAACGTTACAGTAGTCCCTCACTTATTGTGTGAGTTACGTTTGAGAGACCCCACGATAGCTGAAAAGCCACAAAGTAGGGACGTTATATTTATTTTAGTATTTATTATTATTTTAAGGCTTTATAAACCCTTCCCACACTCTTGCAATGTTCTTAACAATTTTCTAAACTCTCTAAATGCTCTAAAAAAAAAAAAAAAAAGCACCGCGAAAGACAGCAGACAGACTGATGCTACGGTTACTGGGCCAATCAGCTCCCGGGGGTGGACAGGCCATCGGGAGCATGGTTGGGGTTCCCGGTTGGGGAAATATTCCAGCTTAGTTTGGGTCATGCTTGATTATTTTAAAAAACACTCCATGCCACTCACTCTGATATCTGCCTCACTGAAACTCACAGCTCACAGACAGACCCCACCCCCACCCCCTCTTTTCTATTTCTGAGGCTGTCAGACCCCTCCTTTCTCTTTCTGAGGCTGTCTGACCCCTCCTTTCTCTTTCTGAGGCTGTCTGAGCCCCTCTGCGATCACTGAGCGGCCAGGCCACCAGGAAACAATGTGTACAATCTTGTGTTGAAAACCAGCGAAAGAGCGAGTCCGTGAAAATCGAACCGCAATGTATCGAAAGACTACTGTACTGTTGATTCAAGGAGGTTTCTCAAATTCAAGCATTTAAACTGTAGTGAGTTGCTTTGTATATGTGAGCAGAACTCACATGCAAATCGCTACCCTCCCTCTCAAGGTTTGTAAGCGTATTTGATGTTCAGTTTCTCCTATGTGGAATATAGTTTTGGATCCAATGCTCAATCAGCCTCACTTCAGTTTGCACTTCCATGCATGTGACTAACATCCATCACGTGGATCAGGACAACAAAGGCCCTCGGTAGGGGGCCAATAAGAAGGGATGATTTGCACGGGAGTTCAACTTGCAAAAGAACACAGAAACTGACTGCAGTTTAAAGAACTGCAACTCTGATCTTTTTAGTTTGACCTGTAAAAGTTTGAAAATAAAATGTCTAGGCACCAAAGAAAAACCTTTCAAGATTAGTACTTTGAACTTGACTTCGACTATGTTCTTACCTGTAGCAGACCTGACTGCCACAGGTAAGACAATTATTGTTCCTTCATAACCATTCCACAAGATCTCACTTCAAAAGATTTAAGATGAAAAGACAGACAGGGATTTGCTTGTTGTCTCATCGTGGATATTGAAAAGATGCTTTAAGTCTCCTATTAATTCTTGAACTGTTGGGACCGAAACATACAACTGCTGGAAGCCTCGGCTGGTGAAAACGAGCTAAATCTTAATCTTATCTTTATTTTTAACCTATTTATAAAACTTTACGAGGCATTGCATTACACAGCCCAGTGAACAAATCACTTGACAGCAGTTCAGCTAATAAAAAGAACAAGAAGCCACACGTGCTAGGGAGTATTATGCTGTTAGTCACCAGTACACAAAAGTTGTTCACTTTAGAGTCCAGGATGAAACGCAGTCTAAATTAAAGAACTAAACAAAAAATGTGTTAAAAACCATCGGACGCCCCCTGCTGCTAACCTTTAGATCCTCACTGAAACCTTGAAGAGGTAATCTGCTGGTAATCCTCCTTAATCCGCATTTTAATCTTGTTAAATCCACTGATTTTCTCTCGGCTTTATTAGAAAAGCTCATAACCGAAGGGAGTCTCTTACACTTTGCTGCATGATAGCAGCACAGGAATCAATGATGAGGAACAATGCGTTCAACAGCTGTTTCAGACATGACTTCAGGTGGATCCAGCTTCAGCGGACCGGCTCATTTTAGAGCCACTAAATATTTAACAAAATGCATTAAATTGGTAAAAACTTAAAAGTCCTGCACATCTTAGGCTCTTCAAAGATCAAAATCTGATCAAACCAAATCACGTGCTTCAGTAATTAAAATGAAACTAGAGATTGCATTTTTGCATAAAATGCAGTGTGAATGCTTATTGCTGAAGACCTTGATGAAAAACAGCTTAAATTAGCTAAAAACATGAAGCTGAAATTGAAGAACAAGCCTAAGTTAGCAGAAGAAAGCAGAAAGAACACATTTGCTGAATTAGGTTGAAATAAGCAGAAATGAGGCCAACAATTAGGAAATTGGCTAAAAAGCTGAAATTATCTAAAAATAGTTGAAAAGTAGCTGAAAAGGCCAAAAGAAGCTTAAACTACCAGAAGGAAGTGGAAGGAGCCAAAATTAGCTAAAAATGTGGAAATAGCTGAAAAACCTAAATTTAGCACAAAGCAGCTAAATGGTAGCTGAAATAGCAGAAAAAGCTGAAACGCAGAAATAAGCTGAAAGGAGCATAACAAGCTGAAATTAGTAGAAAGAAGTTAATTATGCTGAAAGTAGCAGAAATAATCACAGTAACTTGAATTTATCTGAGAACAGCTGAAATTGGCTAAGAAATGCAAAAAAGTTAGCTGAAAATGTAGAACAAGCTTAAATTAGAAGAAGGAAGTGGAGCGAGAGAACAATTTTTTTCCCACTGTAGGCTGAAAAAAGCAGCTATGAGCACAAAAAAGTGGAAATTAACTGGAAAAAGCTAAAATTAGCCCAAAATAAATGAATAAATAAATAAAACAGCTGAAGTGTAGTTAAAAAGCAGAAAGAAGCTTAAATTACCAGAAGGAAGTGGGGAGAGCACAGCTGTGGAATTAACTGAAAAGGCTAAAATTAGCATAAAACTAAATAGTAGCTGAAATAGAAGAAAATGCTGAAAGGCAGAAATAAGCTGAAATTAGCAGAAATAAGCACAAAACAACTGAAAAAAAAATAGCTAAAATTAGCTAAAAGTTGCTGAAAAAAGTTTAAATTTGCACAAGGAATCTGAAAGAAGCTGAACAAAATATGAAAGGAGCAGTAAAAGGTTGTAAACACATCTAAATATCTGAAGGATGTAAAATGAGCTCAATTTATTTTCTATGAGAAAGAAGTGGCAGAAAAGGCTAAAAATGTCAAAAAGCTAAAGTTGTACCAACACCAAAGTCGTAGCACCCTTCTCCTGAAAGAGCTGAACGGTTTCATATAAGATTGGTTGAATTAGCACAAAAAATGTGAAACAAGAAAGATGCTGAAAAACTTATGGAAGAAAAATGGATCAATAGTGTGAATGCTTCATAAACATTCACTTTTTTTTTTTTCACTGTGTCACTTCAGTCATGCCCTTAACACATCATCTCGCTCACACTCCGTTACACAGTTAATGTGAATGCAGGAAATCTTCAAGGTTACCGAGCGGGTTTGCAGCACTGTTCCACGTGCTCAGTCCTAAAGGTTTGTTTTTTAAAGCACAAAGAAACGTGTGACTAACCTCAGCAGGTTTAAAGAAATCACAGCGAACTCGAACGCTGACGGTCAAAGTCTTACCAGTGTTGAGCGTGCCGGTGATGAGTCTGAACAGGTACTGAGCCAATCTGAAGATCTCGCGCTTACACCTTTTCCTGCAGCTCATCTTTGCTCCCCGGGGAGGACGGATCTTGAAGGCAAAGCACGACTTGGAAGTTGTGAAAGTTAAAAAATCCAGAGGGGATGACTTGGTTTGATGGAGCGCCACAGAGCCTCGTCTCCTCCACACTTTAGTGTCAGAGTGGCCCTCGTGGAGTGATGCTCATCAGTGAGTGGACGGCCTCTTTTGCTCCATGGGGGGCATCGTACGGTCTTTTATCAGGGCATTAATACCCGTTTCCCAGTTATTTACAATAAGGGGACTTCTCTTTTACTCCCCTCCTTCGCACCTCCTCTCACTTTTCCTGCAACTCCTCAGTGCAGACACTTCTTCTTCTTCGGTGCTATTAGAGACTACCCTGCTGGATCTCTCCCTCTCCTGTCTTTCACAAACAAACACACACTCCTACACTGGATCTCGTAGTGCGCCTGCTGCTCGCTCTACTCCACACCATCTGTGGATGTTTTACCCTCGCTGACGGTTGCCATGGAGGCGGGGCCTGATTGGCCGAAGCAGAAAAGGAGGAGGAGAAGGAATAGAAGAAAGGAGACAGAACAAGGAGGAGAAAAGGGGAAGGTGTCCACCTCAGTGAATCAGCAGTGACAGAACATTATGGACCTATTTTATAATGGCTGAGAGTTTTTTCAATGACTGACTGTAAAAGACAGGAACATGGACTCTTAGGACGCAGAAGGTGAATATAGTGTTAAAAACACTATGAACACAAAGGTCCAGTATCCTACATTAAAACATAAGAATGATGGACAGGCGACGCCTCGTGTCTGATGACATTACGATGAGCTGAGTGCATCATCATCGCCACTAATTAGCCTCAACTGGAGCTCCATCGCTGTCATCTATCAACGCCAGGCGCTACCGCCGGAAAGGATGTCCATTAAGACGAGCCCTTAACGGTTTCTGCAGCGACTTTGCTCAAGAAAACAATGACAGTCAAACTATCTCATTATCACGCATCTGTTGGGCTGACAGGCTCAGGTGAGACACTTTGAGTCTCTTCAAGGCTCTAACTCAACAGGTCACCAGTCGGAGGGGATGTTCTATTTCAGTGCACAGAGAAGCTGCAGTCCGACCTTGGAGTTTGTGCCGGTGTGTTTAAGCTGCACACTTTTTCCAGAATGAACAGATATACAGTATATATAAAGTGAGCTTGAAGAAGTTTAAATAATGTGTGAAACTTCTTAGTGGGTCACAGAGAGGTAGTGTAGTATCTCAACTGGGTGAATTATTTACTAAGGTATCTGTGGGGAGAAACACACTTAACAGGCAACAGAGGACGTTTAAATTTTTAAAAGCTGTATGCCAATGTCACCCATTGCTGAAGGATTTGAATGATGAATGTCTGTAGTTTACAAGATGAGTGTTTTCCTGGACTAGAATCGAATGGAGAATAAGAGTAAACCTTCATTTTTAAAGAGGGTGGGAGTTAAAGTGGGTTCAAGTGGGTACAAGTTACATTGGGTATAAGAGAAGTTTTTTCTTTCTCGTCTGAGGCAGTGAACAATGACTACTCCTGGCAATCAGAGGGAGCAGTAATATCCACAACTATGTACAAGTGCATAGTCAATGGTGGTATTGGCCACCATGGATTCATCTTTGGCCACTCCAACTATGCTTTCTAGTTTTTATACTGCTTGAAAGTATAGTTTTCTCAATGACTGAGATGGCCAGTTTACACACACATGTGCACGCACGCACGTGTGTGTTTCTGACTTTGTGGGCATTTTGCATCAACTTCCATTCATTTCCATAACCTAACTCTAACCCATCCACAATTCACACCTTAGTCCTAAACCTAATCCCTAACCCATCAACGAGACTTGTACTTGGAGCGGCTGTGGCTGAGTGGTTAGAGCCGTTGTACTCCAAAGCAAGAGTTGGTGGTTTGAATCCACCAGTAGTCCAATGCCAAAGTGTCCCTGGGTAAGACACTGAACCCCTCATTGCCTCCGATGTGTGTCCCATCAGTGTATGAATGTGATAAAGCACAAATTAGTCTCTTTAGAATGATTTGTTCAATTAGCTTTGTATAGATATACGTAGTAGTGTTGTATGAATGGGTAATGAGAGCACAAATTATAATGTAAAGAGCTTTGAGTGTCTTGATAAGATAGAAAGGTGCTACATAAGTGCAGTATATTTACCATTTAAAAACAAAAAACATTTCAATGAAACTTTTTAACAATTGTGCCCAGCAACAAACTAAACTACTGTATTGAATTTGACCAAGCTGTGCATCTTAGCCCCAAACTGAGGTGTGTTGCATGTGCAAACATGTTAAATAAAATTTAGTACAAAGCACACCGCTGGCTTCTTTGCATTCTCCTGCATACCATCACCTGCACACACACACACAGACAGACGCACACACAGTCACAGCAGGTCAGAGACTGCCGGAGCCGATCCCAGTGTTGCCCTATTTTGCATTTTAAATGCTTACAGTAAGCCCACTAACTGTGTTCACAGTGCAGTGCAGGACAGCTAATCTACACACCTAAGGCGTGTGAGTCAGAGCTGAGGGGGTAGGGATGATACAAACATTGACAAGAAAAAAGGAGAGGGTAAACACAATAAAAAAAAATGCTTGAATAACATGAAAAAAATGCTGGTGAAGATTCTCAGTCATCCAGGACATGATAAATCCAAAAAAAAAAAAACGTTCAATACAGAAACAACTGGACTTTGTTTGTAACAGAAGACGTTTTGCTCTTCATCCGAGGAGCTTTCTCAATCCAAGGAGCAGAGTGTGGGGATCAGGTTTTAAAGGCTGAGTTAAGATACACACATACCTAGATTGACAAATCACACCTCACCCCTTAACAGTAGGGGTTTCTTAAGCCCCCTGTACAGCTCTGCGTACGACCGTATGCGTGTCCGTACGCGCGTACTGTACGCAGAGAGTTCAGCCCTAAACTTCAGCGTACGTTCTCGCGTACGTTCTCGCGTACGTTCTCGCGTGCATTCTTGCGTTTTCGCGCAGAATTCTTGACGTAATTTCCTTAATTTCGTCGGGTTTAGTCAGCTCCACAGGCAAGGAGCGTTTACCTATGAGACAAATTGAGGTCGCTGATTGGTCATTTGCTGACATGCCTACTGAATTGATTGACAGGTCGGGGGAAAAAAAGCGAGAGCTGGAGGCTCCAGCTGCAGCGGTGTTCTGTGTTTATATGTTGTTAATAAAAAGTTCTAAAAAATAAAAAACACAGGGAGCATTGGTCCTGCAGCCCACACATCAGACCAGCACACCAGGAAATCTCCAGAACCTCCCGCAGCCACGCTGGAGCTGAGTTTAATTTGCTTGTGACAAATTCATTCATTTCTCATCATTTCAGTCATGGAGTCAACGGAGGAGGAAGCGATCAGTTGACTTTTGGCAA
>JARVGS010000001.1:15178029-15193614 GCA_031762315.1 Hypsolebias antenori | reverse complement strand
CGTCACTGGGGAGGCGGGCCGGATACGCGAAATGCCGGTTACCGAGGGAGCCGGATACCGAGGGAAACCTGTATATATATTTCTGTTCCGTGCCCTGAGATGACTTCTGTTGTGACTTGGCGCTATGTATAAACTGAACTGAAGTGAACTGACATGCCTATGGACCAAAACTCGAGAAGAGAACCTGCGGTGTACCAACCAGAGAGAAAGCCTGCACTGTGGACAGGCGGTAGGTGGCGATCCTCTGGAGGCAGGCGATGATGCGGGAGCAGGCCGTGGCTTCACGCTGAGCCATCCACAGAACTCTCTCATCAGCCAGCATCAAGTTACTGGCCATGTTGAGCATCACCTCACCCAACTGGGAAAACAAGACGAGGGCAAGAAGTCTGTTCAGCACTTTATGTTTGAAGTAAAAGGAGGAGTTAAGTTATATGTTTACTGAAGACTATCGAGGGTTTCTGTCCCTGGAGCCAGGCGATGTTTGTTCTCATCAAACAAACAGCTGCTGGATGGGGAATGTAAACAAATGGACCAAGGAAACAATCCTTACGTCTTTAATCTTCTCAACAAACTTTCCAAACTTCTCAATCATCTCAGCCACAAAGATGATGTCCATCTTGTCTGAGAAGTTGGCTGCGTCGATCGTGTAGACTCGCAGGCGTTGAGCTATGTTCTCAACGTTGCTCTCATTCAGAGGCATCTAAGAAACATACATGGAGTTAGTCAGCGACACGAGCCGGGGGAGGTCCAAGAAAAAGCACGAAGAAGTAGGTTAAGCCACAGAAAGCAATAGAAAGAGACATTAAAGGTTAAAATCTTAAGTGCAAGGATCAGACATGAACCTGGTTGATGACAAAGAGAAATCTGGTGGCGTCTTTCTGAAACTGACAGAGGGAGTAGTCGTCCTCGGCCCACAGCCCCTCGCGGCTGCAGTAGCGCCACGCCTGCCGGCCTTCAGCTGGACCGCCGGCGTTGGATGGCAGCCTGTTGCAGTCGAGGTAGGCTCGGATCCCTGCCAGAGTGCGGGGCCACCTGGAAGGGTTCGAATAACTCTGGTTTAATTCATTTATGAAATCAATTCATCCTCTTTCCTAAGGTTGAATAATGCATTAATGTAACAAGCACAAGTGACTTTTATTTAGTAGGATGTCTAAAAAAACTTTATAAAAAAAATTTCAGCCCGTCCAAAATGCATCTAACAGAGCACTTCGCTCTCAGACTGCAGGTTTACTTGTGGTTCCTAGAGTTTCTAAAAGTAAAACAGGAGGCAGAGCTTTCAATTATCAGGTTTCTTTTTTTTTTTTTAATCTGTGAGGCGTTAGATTTGGCTTAGACTTGGTTTAAGTCTTTCTTTTTTATAAATCTATAGTTAGGGTTGGTTTGGGTTTTCTCAGCTATCCTTTAGTTTTACTGCTATAGGCTTAGACAGCGGGAGAACAAATTGAACACACTTCCTCACTCTGCTCCCCATGTTTGTATTTACAAACTGTTGCTGCCATTAAACCTGTTTTTCTGTTTCTCTTTCCAAAGAAACTCCGCCTGGACCAGCTGCTGCTGTGTTTGTTGCTTTCCTGTCCTCCAAAACCTCAACTACCGTATTTTTCAGACTATAAGGTGCACCGGATTATAAGGCTCACTGTCCATTTTTGAGAAAATTAAAGGATTTTAAGTGCACCTTATAGTCTGAAAAATACGGTAGTTGAGGCACACGGTTGCCCTTCCTGAGCTTGGTTCTGCTGGAGATTTCTTCCTGTTAATAGGAGTCTTTCCTGTCTGTTGCCAATGTGCTGCTCAGGATGGGTGATTGCGACGAAACGAAGATTCATCACAGTCTGTTGGCTTCCTCAGAAACATAACTTGGCATTTCATATTGTACTAAATGTGAATGTATTGTATTATAACAGGTATGAAGTGACTGATTGGATTTAAATCAGGACCTGAACTACAGGTGCACCTCCAAAAAATTAGAATACTGTGAAAAAGTAAAAAAAATAAAAAAAAGTGTGTGCAGCTACAGCGTGCACTCTCAGGACATTATTACATGCTGTGACCCCTCAGTGAGAACTGAACTAGGCAAAAGGGCCTTCTCCTACTCCGCTCCTGTTTCCTGAAGCTCTCGACCTTGACCTCTCTAAGTGACTTCAAGCATCTGTTAAGTTCCTGGGAAAAACCAATGCAGACATGTTCCTGTTTTTAGTTTTTTACACCGTTTTATAGTCTATTTGTTTTTTTACTTTTCTTTTTAAACACCATTGTATTTGTTATTCTCAATTTGTATGCATCCTTTATGATTGTCTATTGTTGTCATCAGTTTGTTAAATTCAGGTCTCTCTTGTAAATGGGTCTCTGAGGCTCAATGGGATTAACCTGCATAAACAAAGTTTGAATGAAATTTAAAACCATAATCATCAACATTAAAGAAATGAACACTTGGAATATTTCACTCTATGTGTAATGAATTTATGTAATACCTGAGTTTCACTTTCTGCAATGACTGATGAAAAATAGAACTCTTTCATGATATTCTATTTCTTTTAGATACACCCGTGAATGTTTGTTTAATAAATCCTCCTTGTTTGAATTACAGCTGTGTCATGTTTACATTTGGCCACAAGGTGGTGGTGCTTGCACAGAAAATATTTGCCCTTTTTTTTATTTTTATCTTGGACAAAATGATTATTGGATATAAACTTTAAATTGATCAAATATTTTGTAATGGCTAAATCTCCTACCTGTGGTCAAACAGTGAACTAAAAGACTAAATTTAATGAAACATTTAATTCAATAGGATGGAAATTTTTCAAGCCAAGTGCAAATAAAAGTCATTAAAGTTCAGATTTTATGTCAAATGCTGTGGGAATTAATATCGGAGAATGTCAGCTGTCTGCTTGTACCTGAACTCCCCCTTGTTGTTGGAGATGCGTTCAGGAGCGCAGTACTTGGCAGAACTTTGCAGCACCACAATATGGACCGTCCTGGTGGTATTTCCCCTGCTCGTCCGGACCCGACACTCCCAGTTCCCCGTAAAACCAGGCTGAATGTTCGAGATGGTCAAAGCACTGACAAAAAAAAAAAAAAAAAAAAAAAAACAGAAAATAATGTTCTAAAACTGGGTTCCGTGTTCAAATCAGCGACATACATGACGTAAAGTGAAAGTGAACTGCACCTAGCAATCAGAGAGCAGTTCTGCAGAATGCGCTTTTCGATGAAGATGCCTTGAGTGGCGTCAGACTGGACCATGCGGCCGTTTTGGTACCAGAGCACCTGCATGTCTTCAGCCACCAGGGAAGCTTGGCACTGGAATGGCAGGCTGTCCCCCTGGAAGACCACCTGACGCTGGGATGGAGTGAGCTGGAAGGAGGGCAGTTCCAGCGGAGCATCTGCAAGCAACAACAACAAAAAAAAAAAGCAGATCACAAAGACAGTAAGTCATTCAAGTCAGACATTCCTTGTAAATCTGTGCTGTGCATCTTATAATCCTCCACGGAGGCGAGCGTCAAACTGATAAAATGTAAGCAAGTCCAAACAAAGGCCTGGGCAGCCCTCGTCTTATCTCTGCATGTCGTTGTACAAGCCCGTTCCCCAAACGCCGGCCACACTGATACCAAAGCAGACGAATTCAAGAGATGGCGCTCTTTTTTTGGCAGTGAAATCTGCAGCGCTCACTCACTCTTGACACTTCAGCAGTTAAAAATGTCAGAAACTGAACAAAGTTTCACATAAATGATAAAGGAAGCGTGCTTCAGAGTTAAAGGTGTGCAGTTTCAGGGCGACATCTTTGTGGCTTTGTGTCTTGGTGCTCGGTGTCATTCCTACCGCAGGTGAGGAGCTCTGGCCTGAGGGACGTTATAAGTTGACCCTGGAGGGCCTGAGGGAAAGAGCACTTTGTGCTCTTCACAGCGACGTTTCGGTCTTTGACCCAATGCAGGAGCCACAGCAGGTTGCAGTCACAAAGCAGGAAAGGCGTCTGAAACTCTCTGGAGATTAAAAATAAATAAACATAGCTACTTGATTGGTAGTTTGTGGCGTATTTAAAAAATGTAACATAGTTTTGTTTGCATTTATGGGTGTGTGGCTGAATAAATCTACCAGTTCTCCACTAACGCACTTACAGTGACTTCAGTGACACCAGTCTGTCAAACGTCCCCTGGGCCAGGGAAGAGAACAAGTTTCCTGAAATATTTCTGTAGAAAGAGAAAATATTATTTAGGTTTATATCCAAGAGATAATTAAATCAAACCCGTGATTAGAGCTGCCTCTGTTCATCAGCATCCAATTTTCAGCTTGGTGTCGACCAATTGATCCAACAATGAAAAATTATTGTTTTTCTTCTCAGTGATCGTACTATAGCTAAACACACAAGCACCTGAATGCACCATCGCTAAAGGACTAATTTTAGCTAGCAACATTTTGATAAGGACATTTTCACCAAGACTGAGAAGATAAAAGTAAACTGGACTTTCTGCTTTTCTTTACCACTCACGCTGTTTTCTTTACGTAGCACCAGCTGTGGTGGCGTGTTCAGTTGGTGCACTTTCAATGTCTGAGGCGTGCAAAAAAATGTGTTGTTTATAAAAGCCTGTGAGTTATTCTGTTGGATTTTATTCATGCAAATACCTTCGTCCACAAACCTGGAGGACATTGCTGGTGAACTGAATGTGATGTCAATCGCTGATGTGAGTTATGAATAAATGAATGAATAAATGAATATTTATTTCAAACCAATATAAAACAGCAAATACATAATACATTTGGCCAACTTACAAAACCATCTGCATGACAAGTACCCCTTTCCACCCCTTCCTTACTTAATTAGACAAATAGAATTCTAATTCTTGTTATAATTAAACCTTCTTACGTTATTGGACTGCCTAGTAATGCAGCACCTATTATTATCCACCTGACACGGGTTTCTTAACTTTATATCTTACTCTTCTGTCAACTTTAATGCAGCCCAAACCGCAACGTGTACCCCCACAAATCTTATATCAAAACAACCAGCTCGGCATCGTGATATGTGCTATTGTATTGGCATTAATTTGCTAACAAAGACGCCATTTTTATTAGTCATTTTTCATAGGCTCTGGTTGCAAATCAAATATCCAAATGGCTGCCTGAGCTAAAAAGGAAAAATACTGTAAATAAGCCATTTTTAGTTATATTAAGCTGAAATTGGTGTGGTAGTAGCTGAGAGCAACACCCAATAAATAATGGATTAAATAATTTCAAGATAGCCACTAAAGCTCAATTTAAATGGCTTCAACTCAGCTACCGTAGTTTTGAAACATAAAGCTGAAATTTGGTGTGGTTATAGCTGAGAACTTTCCCCATCACATACTGAATCCAAATCAAAAATTCAATATGGCCACCATAGCTTAAAAGAAAAAATGATTTCATTGATGTTTTTGCCATTTTAAGCTGAAATTTGGTATGGTGGTAGCTGAGAGCAAACCCCCAACACCTAATACAGTCAAATCAAAATGTTAAAATGGCCATCAAATGGCAGTCCCAATCGAAGTTTCTCCAGGAACGTTCTAGTATACACTATCTTATTTACAGCAGAAATAAACATTAATAGCTTATTTAACACCCTTCCATTTCTCCAATTCTCAATACCATTAACACCCCTCCACCACCATGTAACAGCTCAAAATGACTTAAAAAATTTAAACTGATTTATATCTTTGCATTGTACCAATTCAACATTTAATCCAACATTTGTTCCGACTTCAGTGGTAAATGTAACACAGCGTACTCATAATATGCTTAGTAAATGTCTTGTACTGTAAAGATAGCATACTCAACCTGGAATGAGAAACAAATTGTATGGAAATGGACCCGGATAAAATCAAAACCAGCAGGTTAGAGGTGCACGACAATCAGAAACAGCCCAGAAACCAGTGACGGTTGCATCTCTACTCATGAAATTAAAGAAAAAGACTTACAGTCGGGTCAAACCGGTGAGGCCCTTGAAGACGTCTCCATTAAGACAATCAATGCTGTTGTTGGATAGGTCTCTGCAATGTATAGAAAATGCCACAAAAGTCCATGTGTAGTTCTTATTAGGACTAAAAAAGTTTTCAGCAAAACAAATCAAAGAAGTCCTGCTGCATTAAGATAAAAAGAACAAAGAAAAGAAGTTAGGCATAAAGAAGCTGCTGATTTAAAAGGAAAAAAGACCTAGTCTAACAGGCAGGTTGAGGCAGAGAGCTCAAAAATCCAGCTGACAGGTTTACAACTTTCAAGATGGTATTAGATAATGTGTGTGTGGGCCTGCAGGCGATCCGACACATAAAAAGGCAGAGCATCGCTGTGGGAGGTGATTAATCACCTCTGATTACTGTCAAACGCATCAAAAGTGTCTGCTTTAACTATGAATGTGACCTGACATGATGTCTCAGGAAAACATCACAGAGAAGTGTCCAACACGCCAAACGCCTTTCAGAAGGAATCACGCATAAATCCAGGGTTAAACAGTGAAAATGATTGATGCCGCCACTGCCAGTTACGTACTGTGTGCACACATGTTAAATTGTCATGTCAACATGTCAAAGTCAGAAATCTTACTTTTACAAAGCCCTCAACAACCTAGCTCCATCTTATATTAGAGATCTTATTGCTCCATATTTTCCTAACAGAGCACTTTGCTCTCAGACTGCAGGTTTACTTTTCTAATACTTTTTTTTATGTTTTTTAGACAGAACAAACACACAAACAAGGACACTAAACAAACTAACATAAAATAAAACAAAAACAGAGAGGTCATCAAGGACGAGGGATAGTATTGTCTTGAGATCAGGAGGCCGGGCTCACAGTTAGTCCGAAAAAAGGAGGCTGCCATCGGACAAAGGAGCTGGAAAAGGTCGGTGTAACCTAGCGGACAAAAGTGGTACTGCACCCCTAGCGGCCGAAAGTGGTACTACACCATTTTTGGCCAAAATGAAAAACGGTCATATCTGAGCCAAAAATGGGTCTAAAAATATGGGAAAAAATCCATAAATATGTCGCTTTGCTCTATAAGTCGCAGGGCATACAAATCTGGAAAAAAGGTGCGACTTATACACCGGAAAATACGGTACCCATTTCAACCAATATTTTTTAAATCTGTTTTCCTGAAGTCTCAGGGAAAAGGTAAGCATTTCCATTTCACATATTTCTTCTACATTAGCTGACCAGTCTCTCAATGTTGGTGAGCTCCCATTGCGCCATTTTCTTGTTATGGCTTTCTTTCCTGCTAACAGAAGTATTTTCAAAAGGTATTTATCCTGTATATTGAGATCAGTCTGTAAATTACTTAAATATATCGTTTGAAAATTGAGTTCAATTTCAAATCCAATGATTACTATTATCTCTTTGGTTACTTCGAACCAAAAGGGATAAATCAAAGGGCAGTCCCAGAAAATATGAAAGTGGTCAGCCATCACATTGTTACATTGTCTCCAACAATTCCCCGAATCAGTTCTTCCAGTCTGAGAGAATGTTCTTTTGGGAGTTATAAAAAAACCTAACAATGTTCTTCCATGAAAATTCCCTCCAATGACTCGAGCTGGTGGTGGAGTTGTTAATTTGGCATATGTTTGACCACTCATCTCCTGTCAATGTTATTTTTGCCTCCCTTTCGCAAGTATTTTTAAATATATAATGTTGTTTTTGTTATTTGATTCTAAGCAAGCATATAATCTGGATAGTTTCTTTTTATAAGATTTACCTTTATAAGCATCTATAAAAATACTACTGCAGGTTTACTTGTGGTTCCTAGAGTTTCCAAAAGCAGAATGGGAGGAAGATCTTTCAGTTATCAGGCTCGTCTCTTGTGGAACGAACTTCCAGTTTCTGTCTGTGAGGCTGACACATTGTCCAGTTTTATGGCCGGGCTTAAGTCTTTATTTAATTTAATTTATTTATTTTTGATAAATCCTATAGTTAGGCACCAAAGTCCATGCTCAGTCATCCAGGTATAAAATCCAACAATGTTCAGTCAGGTCATCCGGACGGTTTCTTTGTTTTTGTTGTGCTGAGAAGTTTCGCACAATTCTATAGTTAGGGACGTATGGGTTTCCTAAGCTATCATTTAGTTATGCTGCTATAGGCTTAGACTGCTGGAGGACAAGTTGACCATGTTTCCTCACTCTGCTGCTTGCTCTACCTTTTTGTATTTGTAATTATTTTTATCTTAACCTGTGTTTTTTTAGCCTTTCTTCCTATAGAAAGTACATCTGGACCTGCCCTTCTGTGTTTATGTCTCTCCTTCCTGTTCCTCTCAAACCCCAGCCGGTCGAGGCTGATGGCCGCTCGTCCTGAGACTGGTTCTGCTGGAGGTTTCTTCCTGTGAGGTTTCCACAGTTGCCTTTGTGCTTGCTCAGGACGGGAGACAGCAACAAAGTGAAAATTCCATGCAACCTGCAGGCTTCCTTAGCTTGATAACTTGTACCAATTAGCTGTTATAATAAACGTGAATGTCTCTGTACAGTACCCTGAGATGACTTCTGTTGTGACAGTGCTATAAAAATAAACTATTTAATTGAATTAAAAGGGTCCGAATACAATTAACATTCACTGGAGACTCTACAACTTTCTATAGAGCCATCACTTCAGGGACATGTCAATCTCACGCAGACGGGAAATTCATGTATTTAAACCCAAAGGCCTACCAAGGAGCTTTTCAAGTTTACAACTATAACTATGAGAATAAATAAAATATACATATTATGTTATATTTAAACTAAAGCTACAATATCTGTTTCCTGTGGTGCAAAACATCCAAGAAATAAATATGACGTATGAAGAGTATGAAGACAAGGACAAAGGTCTTCCTCCAGGCTTGGCTAATGTCTAGAATGAGGGTCCATTTTTTTAAATTTTTTTTAGGGTTATAAAACAACTATTTAACTAAAAGAACATTCTGATGTGAAAGTACCCTACATTAGCTAACTGAATGTTTGTGTTAATATGTGAAAGTACTGTATATGTGCTTAGAATTGGCAATTGTCTGATTAGAAATATTTTGTTTGTTGAGCAAATTTTACTGAGTAGTAATGCACCTTAAAGTCACTGACCTGTCCGACTAAATTTCTCCAAGGTAAATAGAGTCAGGCTAGTTATCTATGTTTTATACCCTTATATCACCACTCAGCAGGCTACGGTCTGAACAGATCGTAACCTGGATGGGAAGAATACTTTGCGATGTAAAGTCCTTTTTTTTTTTTTACAACTAGGTGGTTGGGTTTGCTATATTTCATTTAAAAAGAGAAGGAAAAAAAAAAGCTCTGTGCAAAATTGATCCTCACTAAAAGTATCAGGTTACCGGTAGTCACAAATTCATTTGCAGGAAACTAAATCTAAAGAACTCTACAGGCTAAAATATCATAAATCACATTTACAGTGACAAAAGCTTTGACAATTTCCAGAGAGATAACATTTAAATCAACTATTCACCATGACTGAAGTATAAAACCTTGTGTGTTGTCAGCTATAAGAAATTTTCCTCAGAGTTGTTCAAGTGCCAAGCAATGAAACAAGAGCCTGGGATAAAACAGACATTACTTCTACACAACCCACCAGCTAAGTTTTGTCCAGGGGTGCTTGAAGAATGTGATACAACCATAAACAGATACCTGAAAAATGACTGGCAGTCAGAGGCCAATTTTCAAATATTTATCTCATTATTGGTGTTTGTCCTTAAGGGACCAGATGAGGAATTCACTCTGCGAGGTTATTAGTTCCACTCAATGGAGAAGAAATAACAGCCTTTTGCAGGCTTGCCAGTTTTAGCGAGCATTGTGTGCCAGGGGTAAAGGGAGGAGGCTTTTTATGAAATTTAATTTTAAAGAAGTCCACCGTCCTCTCATTTCAGCACCTGGATTGAAATCCTAGAGTTACAGAAAGGCCTTAAGACAAGTTGGGATACTGTTACAGCTGTCAGTCGCTCTGTTACAAATTTTTATGTTCATAATACCCTAGAAGTTAATTCATATTTTCAAAGTAATTCTCGAACAAGGCTTTCAGAAACAACTGTAGAAAATTAACAGTGTGAAGGAACGCTTCAGCTCTGTCATATATGACATGGGAAAGTAAAAATAGCGTAAGCTGTGATTACGGTACGTCCGAGCAGGGACCATTCAGCTGTTGGAGGAATGCTGGGGCCAGAGGAATCCAGACTGTTGTGCAGCCTAAAACTAAATGTGTTCAAATATACGCAGATGTCCCTAAATACAACAACTGCCTCTGTCAGTTAAGGATAATGGCCTCTTCACACTGCATGATGACGCCCCCCCACTTAAAATAAAAGATCAGCCAAAATGTGAATGGTCTTAGCAGCATCTTTAGGCATGTATTAAGAAAAGAGTAGACTCTGTATTATGCCTAATAAGTCGCTTTGCCATTGATAAGTGCAACTCCACTTGGTTCTCATCTTATCGGTTCTTCTCAGATGTAGGTGAATTGCCACTGTGACTTGTTTCACTGCTCTGTGGGTGGGATCATCAGTGCAAAGTGAATAGTTTCTTGTAGTGCTGTCCAGCTCGCGTTGAATCCTCTGATCCACTCATAAGACAGAAAGGTCTGGACAACGTCAATGGGTCTTTGGAACGTCCATACTGAGGTAGAAACTAGAAAAGCAGAAGAAAAACTAACTAACCTACACTCTACATTGTACATCCATAGTTATTAAAAATGGGGGGAAATCTGTTAAAGATTGATGGAAAATCAATAAGACTTGACAGGTATGTGACGGGCAGGTCATCCCATGACGTAGCTCCACTGGCCAATCAACGGCTGCTGCCTGCTTACATCAAAATCATCACCTCAAAGCAGTGCGCTTGGAACCACGAACAAGATGGTCCCATAAACCAGGCAGAGTGGGGGTGAGTACCAGCAGTGGGCAGGGCCTTAACTGGTGTGGTGCAGTGGCAAAGCAGCAAGACAGTGTGATGGGTCAACAGTGATTTTGAACAAGGACAAAACTTTTATAGCAAGGGTTTGATAGTTTATCATTGTGGTTGCAGTGCATTAGGGTCCTGGAGGGAGCATGGTGGCAGTATGGAGTCTGTGTGGGACTTGGGCGAACCGTGTTGGTTTAATCATTGAAAGTCTGACGAAGTGGCCACGATGGTCTCATACATAGGCCACAACCATGATCAACACAGGTTCAATAAAACAACCTGGCACAGACACTATAATGTAATCATAGTCGCATCTTGATGCGGTCTACGAGTCGTGCCAAGGTGGGTACAAAGACCATAAATGCACAAGAGCATTTTGGGAACTGTTTTATTTTTACAATAAAACTCGAAATATCCTTTTGTTACCGGTATGTTGTGGCAAATGTTTTGAGGGCAATCTGAATTTAGGATGAAATCTATCCCCAAAAACCTTTATTGGTAGTGGTACTTTGAAAAACAGGTTTTTAAACAAAAACAACAAAAAATAATAATAATAAAAAAAATAAACAAACAAGGTTGTTTAATTAAGGACAGAGTTTTTGACGTTTGATGAGTCTTCATTAGTTGTTAACATGATTCAACAAAATTACTTTAAAGAAATTGGGAAAGCCAGATGTGGCATATAAAAAATTTCAGAAAAATATTTTCCCTTTAACTCTCAGATTGAGTGCTGTGACAGTCAAATTAATAAACACTGGACCAAACCAAGAAATGTCAAGTCCATGCTCAATAATCCAGGTAAAACATCCAACAAAGGTCAGTCAGGTCATCTAGACGGTTTCTTTTTTTTTCCTTTTATTTTTTAGACGTTTTATCCTTTATCCAAAGGACTTCATCAGTATCAAGGACTTCATCTGATGAAGTCCTTTGGATGAAGAACGAAACGTCTCAACATAAAAACAAAACCGTCCAGATGACCTGACTGAATGTTGTTGGATGTTTTACCTGGATTATTGACCATGGACTTGGATGTTTTGAACCACTTTGGCTATGGCTGCCTCAGAGGAGGCGACGAGGGAGAGGGCGGGCCCCAGAAACCATCTTATCACCAGCAAAATGGTTGACCCACTATGTGAGTGTGCTGCTTGTGAAATATTGAAGAAATTGTCAGCTTTGATGGCAAAACTAGAGAAAAATGGGTGCTTGTGCGTTATGCGCAAACCTGTATTAATTTCCCAAGATTTTTATGTCTTTACAAACTTTCGAAAACATTCTGACACATAAGCAACACTTATAAGTTGATATATTCATTCCTTGTGGCCATTTTTTTCCACTTTCCACTTTCATTTACCAAAAAAGTAGTGTAAATATGTTTTCCAAAGCTTGATGTAGAGCTTCTGTGTTTACATTCCTTGGGCATGCATTTGTTTGTTTTTCCTCTCTGTCCAGTCAAATTAACTGAGATGTGTGGCGATAAAGAAAAGGGGGCATATTTTGGTGATTTGGATTAAAGTGTACATGAATTTATATTGATGACGATGAGCAAGAGGGGGAAAGTAGGCCCGATCTGAGCAGAGAGTCTGACCGCCTTCCCGTCAGGCTCTTGCTGTTCCACAACAACAGCCAAGTTCAAATTTGTGTTGGCAGTGACTGAGTGCTGTCAGGTGACTCCAATTCAAGCTCTGCTCCTGCTCCCCCCCCCATGCACGTGTTTGCAAACAGAAACAAACAACTCTCCTAGATAACCCGCATGGACTTCAGCTTCAGCATATCAAAACTGCAAATCTGCAACAAATACTCATAGACATGCATCTCCTTCCTATTTCTCCTCTGAGTGTGTGAAAATATTTAAGGCCTCACGCTGACGGCAGCAATCTTTGGTACACATCCAAGTCAAACAAGAGTAGAAACAGACAGCTGCTTGAACCGTGCGTTCCTTAAGGGAACTAGATCCTCTCTACACAGGATGTTGCAGAGATGGACCTGAATCAATAGCTGCTATACACACAATTTATAAAATCAAGCATTTGTTATCAAAACGTGAAGGTATTGCACTGGAAAAGGTTAGCAAAAGAACAAGCAATATGCTCTTGAAAGCCAAACAGTTCCCCCACTTGTTAATAAAAGAGAACTGCTTTAAGAAGCTTGTGACCTAAAACATCCAGTTGTTTGATTTTAACAGAGGACAACACACAAAGGAGCCTTTTCACAAAAGTATCATGTACAATGTGTTATACAATTAGAGAAAACACTCAAAATCATTAAAAGACTTGGACTTGAGCTAATTTAAATACAAAAGCAAACAAAGCTACAACTAAATCATAAAGTGGGCACATTTTTAGAAACATAGCATGCAAGAATTAACAAAACTTTAAAAGCTTCAACAATACTCACAGTTTTTTTAGTGCTGGCAAGCCCAGAAAAGCGCCTGGCTCAATACGGCTAATTATGTTACATCGCAGATCCCTGTGGGGAGAAACATGGTTTTAGGTGAGGAGCAAGACAACAAGCAGCTTTGCTAATTCTTCATTTCAGTCTTTTAGTCTGGGAGGGGGGAATAATTTCCTCCACAAAAAGCAAAGCAATGCATCTTTTTAGTAGGGTTCAGTGAAAAGGTTCTGAAAAATTAAATCTCACCAGTTGAATATAGCTTTTTAGAAAATCTCAGTAAAAATTGTATTAAATTCTGACCAGAGTTATGAGCTAATAGATCATCAGACACAACTTCAAAGAGAATTTTATCTGAACCGATCATGTGACGATAAGTTATATTTTGTGAAATGCCTCTAAAAACATGCTCATGCTCAATAATTCAGGTTAAAAAAAACCCCACAAAGTTCAGTCAGGTCATCTGGATGGTTTCCCCTTTTGTTGAGACGTTTCGTCCTTCATCCAAAGGACTTGATCAGTCCAAAAAGTCATAACTCAGTCCTAAAAGAAGCACACTCACATAGTGGGTCAACCAGTTTGCTGATGATAAGGTGGTTTCTGGGGTCTGCCCTCTCCCCTGTCAATTCTTCTGAGGCAGCCATAGCCAAAGTGGTTCAAAACATCAAAGTTCATACTCAATAATCCAGGTACAAATCCAACACATTTCAGGCAGGTCATCTGGACGGTTTCTTTTTTTGTTGAAATGTTTCATCCTTCATCCAAAGGACTTTATGGGAGTTTGTTGTGGCTCCTAAAACTGATGAGATCCTTTGGATGAAGGATGAAACGTCTCAACAACAAAAAAAAGAAATCGTCCAGAAGACCTGACTGAACTTTTTTGGGCCTCTACATAAATGTTATATTGGCTTATCCACCAGTAAAACCCAATATTATCACATTTCATTGATTTTACCATAAGGTCAATTTTATGAAATACGAGCACGAGGGTTCATTATCATGAAGACTAATATTTGGGGAAAAAAAAATATCTAGTTTTGTGCAAACTCCCTGACCAACACCAGACTCAATCCCGTCATTACTGTAAAAACTGCTGCCACGACCCCTTACAAACTGCAAAAGGATTTCTCTGGTTCCCACACACAAACGCGCACCGACAACCCCCGCTCTCGTAAAGTTCAAAGGTTTGTTGTCACAGAATTCCTGCGGCGCTCACCTGCACTGGCACTGCCTCGTCACTCAGTATCCTGGAGGTTCAAGAGGCTTTGTACTCGCCACCTGAAGCCACACAAAGCACCGGTGGGTAACTGCCTGTTTGATGTGGTGAAACTGTCTTCTATAGGCGGGTTTGTGGCCATAGATAAGTCACGGACAAAGCATCTACTGCACGTTAAAACTACTGAAATGAGCGAGCGGCTTCATTGTGAGACGGTGCTGAGAGAGAAATGAGAAGGCAGGACGAGGAAATTAGAAATGCTATCTTGAAGAAAAGAGGAGTCAGTTTTGAAGAGAGACTGGTGCACAAAAACACGAGTCCTGTGATGAGTTGGTTTCCAAGGCTGAATGGTTTCAGGACATTTGTGCTTGCACGAGTTCACAGGGTTCTTGCTTTTTGACATTATTTTAAATTTGCAAAACAAATTCTGCCTCAGAACAGTGACAAGTCTTCATGGGTGCTTGGAACTTGTCTTGAAACCTTCTCAATTAATCATCAAAGTTTGTGCTCAATAATTCAGGTACAAAACCCAACAAATTTCAGTCAGGTAATCTGGTCGGTTTCTTTTTTTTTTTTTTTTTTTTGCTGAGACGTTTAATCCTTCATCCAAAGGACTTCATCAGTCTGAGGAACTACAACAAACTCAGTTCCACAAGCAGCACACTCACATAATGGACATGTCATTCCCCAGTCTGTTACAGAAGCACGATCCATAGTGTATTTCCAGAACACATGGATCGCCATTGTTTATGAATAAAAAATGTCTTACTTTACCTAGAAAAGTACGTGCTCTATCTCCATCATCTTCATGTAGCTAATTTACGCCACTCATATTTCTGTTACAAATCACTGGTTAAGATGATTTGCGACTCATTAGACCTGACCCCCAGCCTGGGCTGACTGAGAAAAACCCTACAAGATACCGAATGAATTATTTTCATGGTGAAACAGTGTCGCTCAGTGGGGAAGCTGCACATCATCTTAACCATGATGTAAATATGTCAATGATTTTAACGGAAATACTTCTTCTTCTTCTTTCGGCTTCTCCCTTTGTTAGGGGTCACCACAGCGAACTAGTCGCACGAAGACTTGGCAATTGTT
>JARVGS010000001.1:15103978-15117567 GCA_031762315.1 Hypsolebias antenori | reverse complement strand
GACGCTGGATGGATGGTTTAGACTTTGTTGTATTTCCCAGTGTGTCTTCTGCCATTTCCCATTGACCCTCTCTCATCTTCCTCAGTGCTTGTTCAGTTAAGGCTCCCACATACTCGGGCGTACTGTGCGTACTCCGTGAGCCATGCAGACACTGCGCACACTGTCCGCAGATGGTTGAGACTTCATACTCGGGCGTACACCCTGATGGGCTGCTGCCCAGCTCTGCAGGCAAGGGGTGTTTACCTTCGGGACAAATTGAGGTCGCCAATTGGTCATTTGCTGACACGCCTACTGGACTTATTGACTGGTTGAAAAAAATAAAAATAAAAAAAAAAGCGCGGCCGGTGGCCCTGGGTAGAGGCAGCTGGCAGCCCAGGTGCAGCGGTGTTCTGTGTTTATATGCTGTTAATAAAAAGTTCAAAAAATAAAACAGGGAGGGCTGGCCCTGCAGCCCACACATCAGACCAGCCCACAATGAAATCTCCGGACCCTCCCGCAGCCACACCGGGCCTGATTTTAATTCTCTCATGACAAATTACTTAATTTCTTACTATTTCAGTCATGGCGTCAACGGTCGAGGAGGAAGAGATCGCTTGCCTCTTGGCAAAAAAACAAAAGAAAAGGCCAGATCAGGGATGAAGAAGGGGAATTTAATACATTGGTGTCGCACACAGAACAGTCCGTCGCCCGGCAGTTTATTGTCAGAGTCAGAGATTCTTTATTGTCATTCGCACATGTGGTACATGTGATGGAACGAGATTATGCACACAGAGTCGTCCATGGTCATAAAAGTTGATCTCTGCGCGGACATGCCCTGTGGACGTCCTCTTCGAGTCCGCGTAGAGTCCGCCTCGAGTACGCGTGTACCTCCGCGGAGTGAAGTATGCCCAAATATGTGGGGGGCCTTTAATCTGCCACCCTCATCTGTTCCTAATTAGCAATCAGCCCAGGTGCTCCCACTTTCCTCTTTCCCTCCTGTCACCACCTCTCCAGCAGCTCATTGTGTTGGCTTTACCATTTCGGTCTTCATGTCCTTCTCGGGCTACCCTGTGTATTTTCAGCAGTAAGTTCTGCCGTCACGTCTACTTTTTGTTTGGATTTGTTGTTTAAATGAATAAGTTTTATTTTTACTCAAACTCTTCCTTTTGCATTCGGGTCCTGTCTACCACTGGCAGCGTTACAACATGGCTGCAAGTGAAGATCATTGCCACAAACTGGACCACAATCATTCATTCATTTACCTGTATGTTGTTGTTTGTTAGCACAATATCTCCAGATACTGGACAGATTTTAATGAGACTCTAAGAAGGTGACCGTTTGATGTACATTGGGAAGGGATTAACTTTTCAGGTCAACTTGACACAAGTCGGCCGCCTCAGATGATTTATTTTAGCAAATCTGACTCAAATTGAACAGAAACTGAAGTAAAATTTTAGTAGTAGCTGAGTCGGCCTCAAAACATACTCTGAGTGATAATCATTCAAGATCTTTGTTTAATTGTCTACCATAAAACCAGTGGGCATTATGCATGTTGGTTCAGTTTACAACTTGATCGCCTGGTTTAAACAACCAAGGGGCTGATTTAAAAAAAACAGGTGATAGATGGGTCAGGAGTTCAAGCCCCTGATAACACAGCTGTGTGATTGCAGTCGTAGCGGAAGGAGGAAGATAAGCCACAGACGAAGCGCTAAGATCTCCAGCGACTGAATGGACACAAACAAACAGCGTCTTGGAAACGTCCCATCTCAGAGACACGCACAGAGCAATTTGAATGCACAGCGGGGGGGGGACTTCCTTCTTTTCAATTTGGCGGGCATCTTGTTTATTGCATGGGAAAGCTGCATCGCACGGCCTGCCACACCAACGTAATTCAGTTAATTTATCAGAGTTTCATATCAGTGAGGAAACAAGGGAAGAGATTACAGACATATGGAGAGAGAAACTCAGAAATAAATCAAAGACGCAGGATGAAAGTAAAGCTTAATAAAAGGAGTCTGGGCTGAAGAGGGTAGAAACAAATTACCACTTTTACAAGATAGAGATTACAGCTAAATGTGCCAAACATATTAGGCTTCAATCTGAAGCACTAAACGTCCGTTCCTCTGTTTGCCCACTGCAACTGCAGCAGTCCTGGACGTCCACAGAAGTGGTTTTCAAAGCAGGTGTGCAAACACGCATCGTTACATTATTTTGTCTGTATTTTCCTGGCAGCAAAGCTGAGAACGTCATCTGCAGTGAGTGCAGAATGTCTACAGCACAGATATAAACAGAAACTTTGCTAACATCAGTTAACATCGCAGCTTACGCCGTGACTAATGTGCAAATATGATTGACTTGAACTTTTAAAAGGACATAAATCTAACGTCATGGCAATGCTGTCACTTTATTTCATCATATCTGTGACGCATTGGTATAACGCTTAAATTATATCAGATCTTTTGAATTTGGGGTTATATGGAAAGGTTATGAACAATAAATATGTTACCTGACAAGTACTTTTTTATGCTTTTGTTGTACCGTATTTTCCGCCGTACCTGTCACACTGCCCTATAAGTCGCATCAGTCCAAATATGTCTAATAAAATGGAAAAAGCTATAATTACTTTGCTTCACTGTATAGGTCACATCTATTATTTGTCTGTCTCCTCACCCCTCACTTCCCCAAGTCCATGGACATGTGACAGAACCTCAACCGAGCTGATGGTAACAACACCTCTTATCTGGACAATAGCTGAGAGGACTATGCTACGACTTCCCTTTAAGATTTAATGACTTTACCAGCTATATGTACATGTATCACATCTATTGATGTTGCTATGCTGTGGTAGGTTTTTCAGAAACCTCAAATCGTGCCCTGTCTAGGACAAGGTGTGAGAGATCTTTTTTTTTATACCGTCTCTCCTCATGTTTTTCTTCCCTTTTCTCATCTAAGCTAAATATTATTCTGAATAAGAATAAAAGGGCTGGGCTTATATAGTAGCAGCTGCAGACACTCCGTCCATCTTTCGGATGACTGTACGTACATGTTCTTGCTGTATCTCGGTGCAATGACAATAAAGTTTATTCTGATTCTGATCTATTATGTGTCACCGCTGACAACCCAGAAATGTGGGCCGGTGTTGTTCCAAAAACCAATTGGCTGCCAAATGGCGGCCGCGGGGGCATGCCCGGGAGGACTTTAACAAGAATTTGACAAGATTAACACTTAAAAACAATTACTTGTTTGCTCAAAATTATAGCAAAGGTCTGTCTAAGTCTATCTTTTCCTTAATAAATGCACTTTGATGGTCAAATCAGCTGTATTTTCATAAGCTGACATGCAGAAGCATGAACGTGCAGAGAGCAACTCCCTGTACACTTCTTCGAAATTTAACAAGATAAACACCTAAAAACAATTGTTTGCTCGACTTTATGGTAAAGGTGTGTCTCAGTTGAACTTTTACTTGATAAATGCACTTCAGTGAAAATTAGCTGCATTTTGCCAGGGCGGCGCAGCGAAATGAAGCTGATTTGACGTTTGATCCAGGCAGATGACGGTGGAGGGATATGGCAAGCCAATTGTGTCATTAATAGCATCTTTTGCCGATGACACAACGGCATACCATACTACCTGAGTGACATCTAGCGGCTGAAAAGGGTAGTGTTCTATAGTTTCAATAAGAATGAATGAAAATGATCATATCTCAGCCAAAATTGGTTTATAAATATGGGAACAAATCCATAAATACATTACTTTGGCATATAAGGCACAAATTATGCATCAAACTAACTTAAAGGGTGAAAAATATGGTATATGTGCTGAAAAATATTGAAATGTGAGAATTAGGGAGTCTCTTTCTTATGTAGCCCTCAACTCATTGAAGCATGTTGTCACTTCTAAATTCATGTTCAAAACTGAAACTAACATAGTTTGAAGAAATTGATGTTGGCTGCCCCCTTGCAAAAGTTTGATTGTGTGAGCTCTGTTAATGCACAGGATATGAATAGAGCTCACTTTCCATGCAAATGCATGTGAGTGCATTTGTTTGGTAAACGCTTTAGCTTTTGACTTAAAAGGTTTAGTCACTTCTTGTATAAATTTAACTTAAAGCAGATACATTCTGGGTCCATACAGCAGAAAACATATAAATGGGGTCCCCCTGTTTAAAAATGCAGTTTGTAGGACTTGCAATGAAAACTGAGTGTTGTTGTTTTAAGATGTCAGTAATCCACAGTGGTCTCCACCCAGCTCGGCCCAGCATCCTTCCAGTCAGAATAACTTGTGTTTCTTCACATAGAGTTAATTCAAAAAGCTGTCTACAACAGGTAAGAGCTTAACTATTCATATCCTTTTCACAGAACCCCAGTATTGTTTTTAAGTACAGTATATGAGGATAACACTTACTGTATAGGAAATTGACTGGATTAACAGAACTATTGTTTGTTCATGTTCAACAGATTTTCTAGAAATGTGATATGGACAACATATGTTGTCCTTCTTCATCTTCTTTTGGCTTTTCCCTCTTCAGGGGTCACCATCTTTATCCATCTCACTCTGTCCTCTGCATCCTCTGTCCTCACTCCAACTACCTCCATGTCCTCTCTAACTGCATCCATAAAACATCTACCTTCCTTCTCTGCATCATGTCTGCCAGCTCTCTACCTTTGCCTGTCATTGTCCCCACATTTAGCGATCTGTTGTCCATATAATAATAAATGAAATTGTGTAAGTGTGTGTGTTTAGCAACAGGAAAGTGGAGACTATTCCCCATCCTGGTGGCTGTCACTGTGATTCCCCTAAACTACCCCTGAGCAGCCTGACCTTTGACTCAGCCTTTTAGTGCATTGATCCGTCAGTCGCTTTAAACCAAAATGCGCTCCCTTGTCTCACTGCCTTCCTTTCAGCTCACCGGAGTGGACGTGGTGACTGCCCGGGCCCCTCGCCTCGTGGCCTCTGGCGTGTGGTTGCACCCATTTACATGGCTCAGCTCACAACCGTGCCAGCGTTAAAGCCCATCTTCAATATTGTTGCATTTAGCTGGATGAAAAGAAGCTAGAGAGGCTTTTCTTTCACACCAGAAACGGGGGGTGGGGGTCATGCGTTCTAATTTTAGTCCGCGTTAATTGCTGCCTGTTTAAGTGTCCTCACTACCACCTTTGACAAAAGGACCATTCATCGGCAGGCCAGCCATGACAGCTGGCGGGGCTCCCACTTTGCCAGTTGCTCCTGACACCTCACAGGCAGTAAGGGCTGGCACGGATGAAGTTTCTGCAAACGCTCCGTCTCCAGTAAGCATGCCTAATATTCAACAAGCAGAGTTTTGAAATGTCTTTCATGTAGGCTCAAAATGAGGCCTCAGTTGTATCATATGGACCAAAGGACAGCACGAGGGTTCAAATTCACACTGCATGTAGTAGATATGGTGGAACAATCAGAGAAAACAGAAAAATGGAACCGATTTTAAGTCTTGATTTAAGTAAAGGCGCTTTTATTCCTCTTTCCGTCAGGTCGGGGTGGGGTTCACCTTCAAATCAGGCAACTTGCAAAAGTAACAAAGGCAAAACACGCGCAGCACAAAGCAATTTAGCGTCCTAACTCCCTGTCACCGGGCTCACATTTCAACCGTTCTTTATTCTCTGCCACACTTCCAGCAGGGTGTAAATTGTGCGGAGCTGTAATTAATCCATGTCAGGCCAGAAAAAAGGAAGGAAAACCAAGGGAAACAAGCTCAAGTAAGAGGCGCCTTTGATGATTGCAGCCCTCCCCCTGCAACACTCCACATATATTGTTTTGCATTCTTAAAGAAAACCTGGGGCTCTCAAAGGAGCTGGAGCCCTCCTACTGTACTTTTATGTTTTTAATTCCTGCCATAGCAACGTTTGTCCCATTGTGCTCCTGCTTCGACGGGAAGACGGTAAAGGGAGGGAAGAAAATTATATTTTCTGTATATATTTTTTTCAAAAGGTAATTCCTGTTGGGCTCATATGGTATGTGACCACAGTATAACCCCAATTCCAGCTCACGCCATCAAACCAGGAGTGCAGGATTTACTGAAATTAAAATGTGCGATCCAAATAAAATCTACAAAGCGATTTAGGATTCTCTCGCCTGCTACAAAAAGCTCCAGCAAAATGAAGTTTGGGGAATAAAAAACCTCCACAACCAATTTTCAAGTTTAATGGAGGTGAAAAACTTCATGATACTCCCACCTGTCGTAATGTAATGATAGTTGTTTTTTTTTAAGTCGCTGGAGAGTTTTTTTTTTATGTCTTCCTGATCCGAAGGGGCTTTTGTCATCCATGTTGACAAACACTTCGATGGAGAACACGTACCGATGGGAACAATCAAGTTATATTTTTGGCATGACTGACATTTCTATCATGATTTCTATTAAAGGGGAACACACACCTTGATTGTAAAATCCAAAGGCTGCATGTGAAAATGTACATACTGTATTTTTCAGGCTATAAGGTGCACTTAAAATCCTTTAATTTTCTCAAAAATCGACAGTGAGCCTTGTAACCCAGTGCGCATTATGTGTTAATTCTGGTTGTGCTTCCTGATCTCGAACCTATGGTACAACTGAACAACGTTGAGAGTTATTATGAATGAGTTGAATAAAGTTTGACTTATCTTACTGTTTTGATTCGTTTGCCTTATAGTCCGAAAAGTACAGTACAGGTCGTCCTCAGGTTACGACGGTCTTGAGTTACGATGTTTCGTAGTTACCACACACCTCCAATTGACTTTGAATAGCCTTTTTTCGAGTTACCCAGCGCATGTATCCATGCGTTTCTTTTGTGTGTGGGGTGTTAATACCTTTCCCTTTAAGACCCTGTGGACTCCTCCTGCTCTCTGGCGTCCATTTTATTGTGGGAAACAACAATGTGCTGCTGGAGGAGCTCATTCGGGAGTGAATAGTGACGTGAGGGAAGTTGCTGTGTTTGTTTGTGCTCTGGGCGTGAGCTGCCTGCAGCCTGTAAAAACAGCAGCTTGTTTGTTCTAATAAACTCTGTTGGTTGGACTTACCTGTAAACACTCCTGGCCGAGGTGGATTGGATTTTAAAGAACAAAGAGAAAGAGTGAACCAGGCGCACCAGTGGAGGGATACAGGAGCATGAACACTCTTGATACAGGTACTGTTTTTTTTACTGTTTTATTTCATTATGAAACGTACTGTGCATTATTTTATGTGTTTTTTGATAATTATGCAGGGTACTGTGTTAGCTAACTGCTTGGAAATACAGTACTGTAACATGTTTATGGTACATATGCACGCTGGTTTTGTCTTACGTTGAAAAAAAACTGGGTTTACTATGCCGCGTAGAATGCGTACCATGCATATTCCGACTTACGTCAAATTCGGTTTACGACGCCACGTGAGAACGAATCTACGTCGTAAGTCGAGGACTACCTGTATTTGTTTGCTCGAAAATATAGCAAAGGTGTGTCTCAGTTGAACTTTTCCTTAATAAATGCACTGTGACAGACTAATCAGATGTATTTTCAAACAGTGATACGCGGAAACATGAATGCGCAGAGGGAGGACTCGCTGTCCATTTCTTCGAAATTTAACAAGATAAGCACCTAAAACAATTATTTGTTTGCTCGACATTATGACAAAGGTGTGCCTCAGTTGAACTTATACTTAATAAATGCACTTCAATGGTCATATCAGCTGCATTTTGCCGGGGCGACGCAGCAAAATGCAGCTGATTTGACGATTGCTCCAGGCAGACAACGGTGGCAGACTATGGCAAGTAGATTGTGTCATTAATAGCTACTTTTACCTATTACATGATACAGAAGCATGCCATTCTACTCAAGTGAAATCTAGCGGCTGAAAATGGTAGTGTTTAATATTTTCAGTCAGAAAGAATGAAAACGGTCATATATCAGCCAAAATTTGGTTTATAAATATGAAAAAAAAAAAAAAAACATAAAGATGTTGCTTCAGCGTATAAGTCGCAGGGCATGTAAATTATGCAAAAAACTGTGACTTATAGGGCAAAAGATCTTACTACTATTAGAATAGATCTTATTCTCTCTTTTTTTTAACTTTACCCTTTATTTATACAGGTAGTCTCATTGAGTCATGAGAACTCATTTTCAAGAGAGACCTGTTTTAGGGAGCAGACGGTGGGGGTTAAGGGCCTTGCTCAGGGGCCCAGAGTAGGGCAAATGGGGTTGGACGCAGATGTGGGTGTTTCACCTTTTCCACCCACATTTTGATGTTGACAGTACCGGGACTTGAATCTGTGACTTTCCGATCACAGGCCCATCTTCTCTAACCTCTGCGCCACCACTCCCCCTCTGTTATTACTGTTTTTCTTTACAATTTGTATTTTTATTGGATGTAACTGGGATCCTGCGCACATAGTTTCGTTCCACCTCATGTACCACATGTCATGTGAATGACAATAAAGACACCTTGACCTTGACCAATTGAAAAATATGGTACCCATCTCAGAGACCGCCTCCATGTTTGTGATTAAATCTGCTGGAGTACACTTTTGAAATCAAGACAGGCAGACTTCAAACAGTTTTTCAAGAATTATTATTTACCGTTACTGTGGGTTTTAGACCTGGACATTCGCCTTTTCAGCCAGAGGAGAGTTCAGGAGTCAAATTTGTTCAGGTGGCTCCCTCATGAAGGCTGTTCGCTCACCAGTCAAACACAGCTGGAGACTGGCCATGCAGTTTATGATCAGCATCTCTCCCATTCTGTTGCCGGTCGTCGTTGGACTTTAACTTTTTTCCCACTATGTTTACGTAATTATTTTCAGATGTTAATCTGCTGTAGATTAAACACTCTTTTCTTTGTCCTTCACTTATCCACTTCTCCTTTTTATTTTAATGTAACCGCTGCACAATATGGTGTTAGAGTGAAGAACAAGGACTGAACGAAATACATTAAAAATACTTTGAAAGGCTTTTAGAAAGTCTGGAGAATCATCTCTTTAAAATATTACAAAATAATCTAGCTCCCTGAGTAAAAAGTATGAAGAGATTAGGAGTGGATATAATATTTTACACAGAACAGTTTAATATAAATGACTTATGAACAGGACGTCTGTGAGCTTCAAGGTTTTCAGAATCAGAGTCAGGTTCACTTATGCCTCTTATTTTGTAAAATAAAATTAAAAAAAGGATTTTGTTTTCTGTGGCTGAGTAGTTTTCAAAGTGTTTGCTTTTTACATCCTCACACCTTTTAACTCAGGATACAGATCGTGTGTCGGTGCGTTACTAACTCACGGCCACTGTGACCGCAGAGCCTCCATCACCTACCATCTCCTCATCCTCAGCCAAGACGAGGTCGTAGTCACTAAGAGCCACGCAGAAAATGATCGCTGTGACTCCCTCGAAGCAGTGGATCCACTTCTTCCTCTCCGAGCGCTGACCCCCGACGTCAAACATCCTGAGGACGCACACAAACACACCCTGACTTGGTGGCTGCATTACCAGATGAGTTTGCTCATGTCGGGTTTAATGTCATTTTAATATCAGTGCTTTATAAGGTTCTGATAATCCGGGGCACACACAGACACGCACGGCATGCCGGTGACCTAACTTAGTAATCTCCCGATAGCTGCGTGCCACGTCCGCCTCCACCTGAGGCCCTCAAACCGAATCCATACTAAGCTGACACAGAAATGACATGAAAGAACACTTTGTGCCGCAACACCAATTCAGTGATTAGGTTTGGAGTGTTTTTTTTAATGGCGCTGCAGAGGCAGAGAGGCTATTACAGTTAATAATTCACCAATATTCCTAAGTACAGAAGCCAGATAAAATAATGTCAAGAGGAGCAAAGCAATCCAATTACAAACATGGCTCCTGCTGGATTAGACCAGATGTTATAAGATGATTGTAAGCAACCATTTGCATTTGGAGAGCGTCAAAGCAACATCATTGGAAGGTTAAAACTGAAGATAGCATCAGAATGAATCAGATTAGGACAGGGGCCGAGTCCTAATCTGGATAAAATGAGAAAATGTGCCTTAATAAGCACAAAATATCCAATAAAACTTAATTAAGCACAGCCGTGCTAATTCTATAATGAAAACACATTAACGTCTGTAAGACTTAAAGCAGCAGTTCAGATCTTTTGAAGTTGGGCTCTAAGAAAAGTTTATGAACAACTGATTTCTTGTTTTAGATTGAGCTTAGCACAACTTCACTATGGAGAAATAGAGTTAATTTTGACTTAACTGATGAGTTATTGAGTTAAAGCAAGAAATTTATAGAAAATGCTGTTGCTTGGGTCATATTAATATGATCCATTCATAATTGTATTGGTTTACTTTCACAGCATATAAATGGGTTTAGTGCTGGTTTTGTAGACGTTTCCTCTTTTCTTCACACAGTAAGTCACATATGAAAGTATTAAGGGAACAATAACATATAATAATTTATGTGTTAATAAACCTATCGTTGTTTTGGAAATATATAGTTCTTTCCTTATTAAAATGTGCCTTAAAACATAATTTAGGGTAAATTATAATTCCCAAAAATCCTATTCATAAACTCTTTCTATATTAACGACATCCATCATGAGTTTGTCTTTACTTATATTTGATTATTACTGGATTTTGTAGATTTTGCTTTGTCAAAATTCACATTGATGCTGTTTTATAAACACTAACATTACTGTATCACATGGTTATTTTAGCAGAAATATTATAATATTCTTACCACATGTGCCACCACAGATGTCTGTGTAACTAACCTTGTAATGCAAATTTGACAGTAAAATAGCATTTGCTATATAAAATCTTTTGAGGCTGGCGTTGTGTTAAAACAGCAGAAATCCACTTTTGTCTTGGCTGTGCTCAAACTTGCTGTTACCTTTGGTCTAAATTATATTTACAAGTGAGACATCATTAGCACAGAAACACCACGTCAAATAATCTGAGGTTTTGTTTTAAGAAGTTGCTGTAATGGAGACAGCCCTGTTTGAGCGTCATGACGGAGCCGTACTAACTTGAAGTAAAGCTCTTTGAAGGTGAAGTGAGTTTCCACGATCCCAGTGGTCTTCACACGTGTACGCAAAACATCCTGTTGGGTTGGGATGTAACTGGGCTCGCAGATCCTGTCCAAGTCGTTCAGGTAGCTGAGGGGCCAGAAAGATGACACGATCTAAGAGCAGAGGAACTCACTATCATAATATTTATGTGCGCACATAATCCACATCAGAATGTAAAACACACTTAAGTGCAGCTTAAACCACGTTATGAAGTGAAGTGTCAATCTGCAGGACGGTCAGACACTTGTGTTCATTCACGTGTGGCGATCGCTCTGCACAGCGAAACATCATCTGAGGACGCCACGGAAGAATACTAAATATGGGCTGATGTTTTCATGGACGATAAACACTGGCTTCCCATGGGCTGAGTAAAAACAGACTAACTCTGCTGGTTCCACTCGTCGCACAGTTTGGACAAAGCGCTCTGAGAGTCATGACAACTTGGCTGTTTTCACAACAAAGAGCGTGCCCTTCACAGCGAGCAGCCTTTTTCTCTCAGGATGCATGAAGGAAAACAGACACAGAAAGAGAGCGGCTTGAGCTTCACCTCCGTCTGCTTTTTACCGAGGTTAACTAGTGAACTAACAGTTGTGAAGAGATAAATAAAAAAATACACTTGTCAGTAAATTGAGGAATGCGCTCGAATGCAACAAGCTGACACAAGTACGAAAAGGACAAGACACATCATGCCTGTCGTGTGAAAATATCTAATAAGTCAGCAAGTGAAACTCCTCGGTCCAAGTTGTCACACCATTTGTCTTTTAAACTAAGATCATCTTATGACAGGAAGTGACAACGTGTCAGGAGTTGTGGTCAAAGCTTATGTTTTGTGCGATCTCATGCGATGTTTCAAGGTCTTACACGATCCGTCAGCACTTGAAATTTGTGTTGAGGACGACTCTCAGCTACAACCACACCAGGTTTTAGCTCAACGCCTGTAAATTTGGCTGCGTTAAAGCCATTTCGGATGATGTTGCTTCACTGAGGCGGCCATCTTGGATTATGTTGGCCCTAAATGTGAAGTTGCAGCTGAATGTAAAATGATTCCTCGTGGGAATTTTATTGAAACCGAAGCAGTGGTTCATGAGATGTTTTGCTAATACAAACAAACATGAGCGAAAGTGTCGGCGCCTTTGGCAGCAGGTGGTGATAAATAACGTGTGATGTCCTCACTATGCAGCAGAGTCGTTGAGCTGATACTCTCGCGACCGATCGAAGCAGGCCTGAACGCCGCTGTCCCTCCACAGTCTGCGAATTACACCGGACAGCTCAGCAGACATCACTCCTTCCTCCGCTGTGCTTGCCAGGGCAAACAGCTGCCGGGCATCATCCTACCAACAAACCCAACGACATTGACTGTAACTTTGCTGCTGCGGTGATTTATACCACGACGGCACGGCTAAAGGCTCACCTCCCGTACAGGATCCTGAAACTCCATCTTCAGCTGTCCCATGGCCTTGATAATAGCCATGATGGACTGGATGGTGTTGCTGTACACCACCACTTTGTACTGCTTGCACTCATCTTCTGTGTAGCCGTCCTCGTGAATGATTCTGCCACAGAAACAAAATCCAAACAGACTGTCGGCGTTACATAAAAGTAGTTTAACTAAATCTGGATTCAGTTACACATGTGGCATATTTCATGCAGTGCCATCATTAGCGCAGGAATTTGAGCCTCGGTGAGCATGCTTAATGTGGGAACTGGGGTGGTGGTGGTGGGGGACTCTATTCAGGTCCTGCCAGGCATCAACTCGCCTCGGTTGCCATTGTTTAACAAGTTATGCAAAAAGAAAAAGAGGGGCTTCCTCCTCTGCCCGCGTGGAACAAAATGAGGCTCATGTTGTGCTTCCACAGCATTTCCACACAGATGAGCTCAACAATGTTGCAGCTAAAAACAGGAGCGGGGCCCGCGTTTCATCAGCGCAACACAAAAATAGCTTCACAGGAAGTCTAAAATGGAATGAGCTCCTTCGTCCACACGAGTTGTGACTTACTTCATCTGCTTTACAATCGTGCTTTTCCCAGATTCCCCAGCACCTGGGAAACAAAGAGGGGACAGGGTTTATTATAAGGCAACAGTCAGAACTGCACCGCAGCACGTCTGACACTTTAGACCTCTCTCATAAGGATAATGGATCAATCCGGCTTTACACAACAGCTGAAATTAATCTGACATTATTTAATCACCCATCGTGCATTCAGGATGTTTGAGTGTTCTCGCAGCAGTTGTGATTAGGAGTTGAACAATTCTGGAAGCTTTCCATGGGAATCAACAAGAATTCATGGGAATCAACAAGAATAAACCTGGAATTTAAAATATTGTACATTGGCCCTTAACAGTGATTTTAAATATAGTTGGGAAAATATATTTGAGCATAACAAACAACCACATTTCAGTGCTGTGCAATGCAATGAGAAGCACCACACCCTAACAAATAATCAACTGTGACACATCAACAGGCAGGGATGGGGGGAGAGTAACGTGAAAAAACTGTTCACAGATGCAGTGGTGATTTTAGCCTCTTTTTGGGGGGTGTTCAAGCACACCTACATTTTAACTCAGCACCCCTGAAAAATAAAGT
>JARVGS010000001.1:15024051-15034407 GCA_031762315.1 Hypsolebias antenori | reverse complement strand
TGGATGTAACTGGGACCCTGTGTACATAATTTCGTTTCTTCACATGTACCACATGTGGTGCAAATGACAATAAAGACATTCTGACTCTGACTCTGAGTCAATGGAGAGAAGCTAAAACTAGAGAGATATTATCTCTCCTACTGACTCCAATTAAGACTCTGGCAGCAGCATTTTACATCAATTGAAAACTTTTTAAAGAAGTTTTTGGACACCCAGATAATAAACCTTTGCAATAGTCCAATCTAGATGTGACAAATGCATGAACCAGTTTTTTTGCATCATTTTTAGATAAGATGTTTCTAATTTTAACGATATTACGCAGGTGGAAGAAGGCGGTTCTGGTAACGTTGATAATGTGTGGGATAAAAGACATGTCCTGATCAAAAATAACACCAAGATATTTAACATTAGAACTGGAGGTCAGATTGATGCCATCCAGTGAGGGCGAAAAACTGCAACATTTATTCCTAAAAAGTTCAGGTCCAAAAACCACATCCTCAGTCTTGTCTGAGTTTAAAATCAGAAAATTAAGTGTATTCTAGGATTTTATATCTTTAATACATGCTTGTAGTCTGAGTAGCTGATTGGATTCGTTGGGTTTCATAGACAAATATAACTGTGTATCATCGGCATAACAATGAAAATTTATCCCATGCTGTTTAATAACTTTACAAAATGTTGAACTTAGTGTTTTAATGTACCACACTAACCGTTGAACTATCGAAATGTTCCAATATTTTTGCGAACAAACTTTTTTTACTCCCACAACTTTTACACTTCTTGGTCAGTTTATATATTAAAATAGAGTCTGTGTTTCTCATAGATAGCTTTGACTCTCATTTGATGTGCAAAGCTTCTTCAGCCAATGAACTTTGCACAGAGTTGTGGTGCCACTGAAAGTTTAGTTCTAAAGTTTTAGAACAAAACAGAGAAAATATGTTAAATATATTGTAGCACTTCACAATATTTCATAATAATTACAAATAATAACCATCATTATTCATGTTTTAAACATGAAACTTAACATCTAATTAAACAAACTTGATTCATTAATGTATTTTCTTGATCAAAGGCTTAAAGACATTTATCAAACTGCAAATGATTAAGAGTTCAAGAACAGTGAATGTGCAGAAAACAAGCATTATTTTGGTCAAAAGTAACTTTATAGAAAACCAGTTCAGTTTTCTTATGAAAGGCCTCAGGGTCAGAGGTCATGGTCAGGAGATGCCTTCCTCATCCTACACTATTATAGGCTTTGCTTTTTTTCTCAAATTGGTTCAAGTGCATACATCCAAACTTTTCATTGACTTCCATTGTATTCAATACAGTAATAAGAATGAGGTCAAAACATTATCTTCAAAATGGAATTGCAAAGTTTTTTTAGTTGTAATTTTACCAACATAAAACACTTGAGACAGACAAAAAAGTGGATGTGCATGAAGCCAGGGTAGACTCCAAAATGTAAAACTAAGTTTTTAAACAAAACATTTTTGCAATATTTTAGCACTTCAAGAACAGATTGTGAATGTTTCTTAGCTACTGCCACATTTTACTTAGTATCTGTAAAACTGACTGAGTTATAGCATTTTTGTGTCTGCCAAAGTCACTTAGCTGTAAGCCATCTCGAATGCCATCCATCTATTATCTTCCGCTTGTTCCCAAGTCGGGTCGCGGGGGCAGCAGCTTGAGCAGGGAAGCCCAGACTCTCTTTTCACAGCCACCTCTTCCAGCTCTTCTCGGAGGATTCCATGGCGTTCCCAGGCCAACCAAGAGACGTAGTCTCACCAGCGTGTCCTGGGTCTTCCCCGGGGTCTCCTCCCAGTCGGACATGCCCGAAGCACCTCCCTAGGGAGGCGTCCAGGGGGCATCCTTACCAGTTGCCTGAACCACCTCATCTTGAATGATGTTGACTTATTTCTCTTTTGGCTGTTCTCTTTTCTGGGGTCACCACAGTGAGCCATCCTCTTCCATGTCACTCTGTCCTCTGCATCCTCTGTCCTCACTCCAACTACCTCCATGTCATTTTCACAAAACAAGCAAATAAACACAGAGAACAATTTGTATTTATATCCATATAAGTAAATTATTTTAGGTATTTTCTTCCACTTTTGCCTCTTAGCTTTTCCATTTTCACAGATCTGATTTGAGGCTGAGCAAAAACCAGTCTAATTCTGTCACCTTCATATAAACCTCTGACATGTTTGTCTGGAGCACTATTTAAAGACAGAATGCATCAGTAGACAGCAAAAAATGCTGAGATAAACCTGTTCCCACCCCCCACCCATTTAAAAAAAAAAAATCTAAAACTACAAATATAAATGCATAGATTCCCCATTTGCCAAATCAGAAAATGGCTGGGGACAGGAGGCGAAGAGGCAGAAAATAATCCATCATGTCCAGAAACTGAAACCTGAAACCCATGTGGACATCCCAAGCTTTGTCCTGTGGTTTGAGAAAAAAAGACTGTAGGGACGTAAGAATGATTCTTGAGCAGCTTTAAAATTATACAAAGTAGAATGAGAAAACTTAAAATAAGAACAAAGGAGAAAAAATAGCTTTGGCTGTTCAGCATGCTTGGCTGAGGTTCTTATTGCCAACGATGTATCCATTACTGCCTTCTTCCGGTGCCCTCACATCAATACCACCCAGAGAAAATCTGGTATGGCGGCACATTTCATTGACAAAGCATGCCTGGGTGGGTCGATAGTGTATTAATATGGGACAATGGTGCTAGACACGAGTTGCTCGCACCACTAGGCCATATCGGAGTCTTCAGCACGCTCAGGAGCTGTATGAATGGCCTTGAGATCCACTGGGGCGGTGTATGCTTCTTGTGTATGTGTGAGCAATGGCTTGTGTGTGTGTGTGTGTGTGTGTGTGCGCGTGCGCACGTGTGTGTATGTGCACGTGTCTGCTCTGTTTTCAACCCCAGAAGTCCCAATAACTGACTATCCGACCAAAGACAGAAAGAACAAGGAAGAGAAAAACTGTCTTCTGCTAACAATGTTACGGTCTGCCCGGGAACACCAGAGTGAAAGAATGCAACAGGGAAAATGTCCTGTCTGTTCATGGATGGTTGACTTAGCAACATTTTCACTCTAAAACAGGTTTGTTGGATACATGCACACAACAGCAGTGCATTCCCTCTAAATGTAGTCAGGTTTAAAGTTGAAAGTTAAAAACTAGTTACCCAAAATTTAGTTGAAAACAAAGGATAACTTTCTGAAAGTGATGGGTAAGAACTTTTTGAACATCATATGTTAAAGATACATCTTTGAAAGGCTTGGATTGGAAGATTGTCTCCACTTTTGTATCATGTGGGAATTCCAACAGAGATATTGAATTTTATATAGTGGTGAACAGTTTGCTGCTGCTTGTTCTTAAAAATGACTGTGAAATTCTCAAAACAATGTGACATAAATCCGACTGTAATGGAAAGGTTTGCCAGGGGTTGGTATGCCAACGCTCCACTCCTGAGTTGGAATTCCTAAGTGGAAAATTGGAGATTCAGGACCAGCCTGTATCCCAAAATCCCATATGGCTGAGTTGCACATGAAAAGTTGTGACAGCTGCAGAAATTAACATTTTATTTTATTTTTTGTCCGTTTGTACCTCGGTAATTCAGTCACACATGTAGTTGTAGTCAACCACAATCAGTGAACATGTTGCCACAGTGTTTGGATGCAGAAAAATTCAGAATCAGAATAAGCTTTATTATCATTGTACCAGGATACAGTGAGATTATGTTCGTATAGTCATTTAAAAGATGGGCCGAGTGCGCGTTGCTTCTGCTACAAGAGCTCAGCCTCTTATTCTTTATCAGAATACTATTTTAGATAGAAAAAGGTAAAAGGCCATGAGGATGGATAGTGGTATTACAAAAAAGATCTCTTCACGTCCTATCAGTACACGATTTGAGACATCAAAAACTCTACCAGCAGGCACATATATAAACACAATTACATATGCATTTGATGTCAAGACATTGAGATTTGTCCAAGAAGCACTTACAGATAGGCCATAGTCCTGATGATGATGTTGTTCAGCCAGCAGTTCTGATAAGCCTGCACAGAAGTTCTCAGGGTTGCGATAGACAAAGCTTTTTCCTTAGTTTACCCATGTCCCAGAAGAAATTTTGTAGTCAGCCCGCATCCGAGGTCAAATGGGGGAGTCAGATTCTGATAAGCCACAGTTGTTGATTTTCTTCAGGCAGACTGTTTTTTCTTGCCAGCCTTTAGTTCTGCTGGTACTTTGCAGATCCAAAATGGCCAGATTTATGGGCATTCCACTGATACGTGCTATGAGCCTCCTTCAAGGTCGACCCCAACATGCTGTTCTAGAAGCCGAAAGGGGCCTGCGATTCTCACAAATCACTTCCATCTTATGGTTTAGCTTGTAAATTAGCTGATTTTGAGTATTCATAGCACGAATCAAACCTTCTCACAGACTCGGAAGCTTAGTCATGGCTGAAACTGCTGCCAATGTCTTTATCAAAAATTGATAACACAGGGATCCACCGATGCCAAAAAGCAAAAACCCTGCTATCATGAATCTAATTATATAATGGTCTTTGGCATCCTCCTGAGATGGGACTGAAAGACACATCAGCTGCCAAACTCCCCACGGATCTCTGATGTACCCTGCAGCGTGAGTTTCGGCAGGACATGAGGGCTCTCCAGAACACTGATTTTGTCAATTGCATTGAAAGTCCAGTTCACCAGATCCACAACAGTATTTTTTCGTTAGGAAAATGTGTACTAGGAGCTCCGAGACACACAAAAAGAGCAAAAGCAGGAGGAAGAGGAAAACAGGGAGGGAGAGGAGAATGTATCCACCTTGAGTGAGAGCTGTATTGCTGATACATAGCCTAATAACTGAGCACAACAATCAGCCAACGTTATTGATGTTCTGCATTGCAACTGGATCACAGTAATGTCAAGTTTCATGTCATTGCCAAATCTAAATTAAACCTGTCGTAAATAACATCAGTCTGATCTGAATTTACCTCTGTTTCTCCAATCAGGTAAGAGATTGTTCATAGCCTTTCATTGAACCCTATTTTAAAAGCCCTATTTGAAAAGTACAGCAAATATTCAAAATAAACTGAAACACAAGAAACTACTGTATATAAGAAAACATTAAAATTACAACTATTTCAAACAAATATTCTTAAAGCATTGCAAAGTAGCTCAACTTTTAATGCTACAAAAAAAATTACAAACAGTACCTTGTTTATACACTGAGTGTATTGATTGCATTGTATTTACTGTATTTTGGGTCTGCTTTTGTAAACAGACAATGTCATAGTTTGTCTTTAGATATTAATAAAATACAGAAAAGGTTATAGTTTTAGCCAATGGACAGCAAGCTGCTGACTCTCTAAATCACATTTGGCACTTTGAACCATCAACACACATGGTCAGTCTCACAGTATTGTGCATGCCTGTAGACATGTGTACAATGGCGTGTGTGTGAGTGTACGTGCAGACACACACCCAGTTTGGTGATTTACTAGTAAAGATGAGGCTCTGGGAATACCTCTGCCACCACAACACTCAAATCAAGGCTGTCAACAGGGACCCTGGAGGAAGGGAAGCATCAGAAAATATCTTGCAGCTTTTCCGTCTTACTGTGACGTGTGTGTGTGTGGGGGGGGGTGGAGGACATTGTGAGAGCTTATATATATTTTTTGGCAAATATGTGTGCGAAATATTTGAAAAGATGCACAAAAACCTTTCAGCTGCCTGTATGAGAGACCGGTGGGGTATCGACAGATCCCCATTCCGTCCTCTGCTCGGCCATTATACCTTGAAAATATATGCCTTTGAAGGCGTGGTGGCCAAAGACTTGTTTACGTGCTAACAAACCTCGGTAGCGGAGTGGCATATTCCATAAGGAAGATTGACTGTCACAACTGGGTGGAAGTCCACAGCCTTGGTGCAGTTTTTACAGTCCCTGCCAGGCTGTTTGCCTCCCTCTTCTTCCTTTTTTTAAACCCCGTCTCCCCTCACAGGCAGAATTGCCATTTGTGTACTCATCTGTGTGCTTACATACACATATGCAAATGCTAATGCACGGAGACACACACAAGTCAGACTCTGGCCCATTTTCATCAGAATGAATTGGCTGTTCCTCACGTGCATGATATCTATCCCTCTGCTGGATCCAATTTCCATGTTGATGAAACTGAATTTACAGTATAAATGCATCAAAACACGCCGGTGAGCGAAGTTGTGTACGATAGTAAAGATGATGAGTGATTGCATGGGGTTTTACGGCGCCATTATCACTGTAATCACCATAATCATTTGACCTTTTTTTTTTTTTTGGCCATTTCACTAGACGTGTAACCTTCATACCTGGCTCAATCTCTGGGTGAAACGATGCAAGGATAACTCAAAGGAACTGTGAAAATTGATTTAGGGAAGCCGGGGGGAAAAACGCTCGACAGTTTGCTATCAAAGTTCATGCATTGTATTTACCCGCATCTGATTACCTTAACAAGGCACATATATCACGTAATTAATCCAGAAGATTACCATCAAAAATCCATAAACCTGTAACATGCTTCCTTGCGCTCTGCCATTAATTATATTTGCGGCACTAGGAAGAAGAGACTGAAAACAGTGACCAAAAAAAAAAAAAAAAAAAAAAGAAATGGGGGAGTCAAAAATAGCATACAGTGTTTTTGATAAACACAATAAATACAATGTGATCTATCACATCTTAAAAAATACAGCTCTACAGTATTTGATTGTGAGCAGGATGGAAGGGATTGTCCAGATCTACAGAAGTTGGGTTCTTTATAGGTTACGAACAATTCATATTGTATCTGTAGATAGCTCTTTGAACATCCACAATTAGGTGAAATAAAGTTTAATTTGATCATGTTGACTAGCTAAAGGCTAGTCAGTTAGCTAGTCAGTTTAAGATAAAAGATTATTGCTGTCTAAAGGTGGTGTTTCTCTGGGCGTTGATGATTGGAGGCACAAGGGTTCTCATTCTATTGTCACAGAAATTTTGAACATTGTTTTAAAAAATTCATGCATTATGAGCTGCCGCCTCTCCGCGACCAGGTTGCACTGGTTCAAATCTCAGCCCGGGGCCTTTCTAAGTGGAGTTTGCACATGCTCGCTGTGCATGCATGGGTTTTCTACAGGTATACTTCAATTTCTTCCCACAGACCAAAAACATGTATGCTAGGCTGATTGGTAACTCTAAATTGTCCCTAGGTGAGAGTGAAAGTGTGAATGCGTATCTTATAGATCTATTAGCGTATTGTTTGATATTCTTTTAGCGCATATCTTAGTGTATGTCTTAGATCCTTATATACTGTTTCTCTCTATACTTTATATTTTTGCTATTTTTGGGTGTAACTGGGACATTGAGTACCCAGTTTTGTTTCACCTCATGTACCACAGGTGATGTAAATGACAATAAAGAACCTTGAACCTTGAATGGTTGTTTGTCTCATTTTGCTCTATGTGGCCCAGTGATGGACTTGCGACCTGTCCAGGGTGTAGCCGCCCTCTCGCACCATGATGGCTGGATATTGGCACCAGTGACCCCCGCGACCCAAAAATGAAGAAGCGGGTAAAGATAATGGATGGATGGGTGGATGGATGGAGAATTTCTTGAAAATTGTAACAGTCGTGGCAAGTCACTACATTATCAACCACCTTTACTTTTGGGTGATGATGGGTGAAAAAAAACATACAAATAAACACACAAGTAACCACTTAACAGTCTAGACGTTCATGGCAGCACCTGTACATAAACTCTATTTCTTCAAACAAAGGTCAGTAAAACTATCTGTACAACTGGTAAGATACTAATTGCAAATAACATTTCCACACAAGCCCATTTCAAAATGTCTGAACTATCACTGTAGCTTAAATCAAAATGTATCACTCTACAAAAATGGAAAATGTAAGATATTGCTATATACACAGACATAATGAAATGCAGCATAATCTATGCTGAGTACAAACAATACAAGACTGAATATTAGTGATCAGTACTGTCAGACTGTATGAAATCCATCTTAGCTGATTGAGATTTCAAGGTGTAAGGGTCAGCTTCTAAAGCCCATTATTTTCTGACTGACACATATAGGCATTGTCAGCTAGACATTTAAGCCTCCAGGCATAGCTAGAGGATGGTACAAGGACTGACTGCCTGACTTTGATTCCCCTTCAACCAACTTCTTTCTTCATTCTTCTTCTTCTTCCTTTTCCCCCCTGTTGGCCCATCATTTCCATCTCTCAAGATCGTGTTTCTGAATGTGTCTGTTATTCCGTATAGCAGCTTCATCCATGTTTGTGTCTGGATGGTTTTTCCAACCAAAGAAAAGAGAATACAGTATTGTCAAAAGGTCAACACTTTGAGCTTGAACACGACAAAGTAAAGCAAGATAGATTTTTCCTTTAGACTGCAGGGTTTTGTCTTTTCAATCTTTGAACTTAATGCCACATAAGATGTCAAATTTAAAGCTTCAGGTTTCGTCAGGACTACATCCCATATGTTTTCTCCATCTTTGCCTACATTCCTTTTCTTTTGCCTTCATTTGTTCCTTAACTCACTGTGTCTTTCTGTCTTTTTCAAACAACTCACTTCTTTTGCCATTCTTGCGCATCTCTGTTCCTTTGTCTGGGTTTCTTATCCTCCCATCTTTCTTTCTGCGTGATAATGATGGATGGGGCCCATGGATGAGCGAGCTGTGAGAGGAGCTGTGATGGAGACTGGCCTTGAGGGGAAGAAAGTTAAAGTAAGATGTGGGAGGGGAAACATAAAAGAGAGGCAAAGTCAAGTAAACAGGAAGAAGGAAGGACAAAACTGTTAACTTTAAAAGGTAATAAAAATAAAAAATAAATTGAATGAAGAAGAGGGTAAGTTTTAGGATTGGTCGAGCACCAGTGGATTGGATCAAACCATGACAACTGAATATCAATGATAAACTAAGATTCTAAAGTCTAATTTGGGGGTGTTCAGTCCTGGTTCTCGAGGGGCCACTATACTGCATGTTTTACCTCTTTAAGTTCTGCAGAAGCCTGTTAATTGCCCATTCATACAAATCAGGTGTGCTGGAGCAGAGAAACCTCTAAAACGTGCAGGATAGTGGCCGTCAAGGACCACAATTGGACACCCCTGGTCTTTTTCTTGGACTTTTAAGACTCTTATGAATTGATATACACATTTTGAGAATTAAAGTCTATAAATCAAGGTTCATGCTCAGTCATCCAGGTACCAAATCCATTAATGCTCAGTCAGGTCATCTGGACAGTTTCTTTTTTGTAGAGACGTTTCGCCCACTTGGTGGGTAAACAGTTTACTTGGGACTCCTCAGACTGATGAAGCTTTCCGGATAGAGGGGAAAACATCTCTACAAAAAAATAAACTGTTCAGATGACCTGACTGAGCACTATTGGATTTGGTACCAGGATGATTGAACATGAACTTTGTTGCCTTGAACTGCCTTGGCTGTTGCTGCCTGCCTGGGAGGAGTCGACGTGGGGACAGGACAGCCCCAAGAAACCATCTTATCTCTACCAAACTGGATGGTCCACTTAAGGAGTTTACTGCTTGGTGGGGAAACAGTTTACTTGGGACTCCTCCTTCCAGATAGAGGGCGAAACATCTCTACAAAAAAGAAACTGTCCAGAATCTGGACAGTTTTATAAAGCGAATAAACTAATTATCAGGGCTTTTAAAAAAAAAAAAAAACTTGATGCAATTCTCTTTTGGCCTTTTTCAAATAGGCTCATTTTATTCATTTTTTTTAGATCCGGTAAATTAAAAGTACCAATTTTGAAATAAAATGAGCTGAATATTGGTTCAGATTTGCTACAGATTGGCAGCAGAATGTCAAAAGGAAGGAGGGAGCTGAGACGTCAAGACTATTTCTAACTCCCATATTGCAATGTTTGTCAAATTACCTAAGTCTGAGAGTAGTTTAATAAAAGTCTTGAAATTCATCTTTACAGTTGAGTTTTGTTGTGCTACAACATGATTTTCAGTGGCCCCTATCTTGTGACCCCTTTGAAAATGTTCTGCAGACACATTGTTTTCACTCCAATGTGATTTATGTAACTGATATAGCAGTCAGCCCCCTTCTGTTACCCCTATGATCCACCTGGAGAGGTAGTCACAGAAAGTGTGAAATGTTAGTTTATTGCTGGCAATGCTTCAAACAAGTTTGACGTCATACGTTGGTTCTAAGATGCCAGTTTAATTTGTGTCAGCATATATTGTTTCAAGATATGGCTTGCTCAATAGATGCTGTTGTAAAATAAAATCTGTTTGTGTCCAGGAGTGTTACATTATCTTTTAACAAAGAGTTTGTCCAAGATGAGGCAA
>JARVGS010000001.1:15007056-15017388 GCA_031762315.1 Hypsolebias antenori | reverse complement strand
GAACTTTGTTTTTGTTGTACCAATTTTTTTTTAAATCAATAAAACCATTCACAATGTTTCTTTTAGGCTTCAGGATTCTTATTTTCATAAAAACATGTTGAATCCTCTGTTGTTGTTTTTTTTCCCATCTGACAAGAAGAGAAAGGTTTTATTGCACCTTAGAAAGCTCAGGTTGTTCAGATGTATACATAATGTAGATGAGCCAGTTGCCACTCCTGGCAGCTCTTTACCTAACAGTGCCAGCACCCACACTCATCTCTTCCAACTCCCACCCCTCCACCCTACATTCACTCCTGTCCCTTCTGCGCTCCCTGCCTTCCACTCCATCTGTCGGCCAATAACCTGCTGTAGCCCACCATGCCGTTAGCGCACCTGTGCCTGCCACCTCAAATAGAGCTATTTGACGCATGCAGGCAGCATGTTACCAAACACACAAACATATCCAGTGTATACCTTCACAGTTAGTCCAAGAACATACAGAAAAAGCATGTGAGCTGAAGTTCCCAGAACAGCAGACACTTCTGGTGGGTGCAACAGTGAAAAAGTATTTTTGTTGTAGATGAAAACTTGTTTCTTTTTTTGTTTCTATCTATGGAACTTTCTTCCCGGGACATTATTGCAAAATTGGGCTGCCTAAGGCCTATTGTGCCATTGTGTTACATGAGGCACACTCCAGTCCATGTGGGGAATTGGTGCAATGACTTTTTTACATGTGCAATATATATATGACTAGAATTTGTTCCCATGGCGCCACAGGGATTGGAACATCTTGTCCCTCCGTAGTTTTAAAAGTAATGGCTCGAGTCTACGGAAGTTATTGTGCCCTGGCTCAAAGCAGGTGCCCTCGGACCATTATATGGAAGACTCAAAATTTTATTATCTTTTTTTTTTCTTTCAATGAGAGAACAAACCAAAAAATCAGTTCTAATTTCCATTAACATAATTTTTACATTTTGATTGTAATTTTGAAATTGCTGTAGATTTTTATGCCATTTTGATTTTAAACTTGCCTTTTTAACATGGTATTGTAGCGGTGAGTGAATTTTTCTTCATTAAAGACGATAAAAGCAGGCAGCAGTGTTACAAACATGTCAGAGAGAGAGAGAGAGAGATCTGCCACCTCAAGCAGGTAATGGGTATTTTTGTAAAGAACAAGTTGGACTTGTACTAGATCATATATTGGTAGAAGACAACTCAAGTTGAGTATTGGAACTAACTTGCCGATATTGCTCAACTTACACAAGTCAACCAGAGGTAAATAACCAAGGGTCATGAAAAGAAAACCACAATTATTATTTTCTAAGGAAAGCAACACACTTATTCTTACAGAAGATTGCAGTTTGTTTATATAACACATTTTCTTAGTATTAAGGAGAAAGAAACTGCCAACATTAGTCAGCATTAGTCATAAATGAATAATTGATTTTGATTTGAAATGCTGATGAGCCAGCGTATATGCACAAAGTGGCCTTGGGTTAACAAAAGCTTGTCGGGGCAAGATGTAGAAACATTACACAATGGTCTAAAGTCACTGGGGGTGTGATGCTGCTGCTTCATATCAGCACAGCAGCTAAACCTGCACCTTTTGACAGGTTGTTGGTAAAAAAATTTGATTACTGAAAAATCTAAAGATTTTGTTCTTGCCCCAGTATCAACCAAGGATTCATGCAGTACAAACACATCCTTATACTTTTTAACTCAAGAATAATTCACATTTAAACACCAAAAATTATTTCCATAGAAAGTTCAAATGAATATTTTATTTTTACTTCTGTAGTAACAATATTGAAAGGTCCATAAAGCCAGTTAATGTGCAGGAAAACTCGGAATGGGAAATGAACTGGTGGGTGACACGGTGGCTAAGTTGCTAAAACTGTTGCCTCTCAGCGAGAAGGTCACCGGTTCAAATCTTGGCCAGGTGCCTTTCTGGGTGGGGTTTGCATGTTCTCTCCGTGCACGTGTGGGTTTTCATTTTTTACTAACCGGGTACTCCAGTTTTCTCCCACAGAACCAAAACATGCACTTTAGGCTGATCGGTAACTCTAAAAAAAGTGTAAGTGAGAGAGTGAATGGTTGTTTGTCTCCATGTGTTCCTGTGATGGACTTGCAACTTGTCCAGGGTGTACCCTGCCTCTTGCACAATAATATCTGGATATGGGCACCAATGATCCAAAAGGGAAGACGCAGGTCAACGATAATGGATGGATGGAAATGAACTGTACTTGTAAAGTGCTTTGAGTGGCCTGGTTGATGTAAAGGTGCAATGTCACCCAATATGTGCTCTTGTTCTCTCATTTACACACATCCATTCAACACTCTACCACCACAACCCTACAAAACTGATCTGAATAAGTCATTCTATAGAGCTATTTAAATCACATTCATTCATCCAGAAGGCACACACTGGAGGTTTGGTGTCTTGCCCAGGAACACTTCATCACACAACCACTTACGGGTGGAATCGAACCTGCAGTTTTCTCGCTGAACGACTGTTCTAATCACTGGGCAACAGCTGCCCCTTCCTGACTCAGCACACAGCCCATTCATTTGAAGTATCTAAGATTTGATATGGATGTACAGGGTGTTGCTTACACTACATTTTAACATCAGTAAAAGTGACAGAGGTGTAGCAATGTTTGTTTCCTAAGGTCAATTATTGAAGGCAGCCATCTTGGATTATGTTGACTCTAAAAGATAAACTGTTATAGATGTACATCCAATAATTATTTTGAGTGTTTCATTAGTGTTTATTGTTTAATGAGATGCATCACGATAGATGGATCATGAGGTTTCACATTTACTTGCCTTTCATGGCCGTAAGCAATAAATATAAGAATTGCCCTTGTGTTTTATCTGAGGGAATGTTTTAAGGAAGAACTTGTCAGAGAAGAGGGCCAGGCTTGTCACTAAACACCTCTTGCTGCAATAAAGGCAAAGTCTGTTGACTTTTTCACTCGTCGTTCTTTTGTCGGGGAAAGTGAATGCAAACACTCTGCTCCACGGGCACTTTCTTTGCTCATATCTGTACCCCATTTGCTTTCTTGTTCTCTTTCATCCACTTAAGGTAGTTAAGTGCTCATTGATATTCTGTTGGTCATATGAACACGAAGCCCAATAGACCTTTCTTTCCCCTCCCTCCCATCGGGATTCATAAGTGGCCGCTAGCAGATTGCTCCTGACACTAGCTGATGATAATTTAACAAAGCACGTCAATGATGAAAAGGCTCATGAGTTGGAATGAGTTTTTCTTCATTCTCTCACATCATGTTCAATGCTGATTGCGTTTGACATCTTGGTTGTTTGTTGTTCCACAACAACTTGCTATCATTTCTGACTCTATTTAGTGCTGAATTATCTTAGAGGTGTGTGGAAAGAGTGACACTAATCAAAATGTAGCAACAGCAAAAACAAGCATTAAAAAAAGTAATGAATTCTATCCAGCTTGGACTGCTCCCTGTTAAGGCACCTCTTAGCCAGTTTAGCCAATCGAGGTAAGTTTTCAAGTCAAACACATTAATAATCAGCCTGTACAAAATCAATAAATATAAAATGCTTTTGGGGTTTTCTGATCTTTGAACACAGATTCCTCTGGTCACAAAATAAATCATATAAGTCAATTGCTGTTGATAACTATTTGAATGATCTCAACCTGGGGAACTAAAGTTTACTTCTCACCAGATTGGTAAACTAGTCTCACACACACCAGACATTAACAATGCAGTATTTATGCAGGAATTCAAAACTGCCAGCAGTGTAAAGATTTTTAAAATAGCAGTTACATAAACGGTAAGGAATGCTTTGAGACTGGAGTTGTTTCAAGACAACAATCCACGTTGATCTTGGTCCCATTCAAACTAGTCATTAGCTTGTCAGTAAAGATCAAGGTCAAGGTTTCGTTCTTGTAATTCACACTTCATGTGGTACATGTGGTGGAACGAAATTGTGTACATAGGGTCCCAGTTACATCCAACAAAAGTATAAAGTAAGGAAAAACAGTAATAACATCTAAGATATGAACTAAGAAATATGGTAAACTAAGAATACACTAAGCACTAATAGTACAAAAACAATATGCTGAACAGCAGCACAAACATGAGTTTGTGTGAGCAGATGAGTACGAATGAACACAGCAGCGTGAAATAAATCAGCAGCATGAGATCAGCAACATGGATATTCAACAGCACCCAGTGTGCTGGGTGAGTGGGGTCCTTCTTGATGCAGGTGGCCCTTTTCTTGCATCTGGAGGTGTAGATGTCTGTGATGGTGGGGAGACTGACTCCAACAGACTTCTGTGCAGCCTTCACCACTCTCTGCAAAGCTTTTCTTTCTGCAGCTGTGCAGCTTCCATGCCACACATTGATGTTGGAGCACAGAATGCTCTCCATTGCACACCTGTAGAAGGAGGTGAGGACCGAGCTTTCCAGACCAGCTCACCTCAGACATCTGAGGAAGTAGAGTATGATGAGCTTTCTTGATCAGGCTGGTGGTGTTGTTGCCTCAGCTAAGGTTGTTGTTCAGGTGCACACCCAAGTACTTGCAGCTGGAGACCACTTCCACTGCAGATCCTCCTATATTCGGGGTGAGGGGAGTGGGGTGTATAGGTGTGTTTGTTTCATGTCAAGTCTACGACCTTCTCCTTCATCTTCTTCACATTGATGTGAAGGTTGTTCTTCCTGCGCCAGCTCTCCAGGTGTTCCACCTCCTGCCTGTAGCTGGACTCATCATTTTGTGGTGCATCCAACCATTGCTTTGTCAGTAAACTTTACAGTTTGACAGCTTGGATGGATAGTTGCACAGGAATAAGTGAGCAGAGTGAACAGGAGCGGGCTCAACACACAGCCCTGGGGAGAGCCAGTGCTGAGGGTTATGGTGGAGGAAGAGAAGTTGTGGATCCTCAAAGACTGTGGTCTGATTGTTAAGAAGTACAGGACCCAGTTGCATAGGGAGGGACTTAGTCCTAGTATGAGTAGTTTGTCCATCAGGGTCTGGGTAATCATGATGTTGAAGATGGATGTGAAGTCCATAAAGCGCATACGGACGTAGGAGTCCTTCTGGTCCAGGTGGGTGAGAGCAGTGTGGATCACAGAGGAGATGGCATTCTTTGTTGATCGATTCTTGCAGTATGCACACTGGTGAGGGTCCTCGTTGATGTTGATGGTTGTTTAGATGTGGGCCATGACCAGTCTTTCGAAGCATTTAGCGACTATTGGGGTGAGGGCTACTGGCCAATAGTCATTCAGACCAGTCACTGTAGAGCTCTTTGGGACTGGGATGATGGTGGTGGTCTTCAGGCAGGTGGGAACTTTTGCCAGGGTGAGGAAGGGGTTAAAGATGTCGGCCAGCACCTCGCAGAGCTGATCGGTATAATCTTTCAGCACCTTCCCTGGGATGTTGTCTGGGACAGTTTAATTGTGAGGATTATTCCTCTGGAAGGTACTTCTTACTTCAGTTGAGGTCACACTGAGAAACTCCTCTTCCGGGGGTGAGGTGAGTCTGGTGCTGGGTGGTCTATGCGGGCCTTCAAAGCATGCGTAGAACTTTTTGAGGGCATCAGGCAGTGTTGCGTCCTTAGAGAATTGTGCACCTCTGCCTTTATAATCTGTTATACACTCAATGCCCCTCCACATGCTCCATGGGTCTTCTGAGGTGAATTGATCCTGGATCCTCTGTGCATATGCAGCTTTTGCCTTTTTAATACCAGCAACCAGCTCTTTCCTTGTCCTTCCAGTCCTGTCCAAACTAGGTTCTGTTTCTCCACATTCAGGTGAATCAACAAATTACAGACAACAGTTTGTTTATAATCTTTCCACAGAATCCTGCTTCAAAAGATCTGACATATTGCCTAAAATCATAAAGTTGTATGTCAGCCTTGGATGTTTTCTGTCAAAATTCAGTTTATTTACATAGTGCCAAGTCACAACAGAAGTTATCTCAGTGCACTGAACAAATACATTCACATACATAATAATACAATTAGTAACATTATTTATCTAAGGTAAGGTAGGGTAACAAGCAGATTGCATTGTATTCATTTCATCGCAGTCTCCAATCTTGAGCTAGCACAAAGGCAACAGTAGAAAGGAAAAACTCTCTTAACAGGAAGAACCAGGCTTAGGACGAGCGGCCATCTGCTTGAGAGGACAGAAAGGAGAAAAGGACACAGAAAGGTTTGAGACAGCCTTGCAAAAAAAAAAAGAAAAAAAGAAAAGAAAAGACTGGTTTGAGGCAGGTTCAAGATGCCTGTAACAGTGCTGGGGATTAATCTCCATTTCCATATTATTTTTTTAGTTAGGTGTTGGAGGCAACAGGTCCAAGAGAGAAACCCAGACATCCCTTTCCCCATCGATGCTCTCCAGCTCCTCCTAAAGGACCCCAAAACATTCCCAGTCCAGAGAAGGTACACAATCCCTCCAGCTATATCAGGGTCTGCCCAAGGGCCTCTTGCTAATGGGATATGCCTGAAAAACCTCCAAAAGTAGTCAACCAAGAGGCATCCTAATCAGTGGTGTAGTCAACATTTTTGCAGTGGGTCTACTGTGCTTGGAAACCAAAGTACACCGGTTAGTACAATGTAATTGTCAATTTATTTTTGATTGTTAAGCATATTGAACATTTCCAAATTTCTCTGATGCTTATATTTAAATACATGCACAACAAACTTTGAACAACAGTTGGCTTTGTATTAAAAATATGTTATAGAATTTATAAAAGCGTATCAAAGCAAAACATGTTAAGTATTAAGTAGTAAGTACAGAATTACGGTATACAATAATTCACTGGATAAGCGAATGTAGTAATAGACAAGCACTGCATATCGATAGATTGTTACAGAAGCGTTTAACTGCCATTTAACGTGTCAATGACATGTACCTAATGATATGTTACATATCAATAGGCACTTGTAAGTGAGTTTACTGAAATTCTTAAGCTTTTCTAGTGGGTATACTCCTTATGCCCGCATATTGCGTACAATACACCACTGACCCTAGTCACATGCCCAAACAACCTCAACTAACTTCTTTCAATGCAGAGAAACAGCAGCTCTAATAATAATAATAATAATAATAATAATAATAATAATAATAATAATAATAATGCATTTTATTTGTTAGTGCCTTTCAAGACACCCAAGAACACTTTAAAATGTGTTTCTTCCAGGTGTATGCTTTGAGACATATGCAAAAGTACTAAAATGGTACAAAAACAACATTTGTAGACACACAAAAACAGATTACTGAGTGGGAACTTGCTCACCTTGTATCTGTATCTGTCTACTAGAACGTGTTTGTGAGTTTGTGTTCACATCCAAACAGAGGGATTAATATTAGATTAGTTAAGCCTTGAATTGGATGTTGCTGACCTAAACCGCAGCAGCAAACAAACTTTTGAAAAAAAAACAAAACAAATACTACTTAAGTTATGGAGCACACTTTGCCCCAGTTTGCAGAATGATGCCGAGGAGCTTCAGTATTTTTAAAATCCAGGAATAAAGGGGTACTAGCAATGTCTGGGCAATCCCCAAACTCCTCCCCTCCTCTGTCAATCAATACTCTCTTTCATCGGCAGAGGTTGAGCTATCATTAATAATAACTGTCTCTAGTGGTAATAAACTGGGGGAATCTGGTTTGTAATGGTACAGTAATGGCACCTGGGAAGGGTGTTACACACTCGACAGCTGCTGATGGATAAACCCTGGGTAAATGGATTTGGGCTCGTCCAGTAAAGAGGGAAGGCAGCTGCTCTTGGATGGACTTTTATGAGCCACATTTGGTGAAAGTGGGGGCTGAAGAACTGCAGGTGGATGTGAGCTTTTCAGATAAGAAAGTCTGGCATTGTGGGGGTGCTGTGAACGGACATGAAGTTTTTACTTCAGCAAAGAGACTTTGTGTGCGCACAAGGATGAATGAGTATGTATTGGTCGGTGCTAACTGGGGCATGCTGAAGCAGTTGTCACTCTTCCATCCCTGTCGTCACCGGTAAGATTGATTTGCTTGTTGGCGAGCCATTTTATCTTCTCAAAACAGAGACAATCGTGGACCTGAGGAATTGTTCAAAAGAACCAAACTTCTTCCATCACTTCATAAAACTAGACAAACACAGAATTATGTGATTGATTTTGGGAGAAGATAAGTTGCCACTTTAGACAGTGGGAATAGGGGGTAAAGAAAAAAGTGGAGCAAAAGATGAGAGGGGTTTTTACTTCTATAACTGACAAGCTTGAAATATGGTCTATTCTGGTTAACCAAAAGGAACACATACATTTCTACATTAGAAAGAATTCCCATGATTTCTCTCTGAGCCATGAAAATCAATTCTAAAATGATTGCTTTCAGTGACTATGGGGAGAAGAGAAAATAGTTGATGTGCCTTTGGCTGGTCCAATAGATAGAAATAGTTGTTTTTTTTCCCTCCTATTTTCTTGTGGGACATCGTTGAAATTGGGAGTGTCTAACTAGTTCATCTTTTTCTTTTTAACGTGTTTTATTTTTTCAGTTGAGCTTTGTGTTTATTTCTTAATAGGGACCCAAATCCTAAGAGTACTATATAAAATCAGTGGTTTGAAACGTTTTCTCACAATATTGTTTTCAAATCAACAACTAAAAGACTTTCCCCTCATGTTTTGGTAAAACTGTTTCAAAGGGAGTTTGCAGATGATGTGGTCCTGTCGGCGTCATCTTGCCGCGATCTCCAGCTCGCAGTGGAGCGGTTCGCCGCTGCGTGCGAAATGGCTGGGATGAGAATCAGCACCTCCGAATCTGAGGCCATGGTCCTGAACCAGAAAAGGATGGATTGCTCTCTTCGGATCGAGGGTGAGGTTCTGCCTCAAGTGGAAGAGTTCAAATATCTTGGGGTTTTATTCACGAGTGAGGGAAGAATGGAGCGTGAGATTGACAGATGGATTGGTGCAGCGACTGCAATGTTGTGGACTCTGTGCCGTCTGTTGTGGTGAAGGGAGAGATGAGTTGTAAGACAAAGCTCTCTGTTTATCGGCCAGTCTACATTCCTAACCTCACCCATGCTCTTGAGCTCTAGTGACAAAAAGAATGAGATCATGGATACAAGCGGTTGAAATGAGTTTCCTCTGCAGGATAGCTGGACTCTCCCTTAGAGATAGGGTGAGGAGTTCAGGTATCCGGGAAAGACTGAGTAGAACCACTGCTCCTCCACATCAAGAAGAGCCAGTTGAGGTGGTTTGGGCATCTGGTATGGATGCTTCCTGGGTGCCTCCCCAGGGAGGTGCTTCGGGCATGTCCAACTGGGAGGAGCCCCCGGGGAAAACCCAGGACATGCTGGAGAGTATGTCTCTTGGCCTGGGAACATCTTGGAATCCTCCCAGAAGTGCTGGAAGAGGTGGCTGTGGAAAGAGATGTCTGAGCCTCCCTGCTCAAGCTGCTGCCCCCGCAACCTGACTTTAGAATAAACAGATTGATTGATTGATTTGTTTATTTAATAGGGACAGACAGACATCGACATAGACAAACTGAGTAAAACAGCAGTCACGTTTGTTTCATAGTGCAATAGCAACAGCTAATTTGCAGCACTTATCCCTAGATGGACTTTGAAAAAAAAAAACTCTAAAAATTAAAGTGGTAATCATTTAAAATAGCACAACATGAGTAAAAAACAGAGAAATGTGATACTGTATATCAAAAATGGGTAATGTTCTGTTTTTGACATAACCAGAGTTTTGTTTGCTTTTTAAACATATAGATAGTGATAATGGATGGATGGATGGACGGATGGATGGATAGATAGACATGAGAGTTTGTGATTTTAGTGCAGTTTTTCCAAAATTATTATTTACTGAAGCATTTAAATGGCAGATTAGTATAAAATCTTGGAAAATAGCTCATTAAATTTAACTTCCCACTAACCACTTTTTAAAGACAATATTTAACTATAATCTCTAAATCTAAATAACTATAAATGAGGGTATGATTAAATAAATTTAATTTCTTCCCACTCCCTTTCAAACAGATAAAATTCTTAGTTTTTTAATTTTTTAACCACATTTTAACATTTAGAGTATATTTCTACTTTTGTAAGGATCTATTACTGTGATTTTTTTATTTCTCTGTTGTACGTTTGCGCTTACCCATTCAAAATAAAAACTAAAGTAATTTCCACATATGTACATACAGCAAGGGAACTAGATGCCAACTTTTTTGATGGGTAACAAATATAGATAAAATAGCTGACATCACCAACACAGACTATTGTCAGAGAGGGAGTCCGCGAAAAACAAACTGCAAAGTAGCGAGGGACTAGTGTAAGTGTGTGCGTGTGTGTGTGTGTGTGTGTGTGTGTGTGTGTGTGTATACATATATTGCA
>JARVGS010000001.1:14944755-14957201 GCA_031762315.1 Hypsolebias antenori | reverse complement strand
TCTATTAATTTTTTTTGAAAGATATTAAACAAAAAAAAAAAAAAAAAGGCTCACAAGGTCACCATCATAAGATTCGTTACAATGAAGCCTTGATGTCGGTGAGAGAGCAAGTCTTTGGTAATGACACAAACTTCAAGCTGCGTTTGTCCCTCAGATCCAAAACAAAGCAGTCTTTTAAAGACAGGCAGCACTTTGTAACAGCTGTGCAACAGTTTCTATCTACGGTCCTGCCAGAAAACTTTGTCACAAAAAAGACTTAAAGCCCAGAGGACAACAGATTAGGCTTTAACATAAAAAAAGTTGTTTTCATCACAGTTATTTCAGATAAAAACTTTAATCTGTTCCTTTCCATCTCTCTGAACCTAGCTAATTGTTTAACTAATTATGCCATGCACTCAGGCTACACCTGTCCTGCACCTGATTCATTAAACATCATGAAGCATGGCTGCCCTCTGCTGGTCAAAATCTGTACTACAACCGTTTCAACGTTTCTGATTGTTTACGTATATTTTAAGAATATTTAATGTATTTTACTCATACTTTGAGGGTAATTTAATTGAAATTGAATCGAATTTAAGTTAATTTTATGCACGAGTTATTAAAATCAAATTTCCATTCATGATCATCACCACTTCTCTTGGTGGTAATTTGGACACTTTAATTCAGGCTTCCTGTCTAAATGTGAAAACCAAGAACTGTAAAAAAATAGATAAATGCTTGGGTGTAACTTATAGCACCAACTACTTTCTGCAACCTGTGACTCCGGGAATCCCAGTGCTTATTTGATCAAAACTAACCCCGAAATAAATATTCCTAACAACAATAGAAAATGCCAAATTTCCATTCAATTTTATGTAAACACTTTAAAAACACCTGTAACAAATATCTTGTTTTTTAAGTCCTAACTTTCAGTCACACATGGTGATTTTCTCATGATGCTTAAACATAGTTAACTATAAAAAAGAGCTACTGAAATTAGAGATTTTACCAAAAAGTGGCACTATTGATAAACTAGTATTGCAATTATTAAAAACCTTATAACAGTCAAAGTAAATTACTTTTTTCCAGCTTAAGCACAATAAAGTCAGTTTTTTGTCAAATAAAATGGCCTAGCTATTTCAACAGTTTATTAAAATGTACATTTTAATTTTCAACACTTGGACTTACCTGAGTAGACAGTTCAGTTTTTAATTTTATAAACAGGTTTTTTTTTTGTCCTAAGTAAAAACTACAATAAATGTCAACATTTGTTACAGATCTTTAACTTTATAAGAATGTAGTGACTTGGTCTTAAACAAAATAAAGAAAACGAACCCAAGGAGCTGCTGTCTCTGGGTTGACGCGTCGTCCTCCTGCATGAATGATCTTGAGGCTTAGTTAGACCAAAAGGTTCAGATAATTGCCGCATTGACGCAATTAAACAACAAAAATAAGAGGACAAGGACGTGACAACGGTCAAAAACTGTTTCAGCCGCAATCAGCACACCTGCTGAGCAATTACCTGCATGATGCCACTCACTGTGACTTTCAGGTATTACATCAAACAAAATACAGTAAATACATAAACCCCCAAAATATGGCTCTGATAACCTATTTTTTAACATTTAATGAGTCGTGTTTTATTATTATTTATTTGTATTTATTTATTTTTTCCAAGTGTTTTTGCGGTTCTGGATAGGTTTTATTTAGCGAGAGAAGGAGCAGAAATGCTTATTTTGCTTGTAAAGGTCGCAGACCCTTGCTGGAGGAAATAAACCTATTTATTATATGTATTGTATTTTTTGAGACTGTTGTAATTGAAGTAAAGTTATAAAAAATATTTTTTTAAGTAGCCTACTATATTTTCCGGTGAATGGAGCTCTTTGATGTCCTTACACCAGTTGACCAATAGGTGGCAGTGTTTAAAATGAGTCATCGCTATTTGAAACATCATACCGTCTGAACGCGCGTTTAAGAAAATATTTTTTTTAAAGTTTTCCATTGTTTAATAACTACTATACTAAGATATTTAAGCTGAATTTGCATACGAAATAAATACTCTCGAATTATGCTAAAACCACAGCGTTCAGTTTGTCCCTCTTCAGTTTCCGTAGCCATACCGGTTGTCTGTTTGAACGTTTGGCGCCATTCTCCTGCCTTTATTTTTGTTTAGGGCCGTGAAGACAAACTGAGGTGATTTATTACATTTAACCTGAGGTTTTATATCTCAAAAGAAAAAAAACTTGATTTGTCTGTTCAATTTTTTTTTAAATTTAGACTCTTGCCGAAGGATACGCTGTAACAAAAACTAGCATGCTCACATTAATTTTAGCTGTTATTTAACGTTAGGTTAGGCTGCTTCCGTTTGTGCCTTTGTATACGTTTATCAAATGTTGGTAAACATTATTTAAAAGGTAATTGTGTTCATAATTAGTATTTTATTCAAATTTGAAGCTATCTATTACGTGCCTACGAAGACCAAGAATGTACGCTTCCATTAGCATTGTCGTTCGTGCCAGTCTTTATACAAAATTTGGCAATTTGTTTGTTATTGTATGCAGTAACAAGTAACAATACTGTAGCTTAATACATACTCTGTGGGATAATAAATAGCTACACTTTAATTCGGCGCGCATTTGACATAATTAGAATGTATAACTTATTAAATATACGTCATTAAAATCAAAGATGGGGTGTAGTTTGTGTTTGTCAAAAGTTTGAGAACCACAATGTTATTGTTGTTGTTTTTCCTTGGACAGAATGGCCACCCCTTACAAATGCACCAAGGAGGATGGATTTAAAACCCCTAATCGTGCCCGGATCAGGAGCTCTGGAAGCAGCAGCAGTGGTGGTGCTGGTACCCCCATCACGATCCCTGCCTCACCTTTCATGAAGAAGTTGGGATGTGGAACTGGAGTCAACGTTTACCTCATGAACAGGTGTCCGTTTTGAGTACTTTACAGCTCTGTCACTTTCTTATCGAAGAGGTGTAGTTCTGTGTGAGGCTTACATGGGGGATTAACCGCTACATGTGTCCTATTGTAGATTTTTAGTATTTGATGTTGCACAATACCTAGTGAATTATTAGGCATGATTGCCATATGCATGTACTGTAGGCTACAGTATACCACTCTGTGTGTTGTGTAACTGAAATATCTCCTAGAATTTCAGGATTTACTCAGGGAATTTTGTTTTCATGAAATGCTGGAACAGCTTCCAACTACCACTGGTGTTTTTTTTAACCTACTGTAACAGACAAAGTGACTGAAAACAGGCCAAAAACGGGGACGTCCCATGGAAGAACCCCTAACAGCTCTTCCATGGGGATGTCCAAAATGTTTAATGTATTGGTTTGTATTTATGCTCAGATTCGTTGAATAAAGCATGCAGTTAAAAATAAACTAGTAAGGTTGGCTAGTTGAAATAAACTTAAAGAAGCTTGTGTGTAAATGTCAAGCTGTCCGCCCTGTGATGCCTGACATTTAATCTTGACAGCTGTTTTACTCGTCTTGTTTTGTGTTTAGCAGCAGATTCAGTCTTATTTTTCCACCTAAGATTCCACACATGTTTGACTCCACCATATTTATTTAACCTGCACTTTTCAGGAGATTCACATGAGCGCTTTGTTTACATTGGGTGCGTACTCGCATTTCAGAATTGCAAATCAATATATCTGGAAACTTTTGGAGTAAACTCTTTCAAACTGCAGCATTTGATGTAGTTGTTGATTTTATTTTATTTTTTTCATTTTGTTTGATGTGATGAACCTTTGTCACCTTTTAAATTACTACAAACATTAGATGTTTGTAGTAATTTAAAAGGTGACAAAGGTTCATAGTATTAGATGATCTAATACTATGAAACTTGGGATTTAGTTGTACTATTTATTGTTTATTTCTTTTTTTAGATGCTTTCATACTTGTTGTGCATGGGCTGTGTGCTTTTAACACAAATGTATTTCTCAGATGTAATGTTTTTACTCACACAAGCTAAAACATGACAACATTTTTATGTCTGTTAAAGTGTGATATCAAAGTAAATCATTTTCATGTCGTGATGTGTTTTTCCTTTCTTTTTAAAAATTTTAATTCAGAGTGGGAAAGCTGAATGCGTCACCCTGGGCTGTGAAGAAGGTCAACAGTAAATGTGCTTCAGCACAGACAGATGTTTACCAGAAGCGCCTCAACGAGGAGGCAAACATCCTGAAGGGCATTGATCACCCAAACGTTGTTGGTAAGACAAAACACGACAAGTGCACCAACGTTAGGCAGTGCTTTAAGATCACATGAGAATAAATTACAATTACAGTATGTGTAGTTTATGAAAAGAGAAGAATACAAAACACCCTGAAGAGGCTTCCACTATTGTTGTTTATAAACTACTTTCAAATTCATGACTTAAAAAAAACAACAGATTAAACAGGAACATTTTAGATAAATTCACTAATAAGGTGAGATTTTGCTTAGTTTAATAATTTATTACACTCTTAAAAGAAGTGTTTGTCAATTTTCTATGTTTCAAACACTTTTCAAATAATAAATTACTATTACTAATGATGTACTTGTACAAAGAATGAATGTACTTGTACTAAATGTGACAGAAAAAATTGATCCTAAAGGTTTTTTATAACTTTTCCGTTTTAGTTTTAAACGTCATGTCGAGCACATCCTCGTAATCTGGAGGTTGTCGAAGAGTTCGTGTTTGTTTCCTCGCTCCTGACGTGAATTTTCTCGTTTCTTTGTGTCGACGTGAAGGTTTCCGTGCCTTCACTACAGCCAAAGATGGCTCCAAGTGTTTGGCTATGGAGTACGGAGGGGAGCAGTCCCTCAACGACCTGATCGAGAAAAGGAGGGAGGACGGGCTGGAAGCTTTCCCTGCTGCCGTCGTAGAGAAAGTGGCTCTGCACGTGGCTCGCGGCCTCAAGGTAACTCGTGCACATCTCGCTTTATTTGAGCGAAGAGAGGATCAAAGTGCGTATTTGAATTAAGCAGAGCTAGAGGCTTGTTAGTAACTTGTCTCTGCAGTATCTTCACAACGAGAAGAAGCTGCTGCACGGCGACATGAAGTCGTGTAACGTGGTCATCAGAGGTCACTTTGAGACGGTGAAGATCTGTGACGTCGGAGTTTCTCTGCAGCTCGACGAGAACATGAGAGGTAAAGTTTGACTGAAAATATTCAATTTAATACTAAAATGCTCAACCACTACATGAAGAAGCTTTTCAGACAGACTTTAATCTCATGTGAGAAGCATTTGGGTTTTTTGTTAAATAATTTAATTAATTTTTTAGGTTTGTTTTTATAGAGGAGGCTGTTTAGTCAGACTGCTAAAGATGATGTTTATTAATGAAATCTGACCTCGAGAGTAAATCAGGACAGTTATTAAAGGAATACTAGAGAAACATTTCATTCAAAATTGCAGTGTGAATGCTTATTGCAGAAGAACTTGCTGAAAAAACAGCTGAAATTAGCTAAAATATGCTAAAAATCTAGCTGAAAAGGTAGAACAAACTTAAAATAGAAGAAATCAGAAATAACACGTTTGCCCAATTAGACTGAAAGAAGCAGAAACAAACACAAACTAGTGAAAATTATCTGGGGGGGGGAGCTGAAATTATCATAAAACCAGCTGAAAAGTAGCTTAAAAAGTCATAAAGAAGCTTAATTTATCAAAAGGAAGTGGAGAGAGCACATCTTTTGCTGAATTAGGCTGGAAAAAGTTGAAATGAGTGCAAAAAATGTGGAATTGGCTTTAAATGCAAAAATTAGCATAAAACAGCTAAATAGTAGCTGAAATAGAAGAAAAAGCTGAAATTTGCAGAAATAAGCTGAAAGGAGCATAATTAGCAGGAAGCCGTTAGAAGCACAAAAATGTAGTAATCAGAAAGAAACTGAAAGGAGTGCAAAACAGCTGAAAGTAGCTGAAATAAAGTTTAAATTTGCACAAGGAAGCTGAAAGAAGCTGAAGCAGAACAAAATGTGAAAGGAGCAGTAAAAGGTTGTAAATAGATCTAAAGATGTGAAGGATGGAAAACAAGCTCAGTTCATTTTCTATGAGGAAGAAAATGGCAGAAAAGGTGATTTCATTTTTTTTTTTTCAAAAAGCTAAAGTTGCCCCAATACCAAAAGTCATAGCAGGATTGTCCTGAATGAGCTGAACGTTTTGATGATAAGGTTTGTTGAAATAGCTTGAAAACGGCTGGACGAGAATTGCGCCAAAAAATGTATGGAAGAAAAATGGATCACAACAGTGTGAATGATTCAAGAGCGTTCACACGACACTGACTGAGCCGTGTTTTTGTGTAAAGCTCATTAGATGTGGCAACCATCTTTAATCAGATTGGCTCCAAAGGTTAATTAGTTGTAGAGAATTTCCAATGGTTACTTTCAGAGTTTCATTAAAATCTGTTTAGTGACCAGGAGATGTTTTACTAACAGTCAATTAAAGACAAGCAAATGCAGGATCGCCCACCTTTTATTTGCAGCGAGCAATAAAAAAGATAATCTTCTGGTAGAAAACTCGATATCTTTTCTGCAAACTTGTTGGCATGCTGACTCGATGGCTTAATTCTGAAATCATGTCGACGCTTTCAGCTCTTGCTTTGCATAAAGAGATGTGCCACGCCGAAGAACTGCTCGTTCCTAATGTGAGCATTCTGGCCACAGGCTACGACTTTGCATCCAGTCTTATCACCGACACGGCAACCGATATTTCTGGGAACCTCCCCAAAGCTGTTTTGTATCGCTCGTCAAAGGTAAATTTTTGACAAATTTACTTGAGGTAAAGTGATCTGTGACAACTGAAGCAGAAAAACTCCAAAGCAAACTTGAAAAGAAAATGCTTTAATATTCATCACTTTATCGTTTGCTCCAGGCAAACGTTAATAAGTGGATGTCTGGAACGTTTGTGTTACATTTCAAGTGTTGGAAGTTGCTATTCAAAGTCAAACCAGTTTGATTGTGTGTGTGTTTCCGATGTCAGAAGGAAAGACAGCAGCTTCATGCAGCGTTCAGCTCGCTGCCGTGTTTTAACCATCACACCACTTCCTAAATAACTTTGTTGGCCACAACACAGCCGGAGGCTGTTTACACAAAAAACTGTTTCAGCACCAAAGTGGGAGTTTATAACTTTGTACACGGCGGCCTTAAAGGATAGATCTGCATTTTTTCCAGTTCATCTACTTACATACCTGTTTGTACATTAGGAGATTTAATAGCTGGCTGATTCCTGGAGTGAGTTCAATAAAAACAAAAAGAATATTATCAGCAGTTCTAGTTATAATGCAAAATTCAGCTGAGGCAAATCAGGCTTTAGCTGAGTGACTTTCCTAAATAAAAGAGTGTTTCAAGAACAAGACTTTGTGACTTTTTTTAATTATCGCCCCTTGCCAGCTGCAAAGCAATAAAAATTTTGTTGCCCGTGTCTGTGTGCTTGTAAACTTGTATGTGTTCATTTGTTGTCTTCTTCTTTTTCTTTCAGCTGTTCTCTCTTCAGGGTTTGCCACACTGATTTATGGATTTTCCCCATATTTATAAATCAATTTTTGGCTCATTTTCATTCATTCTGACTGCAAATATTGAACACTACCATTTTTAGCCATGGCACTTGAGTAGTGTGGTACGCCGTTGTGTCATGTAATAAATAAAAGTGGCTGTTAATGACACAATCGACTTGCCAAAAATTGCCAATGTCGTCCAGCTCTCTGGAGAAATGCTGATTTGACCATTGACGTGCATTTATTAAGTAAAGTTCAACTGAGACACACCTTTGCTGTAAAGTCAAGCAAATAAATAATTGTTTTTAGGTGTTTATCTTGTTAAATTTTGAAAAAATGCAGCTGATTTGACCATTGACGTGCATTTATTAAGTAAAAGTTCAACTGAGACACATCTTTGCTATAAAGTCAAGCAAATAAATAATTGTTTTTAGGTGGTTATCTTGTTAAATTTTGAAGAAATGTGCAGCGGCTCATCCCTCTGCGCGTCTCTACTTCTGCGTTTGTTTTTGAAATGCAGCTGATTTGACCATCAAAGTGCCTTTATTAAGAAAAAGTTAGACAGACACACCTTTACTAGAATTTCAAGCAAACAAATACTTGTTTTTAAGTGTTAATTTTGTTAAATTTTTGTTAACATCCTCCCCTGCATGCTCTCGCTGCCGCCATTTGGCAGCCAATCAATTTTTAGCACAACACCGGCCCACATTTCCGGGTTTGGCCCACATTTCCCGGTTGTCAGCGGTGACGCATAACAAACGTTTAATAGATGCGACGTATATGGCAAAGCAACATATTTATAGATTTTTCCACTTTATTAGACATATTTGGACAGATGCAACTTGTAAGGTGGAGCGGCATGTACAGCGGAAAATACAGTACTCGGGTGTACTGAGTGTACTCCATGAGCCATGTAAACTCCATGCATACTGTCCGCAGGTGGTTGCAACTTCATAATTGAGCGTACAAATTGTCTCTGTTTCCCAGCATTTTACAAAGGTGTCCAGCTAAGAGAGCATAGAAAAAATATGTGGGACACCTCCCTTTGCCCCATCCCCACTTTTTCCTATCATCTTCTTTCTTGCCTTAAGTCTGTCTCTGAGGGATTTCCATTTATTTCAACAAAGTGCCTCGTTTTTACCCAGGGTCTGGGCTAGTTCATCCCACGAACTTCTTGCTCTCTGAAAGCCTTTATCTGAGAGCGGTTAATATCGGATACAAAATAGTTCTATGTGAACACTCTTTCTCGCCAGGCAGTTTATTGTGCAACACCGAGTATGCAGTCATAAAAAATTAACTTTGCATGGACATGGTCAGCAATGGTCCACTTTGAGTCCACGTTGAGTGCATGTTGAGTCCGCCTCGAGTACACATGGACCTCCGCAGATTGAAGTACGCTCGGGGTATGTGGTGACCTTCAGAACATCAACATCTTCTTTTCTGCCACTTCCAGTTCTTTCTCCTGTCTTTTTGTCAGTGCCACTGTCTCCAGACCATACAACATAGCTGGTCTCACCACTGTCTTGTAAACTTTTCCTTTGACCTTTACTGACACCCTTTTGTCGCAAATCACTCCTGAAACTTTTTTCCATCCCCTCCATCTTGCCTGCACTCTCTTTTTTACCTTTGTAACAAACTCCCCATTTTTCTGGACTGTTGACCCCAAGTACATAGAGTGCACCAGTGTGACCTCTGCTCCTTGTAGCCTCACTTTCCCACCTGCTTGACGATTTGTTCACCTGTAGTGTTAGCAGAATATCTCACTAACCGGAGAGCATGTTTTGTTTTCAATCAAATTCAAAATCGCCGCACCAATCAATCGATATTTGCCAGCACAAAAATGGCTATAACTTAATGAAATGAACAGATAAAAAGCTTAATTTTGATGTAGTAGTACAGTATTTGAGAGTCATTCACAACACATATTGTAAGTGGGACATTTAGCAATAGGTATTGCACATAAACTTAATTTTAGTATTTGACCGAAATGGCTACGACGTTATCTCTCAACAGAAGATGAACTTAGTGTGAACCTTATGAAAGGTTAGTGGACAAAATGCACTCTGTCAAGGAATGTTAGGCTTTTAATTTCCACATATGTTGCTTAAAAAGATCAGGATTACCTCTAGCATAGTCCAGTCATTGTTGAAATCAAGCCATGTTCCAAATTCAACACCCATTTCAGTCAGTAAAATCTCTTTCATGACACACGTAAGACTTTTTACCAGAGTAAAAGCTTTTTCCCTTTTCATTTCCTCAGGTCTAACATCCCAGTTGGAGGCACAGCACATTGTGTGACAGCAGAGAGAAACGGGGTGGAGCAGCTATTTTTACCTGAAGCCCAGGAGTGAGCTCAGCACAGAAGGTGAAACGGCAGAAGAGTGGAATTTAGACAGCGCTCGGGAACATGAATTGGGTAACGTTAATCATCTGGACAGCGGAGACATTAACTGTGCATGAAGCTCAGGTCTCTGGGCGTTGCATGAACTGCTCGGATACTGACAGAGGGCATGTGTGTGAATGTGTTGAGATTTGGAGGCAGAGAGAGGAAGGGCATGTGTGATTCGCCGTGAGTCACGGAGTAAGACAGAACATGCTGGTGTACATTTTGTGTGTTATGACTGTGTGTACATTGGCCTGATTTACTATTGTAGGTGTATGGAGGCCCAAAGCAATGGACAGAGTTTCCAACTACAAGTTGAAGGAACACACAAATAAACTGAAGTAGTTTTCCAGTAAGGAATTCATGTTTTCCACAGCCTTACATACCAAAGTTCAAAACAAAGATCTCCCATTTTCAGTTAGCGCTTACCCTCAGCTACTTCTTCTTTCGGCGTTTCCCTCTTCAGGGGTTGCCACAGTTAGTCATCCTCCTCCATCTCAATCTGTCCTCTGCATCCTCTGTTCTCACTCCAACTACTTCCATGTCCTCTCTAACTGCATCCATCTCCTCTTTGTCTTTTTCCTGGCAGCTGCATTTCTAACATCCTTCCACCAGTATACCCACTGTCCCTCCTCTGGACATGCCCAAACCATCTCAGTCTGGTCTCTCTAACTTTGTCTCCCAGTTGTTCAACCTGTGCTGTACCTCTGATGATGTCAATGCTAATCTTATCCATCCATGTCACACCTAAGGAGAACCTCAACATCATTTCTGCCACTTCATGTTCTTTCTCCTGTATTTTTATCAATGCCACTGTCTCCAGACCATACAACATAGCTGGTTTCACAAATGTCTTGTAAACATTGTTTGATGCCGCTCTTTTGTCACAAATCACTCCTGAAACTTTTCTCCATCCACTCCATCCTGCCTGGACTCTCTTTTTCACCTCTTTACCACACTCCCCATGACCCTCAGCTACTACCGTGCCAAATGTTATCTCTGTTTCTTTAAAATTAGCTGAGGTTTAGCCATTTTTGTTTTTGCTAAGGTTGATTAGCTGTGAGAGACATCTTGAACTACTCAACCCCTGAACACGATCAGTTGTAGATGAACATCCAGTGATTACTTTCAGAAAGTTTCATTAAAATCCATGCAGTAGTTTATTATGTATGTTGCCAACTGACAAATGAAAGATTGCTGGCCTTTCATTGCAGCAAGCAGTAAAAGGAATGGGGCTAAAGCTCTGTTTTTGCACACTAATATCATTACAAAATTTCAGCCTCACTGCCTTCTAACAAAACAGCATATTTACAATGTGTCTGTAAGTCGCTATTGTCTTGGTAAAATTTTACAATGGCTGCTGATCGCTTCCAGATACCCAGTGCAAAAATTGTGCCTTAATACGTCTCAGAATAATCCCCAGGAGATCTGGAGTGTGCTGATATGGCGTATTTTGTGGCGGGGACATCTGAGATGCACGGAAGCCCAACGCCAACCCCTAATAGAGCATCGGGGGGGCTCACCTTATGTTATTATTTTCAGAGGTTTGTGTCGACCTACTTTGGGAGCCAGGTCTGTTGAGGCTCCGAGCTCCAATGCAAATGAGATCTGTTGCTTCCTGCCTGCCTGTTGGATTTCATGGGTTTCCAGACACATGATGCAACAGGGGAATAAAAAGACTACACGTCATAAACTTACTGCATGTTTTATAGATCCTGTCATCGTTTTATCTCCTCTTCCAAAGCTTATCTGCTCTCATCATTGCTCTACTTTTTTCTTTTCTTTTTTCCCCGGTGCTTGTTTTTATGGAAAGCAAATTGAATCAGTGGTTTGAAATCCGTTTGAATATATGTAAAGCTGCTAGCTTGATTTGTGTACAAACCCTTATGTAAACCTGCTCAGCACTACGAGGAAGTGTCACTGTGTGGCATAAAAAGGATAGTTTGGATCATCTGAACTAGCGTAATGTGGAAATATTAGAAACAGTATTTTACCTGTTATAGATGGACTCAACGTTTGAATAAAACAATTAATTTTCACTGGATTGACAAGCTAACAGCTAATCTGAGCTGGCCAAAATCAATTGCAGTCTTAAAAAGACTTGAATAACAACTAGGGATGCACCGATCCACATTTCTTCCTTCCGATCCGATACCGATATTTAAATTTGGGTATCGGCCGATACCGATATTTTACTGATCCAATAACTTTTAGGTACATGAGGTTGTTTAAAATGGTTAATGATGTTATTGACATTGTGTAAACAAAACACATTGTTCACACTCTGAACTTGACAACTGGTAACACCATGACACATGCTCAGGAAACACCCAAACTAACAGCAAACAAGATGCACCTGTATAACACAGATGTCCAGCTCAATCATGGTGCAGGAACACTGAAATACCGCTAAGCATTATGGGAAAGACACAACACAGTCATGGTTGAGACCACCCCACTGTTTTTTAAGTTTCGTTTTTGACTGCTGCAGTTTCACTTTGCAGTTTAATAACAAATAGCTTTGGTTTTCCTGTGATTTATCTGCAGTATGATGAATGGTAGTCCAGCATATACACTCCTAATGTTTTGTT
>JARVGS010000001.1:14889543-14900009 GCA_031762315.1 Hypsolebias antenori | reverse complement strand
AAAAGCTGAAAGGAGCATAACAAGCTGAAATTAGCAGAAAGAAGTTAATTAGGCTGAAAGTAGCAGAAATTACCATGGAAAATTGGAATTTGTCAGAAAACTGCTGAAATTAGCTAAAAATGTTTACAAAGCTAGCTTCAACAAGCTTAAATTAGTATAACAAAGCAGAAAGGACAAATGCTAACCCAATTAGGCTGAAAGAAGTATAAGTGAGCACAAAAAGTGGAAATTATCTGAAATAATCTGAAATCAGAAAAAAAACAGCTGAAAAGGACCTTAAAAAAGCAGAAGTATGCTGAAGTTACAAGAAGGAAGCACATTGTTGCTGAATTAGACTGAAAAAAGTTGAAATGTGTGCAAAAAATGTGGAATTAACTGAAAAGCTCAAATAAGCATAAAAACAGCTATGCAGTAGTTGAAATAGCAGTAAAAGCTGAAACTTGCAGAAATAAGCTGAAATTAGCAGAAAGAAGTTGGAAGAAGCACAAAAATGTTGTAATTAGCAGAAAGATCCTAAAAGGAGCACAAAACGGCTGAAAGTAGCTGAAAAGGTTTACATTTGCACAAGGACACTGAACCAGAACAAAATGTGAAAGGAGCAGTAAAAGTTTGTAAACAGATCTAAAGAGCTGAAGGATTTAAAATTTAAATTCATTTTCTAAGAGAATAAAGTGGCAGAAAAGGCTAAATGGTTCAAAAAGCTAAAGCTGCACCAATATAAAAAGTCACAGCAGGATTGTCCAGAAACAGCTGAACGTTTTGATTTAGGACTTGTTGAAATAGCTTGAAAAGTGCAGGACAAGAATTGCTCCAAACAACGTACGAAAGATAAATGGATTAGAGTAGTGTGAATGCTTCATAAGCGTTCACACTATTAGAACTGAAGACAAAATGGTTTGGACAGGTTCTGTCAGTAACATATACAATAGAATCAAGTTGCCTTTTCTCCATGTTCAGTTACAGAAAAAGGCACTTGGATGGAAGTCAAAAATTGCTTGAAAGCAACCTTCAGCAAGGCGTTACATCCCACTAAATGCTAAACAAATGGGACTTAAAATGCTGGCTTGGCAAGTGATATTTAGGACAGGGAGTTCCTATCAACCTTTTCTGAGAAATAAAACTTGTTCTTGCAGCTGGCTGTTAAATAGGTGAGGCTTTAAACGAGCCAAAGTGTCAAAGAGCAATAATAACATTGAGACAGACAACGAGAAATGTAAGCCAGGGCATTTATAAGCAATGAGAGTTCTGCAAGTTTGTGTGGAGAACAAAAATGTACAAGATGCAGAATGCATGTGTGCAAATTCATAAAATGTGACAAGGCGTTGAGATGCAGTGTGTGTTTTGTATCTGTCTCAGTTCAATATTAACAAAACATAAAAGGGTCACACTTCACAACAGTGTGAAGATGAATAATATATTGTGCAAGAAGTTCAGCGGTTATCCCAAACAAAGCACGTCCTAATGCGCACACAAGGAATATAATCACTAGTCGAAGACATATAGCCATTGATACAATCAATTTTTATTGAACATTTCTTAATAACCAATATGGCAGCCATTTTAATGCTTCGAGTTTTAAATGGTCATTTAGAGATGATACATATTTTTTCAGTGAGCCAGTTAACAGTGAGTAAATGTTAATTTGATGCTCATTGAGCAGATCTTTCCTTATCAACATAAACACTCAGTTAATATTAAAAAATGATAAAGGGGACATATTTCACAGAGATAACACGGTGTAGACTGGGGGGCATGCTGCATTGGCAAGCTAATGCCTTGCAGGAAATTGCTCAGTACGAGCTAGCATGCTGTTTAATTACTTGCAGGAAGCTTTAAAGTCCACTGTGCTGGAACCTTAGTGCTATTGAAACGCTCACCATTTTCCAGCTTCCCAAATCATTACCTGAGCACTAAGCGAGTTGGTATAAATTGCTGATAGAGCTGGAGCCTCGACTCAGCCTAAGCATACATCTTTGCATGAGGAAGTGAAATTTAGGATCCTTTTTTTTTTTTTTTAAGATGATCACAAATGAGTCTTTAATGAGTCAGCCATCTGTTCAGTCCAAACTCATCAACCATCCAATCAATGCTGTGTTTAGGTGCAGCTTTATCCACTGCTTCCATCCTCTCTAAACCCATAAATCTAAATTCAGTAAAAATTGTCATGTATGCTGCTGTGTGATAGGAGTTACATTAAAAGCGGGGTTGTCTAATGATTATTATGTCATGCTTTAAAGGCGACTGTTTTTTTAGGTCACAGTGAGCTCAGATGTAAAGAGCTCAATCTTTTTTGAAAAACCTCCACAAATTCCACCAAGCTCCCACAGGTGCAGTGAATCTCAAAAGATAACCGAGAAGGGACTCTCATTTTCTAAGAGAGACACTTGTAAAACCCTGGGTCGAGATCGTCAGACAGCAACCACTGCTGTGGCTTGAGTGGAGGCACTCATAGGCCAAGTGGGGATTTGAGAAACTGGGGTAAAGAGCATACCTTAGTGTTGGTTTCCACCCAAGAAAGAAAAATTATATAATACCTCCGTACAGGAAAGCTAATTTTTCAATGCCAGCTTAGTGACCACACTGTACACTTTCTAAACCAAAGTCACTTTAATGTGCATCTTGGATATTTTCAAAAGAAAAAAAAATCTCAATGCAAGCGACTCCCAGGAGCTTTGGCACCAAAATGGCAGAATAACCCTACAACAAGCAGACGACCCCGTCCATTCATATTGATCACCGCAGCAGCTGCCGAGTGGAAAGGACGGACAAAGAGGGGAGAAAAATTGTCTCTGTGGAAGCACTTTTTGTAGCCATCTCGCTTAATGGACCTCGCAGAATTAAAGAGATCTTAACAATCCTGGGCTAATTGTGGGATCACTATATATTAACCCTGCTCCAATTCTAAAGGGTGCCATTTTGCTGCGGTTTTATTCCAAATGCCTCAATTAGCCATAAAACACACTGGCAAGAGCTGGCAGCCACCCCCATCCAACACACACCCACAAAACCCCACGTTCCACATCACGTCTGATATTCCTTAAGCTGGAGAAAGAAAGCTAACCCCCGTTTTTCATTATTAGGCGAGACACTTTTGTTATCAGTCAGCCAGTCTTTCAGATTGTCCTTGCCTTTTGCTCTTTTATTAGGTTCTACAGCTCCGTATTGTGTTCTAGGAGATACTATTCACAGTGCTGATAACAGGAGGTGAAAGTGATGTTTTGAACAAACACTCAGTCCTGGACACCAAGTCAAACCGCCAAATTAGATCTGCATACTGCTTTTAAAGGGTTCCAAGGTCCTGAGCAACTTTTAAGGGATCAAATATTAACATGATTTTTTTTTTCAGAAGGGGCAATGTATTATTTATGTGTTAAAAGGAACCAAACATGATGGGGAAGTACAGAATGATAGAGCTCATGATAGAGAGCATTGGATGAAATTCAAGAATCAACCAGAAGTTCTATTAGCTTTGATTCCACTTGCATGGATTACAACAGCTCTTTCGCAATTGCAGGGTGAGATGCAAAACCTGATACAGATCTGCAGGTCAGGGGGAGAAAATATGTGTGGTCACTGGGGTTTTAAGTACAGTAGTCCCTCGCTACCTCGCGGTTTGACTTTCGTGGTCTCACTGTTTTGTGGGTTTTCAATGTAAGTTTGCATACGACACACCATTAGCTGATTGTTGGAAGACGACCAACCAGAGCATTGTGTTCCTTATCCCAGCCACTGAATGGCTCAGTAACCATAGCATCAGTCTGTTTGCGCTCTTTCGTTTTGCTCTTTTGTGAAATTTTCATAAGAGAATGAATTTATTTCAAGCCCTACGATGCCACCCAAAGGTTCTGCGCCTTCTAAGGTTTCAGGCAGCTAACCCAAGCGCCAGAGAAAGATGCTAACCATAACAGAGAGGGTGGAGCTTCTCAACATGTTGAAGGAAGAGAGAACCTAAGCGGCTGTCGGCCGCTCAGTTGGCAGCCCCGTCCCAGTTTGGGGACCATACATACAGCGTGCGTACAGCCCTCACTGCCCTCCCCACCCTCATTCCCTCCCTGTCTACATGTCCCCGGATGCGTTAGACCCCAACGCCTGACACCTTGAGTTCTTACCAAGTGCAACGCTCGCTATTTCAAGAAGGACCATAGATAATGATGTATATCTAGCATCCATACTTGGCAGGTTTTCATTTATCGCGGGAGTGTCTGGAACGTAACCCCTGCAATAGATGAGGGCCTACTGTAACTTCTGTTATGTATTTTTGATCATTTCGACAACTAAAATGTGTTGTTGGCTTAAAGACCTTTGTAAAAAATGATTCTATAATGGGGGAGAATGGTGGCTCAGTTGATAGAGCTGTTGCATCTCAGTAAGAAGGTTGTTGGATCAAATCCCAGCTTTTCTGGGTGGAGTTTGTGCGTTCTCTCCGTGCATGCGTGGGTTTTCTCCCAGTACTCCAGTTTCCTCCCACAGACTAAAAAACATACATGTTAGGTTGATAGGTAACTCTAAAATGTTCCTAGGTGTGAGTGAGAGAGTGAATGTTGTTTGTCTCTTTTGTCTTTATGTGTCCCTGTGATGGACTGGAGACCTGTCCAGGGTGTCCCCCACCTCTCGCACAGTGACTGCTAGACATGATTACCAGTAACCCCAGCAATCAGAACAGGAAAAAGTGGGTAAAGATAATGGATGGATGGATGAATGGATGGATTCTACAATATACAAAGACAAGCAGATTTTTGAGCTTTGTTTGGCCATTCATAAATGAGACTTGGTCAAAAACCACAATCATTATAACACTAAAGAAAAAATGAGATACGTAGTAAAACTCAGTGGATTCAATGCAAAGTTATTTCCATAAATGTGTCTAACATCTCCCATTCTAAAGTTTAAGGCTGACTGGGTGCACAGCCACTCTGCCATCACTACATCGTATCCTCGAGCTGTGATGCCAGCTTAACCTTATCAACTGTTTCAGCACTGTGACTCACTCCCTTCGTGGCTCAGAGGTGTAACAGTGGCAGGCTCACTCCAACCTCTCATGCCACCTTAGTCTTTACATAAATCACACAAAGATGGGAAAAAGACCTCTTTAAGCCAGACATGAAAGTATTTTGTGAAAGGGGCTTGAGCTGAGCCTTAAAAAAAGACCCTGCTTTGCCTAATTTGACTTTTTATTTCTACTGCTCCTGACTCTTTCAGATTTCAAAGATGTTCTCTTGGATGAGGTTAAGCCCCATGTTAGACCTTGAAAAGATGGCACAATCAAACATTCTGGGGGGCATATGCTCGTATGGCATGTGGGGTGTTGGTATCAAGTCATCCCATCTTGACTCTGCCAAGAAAAACAGCCTTGGATTTGATAAACAAATAATGTCATTCTGTGTTATTACCCTCGGCCCCCAGATTTCAGAGGAAATAAATCAAAGTCAGCCTCACCGTTAAGGCGCTAGTCAGGCCTGACACGTGGGCCAGTCACACAGGCACAACATATGGTGGCAGGGAAGGAGGGAGGAAACGAAGGGGAGGGGAAGGGAGGGGAGAGAGAGGCACGGCACAATGCATGGAGGAGAGACAAATCATGGCAGCCGCCAGAGACGTCTGGTCATTTAGCATGAGCTTACTGAGATGGAGAGAGGGCGATTATGGCCTATACGAAGTGATGAAACCATACATAACACTGTTAAGTTCTTCTGCAAGTGTGTGTGTGTGTCTGTGTGTGTGTGTGGGGGGGGGGGGTGCATGTGTGTGTGAGGAAGCAGCGGCACGGGCCGACAGTGTTCCAAATCATAAAACTAAATGTTAAACCACCAGCTGTGAATGGCTTACAGATGTAGCAGTGAAGTGAAGATGCTTGTCATTCTCTTTGTGACTCCAGAATCAACCAAGCGGTCTTATTATCATCGTCAGTCGCCACATACAGCGGGCGATCATGTAGAGGTTTGTGTGTGTGTGTGTTAGGTTACGTTTGTTAGCAAAACATGTTGACAAACTGACACATTTTTATGAAACTTTCAAAAAGGAATTATTTTAGGTACATCTACAAAAGAGTTACTTTTAGGGTAAACTCTACTAGGGTGGCACGGTGGCACAGTTGGTAGAGCTGTCGCCTTTCAGCAGAAGGTCGCCAGTTCAAATCCCAGCCGGGGGCCTTTCTGGGTGGATTTTGTATGTTCTCTCCATGCATGCATGGGTTTTCTCTGCATATTCCGGTTTCCTCCCACAGACCAAAAACATGCATGTTGGTCTGATTGGTAACTCTAAATAGTCCCCAGGTGAGAGTGAGGGAGCCAATGGTTGTTTGTCTCGTTTATCTGTATGTGTCCCAGTGATGGACTGGAGACCTATCCAGGGTGTACCCCGCTTCTTGCACAGTGATAGCTGGACATGGGCACAAGTGACCCCCGTGACCCAAAAAGGAAGAAGCGGGTTAAGATGATGGATGGATGGATGGATGGATGGATGGATGGATGGATGGATGGATGGATGGATGGTAAACTCTACTAAAGATGGCCACCACATATTTTGAACTTTACCAAACACAAAAATGGTTTTAGAGCCAACTATATAGATGTTGAGATAACATTTGGTGTGGTAGTAGAGTTATTCCCAACACATTATCTTGAGTACTAACAAACCAAGAGAGATATCTTTGTTTCAAACATTAAATTTCTTACATTGCACATGTATCTCAATAAATTGCCTGGATAAGAACCTAATCACAGAGGAGTTTAGCATTTTGTACCTTAAAGCCCTGTTTGACATTTGCAGACGTTACCAGCTGTGGTTCTCGGTTATGAAGCCAACGAGTTATAAACCGGTATGGAAATGACTGGAGCCATCAATGAGGATTGGGACACGTGGGCACAGTGATCTCCTGGGAACCATTTGGAGCTGTTACAGCAATGGTGAGATGAGCTGACAGGGGAAACGAGTGAGGAAAATAATGTGTGAACGAACCAAACAGAAAAAGAGGACTGTTGTTGCACTTGCTGACACAGGCCAGGTCCAATTGAGACACCTACTAAAGGGGATGTGGCAATAGCTACTCTTTTGAGTTTTCTGTAAAAATCCTTTACACAGTAAAGCCTGCTGCTCACACTGAACTTGCCACCCATCTGATGAGCTCTGCTAAGGCTTTCACAGGCCATTTTTAACCTGTTCTATCCAACATTGGAACAAGCATCATCCAGTGTGTTTTATAGAGAAGTACATTGAAAGACTGTGTAAAGATTATATTGCCCAACACAGAAGGAAAAAGTGTTAGTGTGTGTTCATTTGTCTGTACTGTTACCAAAAATGTATCGTGAACACTGAACAGATTTTAATGACATTTTCGGTATACAATCAATAGGATGGCATCAGCAACTCATTAAATTTTAAAGTCAAACTGATTCAAGATGGCTGAGACACAAAGCAAACTTACCGCAGTAATCTCAAAAAACAGCTAAATCTTTGGTAATTTACATATATTGAGCAAAAGTTCAGTGTGGTAGGAATATAGACTTATCCTCAATTTATCAAGGCTCAAGGTTCTTTATTGTCATTCACATCACATGTGGTACATGAGGTGGAACAAAATTGTGTGCTCAAAGTCCCAGTTACACCTAAAAATATAAAAAATTTAAAGTATAATCAATAAAAAACAGTATACAAGGATCTAAGATATACTCCGAGCGCTAAAGGATTGTGTCACTTCTGTGTTCAAACTTTGGTATAACTTTTAGAGTCAACTCTGTTAGTTAGCAAAGTATGCCAAAACCTTCAATAGCCTTTTAAAATCAACACATTCATGATGACCGCTATAGCTAACTGACCTTAGAAAACCCAAAAATGACTACAGCTAAGCCAATTTCACAACTGATAAGCTAAAATTTGGTGTGGCAGTAACTGATAGTCATGCACAATGCTTATTAGAGAAGCAAGATATCATGAGATTAAGCATAATACATTTTCAGTGGTTGACCAAAACAGCTATACATCCATCATTTCTCAACTTGGGACAATCTCAAGGGCAAGATGCACTCCTCCAGAAAGTATCAACTTCTCTCTAACCACAGCACAAAATGGCTTCACTTGTCTTTCAATAGCCTCCAGTAATCAGATCCAAACAGCTGATGAAGATCACAGTTTGTGATGTATCTCCATCTACTGTCCTGCCACAAGATGTTGTTTTTCCTCCTCCAGCCGTTCAACAGATGGTCCAAGCAAACATTTCCTAACACTACCAAATTACACGCCGTCGTAATGACCGGACGCGCAATCTTTTGTTTTGGCAGCTACTTCCCAATGCGCTTGGCACGAGGAAACACTGATTGCTGTGATTGCTCTGACTGCGCCTTGTTCTATTGGTCGCAGCAGGAGGTGGAGGGTGGGGGTTGGAGAAAAACAGCGATTTGGAGGACCGAATAAAAGAAATATTCAGTTGAATGCAGGGTTTGGATAAGGAATGGTGCTTCCCACAGATTTTTTTTCCCATATTAATGTCATGCAAATAACTGTTTGCTCTGAATGTGCACTTCGAAGCAAGGGGCCTTTGAGCCGACTGTTATACTGCTGATAACGTGTCGTAAGAACACAGGCGGGGAACAGATTAGAGATGGACAGAAAAAATATTAACTGTCCATTTTGCTGGAATTTAAAGATCTAGACTTGTCATTTTGAAAGTGATATTTTGCCTAACAGTCATCAATAGTTAGTACCTTATCAGCTGTGATGGTCAAAGAGAACAGAATATGGAGAAAGAGGCAAATGTTTTAAAATGGCTAGCCAAATAAGTGCCATTTTATTTTTTCCATGCTTATTAAAAATCTCTAAAGAAAAAAAAGACATAAGTGAAAGAAAGCTACATCTCCACACTGGACGAAGACTTTCGTTTCTTTATCTTCTATGTGCTATCACCAATGTTCCTGCTAATAAAGTACTAGCTATTGATAACTATTTGACACGTTTGATCATGTTCAAAATCCCCAGACTATCCCTTAAAATCTGTCATTAGCAGTCAAGTGTAGCTATCAATAAAGCATTTACGCACCCAAAACGAGATAAAGGCCGGTAATTTTTGTCTTGACATTTACATAGATCTGCGACAAAAGCTAAACGGAACAGAAGGTCTTGTTCATCTCTGCTGCTGACAACACACACCCACGTACTCACACATGCACCCGCAAAATCCAGCTCCTGACCTTTCAGGCCCTGCCAAGCTCATCGTGGCTTTATGACATTTCATTTGTCAAAGTAATGTCTCTCTCGGAGCAACGCCAATATGTGTCGAAAGCAAGGATACAGTGGACAAGCTATAGAAGACTACAGTGTTTCAAACAATGGACACATAAACATGTCTTTATGTTTAGGTGTCTCCAAAACTGGTTTCATATGCTCTGGTTTTTATGTATCATTATGAGACCAATGGTAGGTAGTCAATCTTAGCAAACAGAGGTGTTTATGAGTTGTTTAATGTATGGATATTGACAGGGTTTAATTTGATCCAGATCCTGCCGTAACAGGATACCGTAACGCTCTTATTTTGACAGGGTGTGTTCCCCGGTAACTGTTTACTTGTATTCGGTAACTCTCAGACTTACTAATAATAAAGTTATGAGCAAATATGGCTGCCTTGAATGAATAAAACTTATATTGGATATATAAAGTGAAAATAATTACATAAACACTCATTTTAAACACAACAGCCACTTAATGGCTGCTTAATATCACATACGAGCTGCCTCTTCAAGTAAGTATTTCCGCTTCTATGCTTACAAAAATCTCCGCCCCTGAAAGAGTGGTGGGGGTGAGTGCCGAGCTAACCAGGCAGTCATGCGTGGGCAGGAGCCCACAGGAGCAGCTGGAGGAGGTGCCTGGAGAATTCATATGTGGAGTCATACAACAATGAAAAGGACAGTGAATTCAGTGGCTGAGTCGGGCTCGAAAGCATCAAGTGTGTGTGTGTGTGTGTGTGGGGGGGGGGGGGGGGTAGGATACTTGACAAAAGCAGGGTGTTTACAAATGTGGGTAAACCTTGAAGTTTAACAACCAGTTAAAATACACCAAAATGCAGGAAATTGCACATACGGTACTTTATTCAAAAATTTCTAGGGGAGGACCCCCAAATGCCCCACCATCACTTCCACCACCACCCCGGCCCGCTCGCCTGCTATTTGCATTCTGGCATTGATCGGTTTACAAACCAAACCCTGGATATGGAGCTAAAACTTAAAGGTTGATGAAAACTTTGGCAGAACGCAGTGGGCAATATGCATTTTTTTAAAGGAATGCTAGTTTTATTCAATTTGCCAAATAGGTGCAACAAGAAAACAAATGGAGGAAAAAAAATCTTATCAAAGCTTTAAAACATTCACTCCCTCCACAAATACAATTTGCTGATCACTACACAAACAAGTGTGTGTGTGTGTGTGTGTGTGTGTGTGTGTGTGTGTGTGTGTGTGTGTGTGTGTGTGTGTGTGTGTGTG
>JARVGS010000001.1:14392689-14404144 GCA_031762315.1 Hypsolebias antenori | reverse complement strand
TTCTGCCGTTTCGGCCGATGACGTCACGGGCGGGGGGGGGGCCGGATACGTGAAACTCCGGTTACCGGGAACGCCGGAAACCGGGGGTCACCTGTAATGCACTTTACTCCCAGACTGCAGGTTTACTTGTGGTTCTTAGAGTTTCTAAAATTTGAATGGGAGGCAGAGCTTTCAGTTATCAGATCCTCTCTTGTGGAACCAACCCAGTTTCTGTCCATGAGGTTGACAATCTGTTGAGTTTTAAGACTAAGTTTCAGACTTTCCATTTTGATAAATCCTATAGTTAGGGTTGGCTTGGGATTCTAGATATATCCTATATTTCGCTGCTGGAGAAAAAAAAAAGGGCCCACGTTTTTAATCTGCTGTAGCCTTTAACAGCGTTTCCTCTACCATATCGTCGCCAAGTGCTGGCACTGACATAGTGCTAATCTAGTGATGCGAAATATAGATGCGCTAGCTAAAAAGCTATGACTATTGAGGTAGCACTCCATCTCCACTCACGCTGAACCGTTTCCACCCACCCTGCTTCAAAGCTGTCGGTAAACACAGCATGTAACACAAACGTGTCTCTGTCTCTCTCCACCCCACACCCCAACAAAATTTGCGGAGGATATGAGCGCCCTGCCAAGGCAAGTAAACTTGGGGAAACACTGTTATGCATTTGTATGTGGACGGATCAGCATTTATGGCCAGATTCTTTGGATCAGATTCAGGAGATCCTTCCTGCCCAGAGCCATCAACATAGACCTTTGAATGAAACTGGTATAATGAGTTGCAAGAACATTTAATTTCAATTAGGAATGCACAATAAAAACGGTACACGGTAGAAACGACACACATTTAGCCTATGATGGAGATCTATATTCTATCGGCTAACCGCAGTAATGTTGTGTCTGATATAAAATCAGAGTTGTCCGATTTAATCGTTACTTTTTTTAGTTGAAAACGGTGTGTAAGAAACTGGTATACTGAGTTACAAGAACATTTGATTTCAATTTGGAATTAATAAATTATTTTTTGAATTGAACTGAATTATTGCAGTCACAAACCTGTTTATTTTTTTATTCCCACAGAAACTACACCTGGACCAGTACTGGGTTTGTCTGTCTCTTTCCACATCCTTACAATCACTACCCAGTCAAGGCAGATGGGCGTTCATCAACAGCCTGGTTCTACTGGAGGTTTCTTTCTGATCAAAGGGAGTTCTGAGTGATATTGTGCTGCTCAGGATGGGGAATACTGACAAAGATTTGACACACACTGTGCTGGATTCCTTAAACAACTTTTACTAATTGGCATTTCATAACGTACACTGTATAAATGAACTGTATTTATAATTGGACAGAATTGGCTAACTGCATTCAACTTCGAATATGAATTGGATCTAAGATTAGGGTTTCTTGCACAAATGAACTGAATCAAATTAAATAGAAAACTTGACACAAATTGTAATCTTTAGTTTAACTTGTTTCCATATATTTCACTTAATGGTAAATACACATTCTCAATTTTAGACACAAATGACCCGTTTCAGTTGTAAATCTCATGTACCGTTTTCTTCTTGGGAGATGTAAAGCGCACTAGGCTGAGTGCATCATGTTGCCCCCATCATTTGTCAGAGAGGGACACGGCGACATCAATCCTCAGTTTAATCACATTTAATCAATCAGTTCTGCGATCGCCTTTAATCTCGTCTTTTTGTCACCCACTTCATTTTGCAGTTGGATTTCATCCACAGACAGTCGACAGTGGAATCATTTATTGTCTGGTTTACAGAAACACGCAGGTTGATGTGCTTTATTTCGAGGGGTGGTGGGGGGCTACTCGTCTCTGAGAGCTGGACGTCTGCTGGTTAAGGAATCAATTTGACTGGACAGCCTTACAAATTGCATAAAGAGACAAACTTGTCCTTGGAGTGAGCCACGATTGATTGATAGCTCAACACACTCGTGCCGTAAATCCTCTCGACAGAGGAGACAAATCAGTCGCCTGCTTTCTGCTCCCCACTATTTACCCACCTCCGATATCTCCCTCTTCGTGCCGCAAAATGCCACATGATTCAAATGTACTCAAAACAAATTCCAATTTTTATTCAAACCAAGTGACGGCACACAAACAGGCTTATCTGACACTTTATATGTAAATTTTAGGTGAGGACTGAACGAGGGGGGCGAGGGTTATGTTGCGAGGGTCATGGAAAATTAAAACTGTATACACTGGATTTGTAGATCAATTTGTTCCCGTTTTAGCCGTTTAGGTCAAACCTTGAAAATAACCTCCCGTGCGGCCTGTTAATGCTCGGACTACGTTTTGTCAATGACTCTCAGCTACTATCGTACCAAATTTTAGCTCAGTATCAGTTAAACTGACTGAGTCAGAGCATTTTTGGAGCAATAAAAAGCACACGCTTTAAAGCTCAAATTTAACAGCACATAAAAGATAAGACAACTTCTCCTGGGGGTTGTGTTGTGCTAAGAAAATGGCAGTTTTCCTTGGGGATACCACACCACTGTTTGTTTCTAGGAGAGGAAAAATAACACTACAGGCATCTTTTCTAAGCACACCCCACTAATCAGAAGTGATCTGTTCGCATGTGCTGTCCACTTACCCTCGGGAAGAACTGTAAAAAAAACAAAACAACAAAAGAAGGTCCAGTCAGAGACACGGCATGTTGGATATAAACATCCATATTAGAAAAAAGACAGTACTAGTACGAGGATCAGGCATGATCCCAGAACACTGTTGTCAAGTATAAACTGCTGCACTGCAAGAAAAAAATGCTTCTGCTCAACCCAACTTAATTATAAGAATGTGAAAAATGGCCTGAAGTTGAAATGAAATCAAACAGTTTCAGAATAAGCAAGCAGCTCTATTTTAGGGGAGGGGCACAAGAGGGCAGAATGCGCTAAGACTCTCCAAGCCTAATAAATGTGCGATGGCTGGATGATGCTGTGGGGCCTGGGGCTTATGTGGGGAAGAGAGTTATGCTAAAGTTGTGTTGCTTTTTTAATTACTGTGGTAGCATGTAGGTGCAAACAAGAAAAACAAAATTAGGAGCAATATCTGTCCAGGATTTGATGCTTTGAGTCATCCAAATGCTGCTGTAAAAGTTCATCTTTCACAACCCCAGTACACAAAAAGTGAAACGTTGTGTTGTAAAATGTAAATGATAACAGAGTGTAATGATTTGCTGATCTAAAGAACACACATTCGGCTATTTGAACGCGTGCAGACCGGCCTTGAAAGAGGTTTAAAAAAAAAAAAAAAAAAAGTTCAGTTAAAGTAAAAAAAGACATTCAAACAAATGAGACATTTTTGTTCTTTCCTTTAGAAGGTGGTGTAATTTAAAAAAGATTTAGCTGCACTCAGTGGACACGTGCGGCCAACAACACAAACGGGTGAGATCCCCAAATATCCGACATGTCAGAGCAGGGCCCATGTATGAATAATGCAGAATGCAGGCAAAAGCAGGGATTTAATGCAATTTGACGGCCATGAAAGGACAAACACTCCCTCAGCTCCAATCTTCTGCCCCCTTAACAGCCTCACGTGTCCGCAGACCGTTAATAACTATATAAGCAGTCAAAGATAAATTCAAAATGTCCCGGGGGTAGGGGGGGTGTGTGTTTGGACCTGTAATTATTGTTAATTCTTTGGCTCGGGTTCGGAAATGATGGCTACGGGTTGAGGCAAGATCAAGTTGGATTTTTTGGGACCGAATGCAACTCTAAATCATGTGATAAAGTTGAGACAGGGCCATGTTTAACCCTGAAAAGCATCTTGTCTTCTTTTAACAAGTCTGTCAACATCCAGGAATTGAAAAGTTGTGCTTTAGCACTGTCTTGCTGAAAAATACAAGGCCGTCCCTGAAAAACCTCATCTGGAAACCTTTATATTCTTTCTGCATTGATGGTACCTTTTCATATGTGTAAGCTGCCCATACCAGAGGCTCTATTGCAACCCCATACCATCAGAGAGGCAGGCTTTTGAACTGTGTGCTGTTACCAAGCCGGTTGGTCCCTCTCGTTTCTAGAACTGACAATATGGTGTCTATGGTTTGAGAAAATAACATTTCTGGATGGTTTTCACAGACAACTACTTCTTTGTGTGGTAGAGTTTTAACCACCATTTGTACATTTGTGGAAGTATTCCTGAGCCCATGCAGTGATGTCCAGAGCAGAATTAGATCTGGTTTTATGTAAGTTTTAATGCCATTGAGCACAGAAATGTATACAGTTTTTGGGTTTTTTTTTTTTTTTTGGATGACAAATAACTACAGATAGCGGGATTTTTCAAAGTTTGCCCAATTTTTTGTTGAGGAACATTAATCTGAAATTGTTCCACTTTTTGAGAGGCAGTGTTTCACAAACTAGTGAGCCTCTGCCTATCTTTACCTCAAAGATTAAGCCTGCTGAAATTGTATTATATACCCAGTCCTCTATATTTGTTGCCAATTAACCCTATTAATCTCAAAATGCTCCTTCAGTTGTTTTGTATTCATGCCAGTTACCTGTACATTTACAGCCTTTTGTTTACTCCTGTTCCAACTTTTCGGGGATGTATTGCTGTCATAAATTCAAAATGTTCTTGTTGTTTCCTAAAGAAAGCAGTCCAAATACTTAGTTTACACATTTAATGTTTACTATGTTCCATTTTGAATAAAATATGAGATTTGCATATTAGCATTTTGTATACTATCCAAACTTTTACAGAATAAAGAGAGAAAATTTGATTTCTTCAGATGTATTCACGTCAACAGCATGCACCCTTCAGTTTGCATGCCGTTAAGGATATGTGTAAATAATTAAGCAGCCAGCTGATGTGAAAAGCAGGAGAGCAAGAGAAAGGTAGGCAATACAGCCAACGTAAAACTGAACAACCCCACTTGCGGCACTTGAAAGCACCCCGACGCCGTCGTAATGCAGTCTTCCCAACAGAAATCACCAGGAGTTTCCCTCCGCTAGGACAAAAGCCACCTCCTCGTAATTAAAGCACTGCCTTTGGTGCTGCCTAAATGAAACAGTAACAGTATCCTCAGTCACTTTAATGAGGGGGATAAAAGCTATGCAAGGTTTGGCTATTTATACGTTTTTTTGGCACAAATTGGGTACTAAAGGGCAGCAGTCAGATGAATGACAGACCAAGGACAGCTGCGGCATCATCCCTTCATTAAATGATGCAAATGGCCAAGTGTGGCCCAAGAAGTTAATTAGCCAGAGAGGGCCTAATCACAGTTTTGGAGCTGTGGTCCTCCCCAGGTAGCACTCTTAACTGAAGAAGGGGAAACAAGCTAAAATGATTGGCTTTAGTATCTTTGGCTGGTGTATTTAAAATATAACATTTAATAACATGCTTGTGAAATGTTGTAAGTTCGCACATTCAGTTAGCTCTCAGAGTTTGTCAGAGAGGACTTTTAGATACTACACCAAATTTTAGCTTAATATTAGAAAAACTGGTTAAGTTGTAATGATGTTTTCTTAACTAATGTGGATTAACTAAGACAGCCATCTTAAAATGGGATGACTCCAAATGGTAATCAGTTCTAGGTATAAATCCACTGATTACTCTGACAAATTCGTTATAATTCATCCAGTTGTTTAAAGGATATTTTGCTAACACAACAAAATGACAGTGGCAAAAACTCCCTTTCAATATTCAAAAACTACCACTCTTCCCTACTCAGCAGTACTGAACAAACTGTATTTTACAACTAGAAAGTTCCTAGAGAAACTTTGACAGGGACTGTCATGTTGTGAGCATTTTAAGATTTGTATTTGACAGTACTGAGTTTTTGTTCACTCTCAGCTACCACCACATTAAATTTGAGCTCAATATGACGTTAAAAAAATCTATTAGTCGTTTTTTTCTTTTAAGCTATGGCGGCCATCTTGGATTTTTGATTTGGTTTCAGTATGTGATCAGGAACATTCTCAGCTACCAACACACCAAAGTTCAGCTTAATATCTCCAAAAATGGCTGATTTATAGTATTTTTCCTTTTTAGCTCAGGCAGCCATCTTGGATATTTGATTTACATTAGGAATGTTTAACAACTCGCTCTCAGCAACAACCATACCCAATTTCAGCTCAATATCTCAAAGAATGACTGAGTTATAGTCAATTTTGTGTTTGCTGAGATAGCTGTGGTAGCCATCTTGAACCAAAATACACATATAATGAATGAAACATATAAATGTGTTTCATTGATATGTTTGAAATAGAATAACTGAGTGAGTTATTTACTTGTTTTGTTATTTACAAGAATTGTTTGTTTGAATTGTTTGTTAGACAAATAAGGCACAGATTTAATAAGATTTTTTCTTCATCTGCTGCCTTTCATTTTATATTTATATTTTGTTTTCTAATTACTGTACATATATGTTAATTGATATGTATTTTGTTATTATAAAATGAATAAATGTAATAAAAAAATGGCTCCAAACATCAATATTTTGTAGATATGCATCTGATGATTACATTCTATGAGTTTCAAACAAATCCAACAAGCTGTTTGTGAGCTGTGACAGAGACTGTTTAAGAGTTCATCAGGCATTTTGTCTAAGAAAAATGGCGTCTTGGTTTGCAAATTACATTGTCATGGTAACTCGCAATGACAATAAAAGTAATAGCACACATCACGGCGCCGAGCCCGTTGTTTGGATGTAATATTTGTGAGGGTACACATTGTGGTTCGGGCCGCATTAAAGTTGATAGAAGAGCAAGACCATTTTCAGGTGGATAATACTTTGCACAAAGTGACTGCAGTTTTTGAGCACAGCATCATCAAAGACAAAGTGTAGACGGGGCAGTGGTGACTACAAAAATAAACTTCACTGTGAGTCGAATGATGCAAATATGGTGGGAGTTTGAACATATGTACAACATATTGAAGAGTGAAATACTTAAACTCTTGAAGTCAGAAGGACATGTCCGCTGTTAGTTCAAGACAAAAGTGGGAGTGCTCAAACCGATGCAAACATACTCTGAGATAAGACACTTGAATGCCTTAAGCAGCCTGAAGTAAACGAGAAAAGCTTCTGCATGCATATAAAGTAGGTCCCAGGAATTAAAATCCACCCAGTTCCTGTTATGTAATCCGCCAATCAGCCAGCCGGAGACCCTCACAGAGGATGAACCTCGACACAACGAAGAAAAAGCAGACAAAGTCAAGTTGTGATGTGATGCTGTAAACAGGAATGCCTTTTTTTTTTCTTTTTACAACCAAAGAGGGAGGAATTATTGATTTCCAAAGGTGCTTTAGAATGACACTGGCTGTCACAATGAGGCCCCGAGGTAAGGTGACCATGTCTCTGCTCTTTGTGATAAACTATAGATGTCATCAGATACAGAGGACGTATCATCCCGGCCTCATCTTGACTGGACCGCAGACTCACACCACCCTTTATACCCTAGGTGGGATTTTCAATTTTTTTGCTGCTTCATTTAGTAATACAGTGCCGTCAACACATATTACCACAATTACCAGTGAGGCAAAACAAAACGAAAGACAAAGGTGCTTCAACACAAACATCGCTGTTTGCCAACTAAAAATGTAGCAAGTAAAAGTAGCATTCCTAGAAGAAATGCACATAGCTCAATACAGTACTTCACATATTAATCCTAGATGGTGCCAGACGACCACACCTGAGATCAATCTCTTTGATGAGACGCCCAGTGTATAAAAGGCAGCTGATAAGTCTTCTTCGATGCTGGAGCATTACCTTGCCAATGGTTTGTGCTTCTAGCCATTTAATGTATATTTCTAGCAAACTACGTTTACTTACCTGTACATTTAGCTGTTTCCAGTGAACCTCCTGAGACTCCCTGTGTAATTCTGGAAAACTCCTCATGACCTTCCCAGCTGTCTTCCTTGCCCTCCAACCACTCGCCCACCAGTGACTACTTTCCATGCTGGATTACCATTGCTCACACAGGATTATTGAAACCAGTGATTCTTCTAACATCATTCACTGACCAGTAAGAACCAGAGGACAATACAGTCAATGTACTGTATATTCCTGCTGAACATCAGTGTTGACACTTCTCTTTGGTCCCCAGGGTTCCTGATAACTTTGAGTGACTAATTCACTGTAAATAAAAGCATTGAGCTTGTCTTCCTGTGTTGTGTTAATATTCAGTCCTTTCGCTCTGGTTTTCAGTCCTTGTGACGGTTTTTTTTAAACATCTGTGCAACCTGTTTTACCAGGTGCTACCATCAAATTTTAGCCACAGTATTGATAAAATTTAGACAAATAAATTAATTAATTAATTTAATTTAATTAAGTGCATGCATACACATCCACAGACATTGGGCAACTACATTATCTTTAAAGGCAGTTTGTGAAAATCAAAGGAAGATCTGTCATTCAAGAAGATCCAACGTTGGCTAACCCATTGAATCCACGCACGCACGCACATGCACACACACGCACATTCACACACGTTCTTGTAAAGGTATGTTTTGGGGACTTTGCATTGACTTCCATTTGTTTTCTATAACCTAACCCTGACCCTTTCCCTAAACCTAACCATTACTAGAACATGCCTAACCCTAACCCATCCACAATTCACACTTTAGTCCTAAACATAACCCCTAACCCCAACAATGAGACTTCACCTTATTGGGACCTGGTTTTGGTCCCCATAAAGAGCCGTTGGTTTCCACAATGCATGATGATGTGTAAAATTGGTCCCTACAAGGTAACCTGAAACAAACAAACAAACACACACACACACACACACACACACACACACACACACACACACACACACACACAACTAAAGAAAAGAGAAACTATACAAAATCCATGCAGATTAACGGAGCCATTAAGTGTGTGTCAGTGGAGTTTTGTTGTTCGATTCCAGGGATAATTGACTGATTCTCGTGTTGTTAGAGGTGAAATAATGACTTCGTGTCAACACGTTGATGTGACACAGCCTGCTGGCATCCTGACTCATAGACAGGAAGTGCAGAGGTGGCTGATAGCACACAATGAAAACTCAGCCTTTGTCTTTTTTTTTTATTTTTTTTTTATTTTGACGTCTATAAACTACCTTTTCAGAGATGACTTTCAGTTTATTAAGCAACGTAACACTAAACAATAAATAATAAAACGATGGCTCGAGTAAATGATGATGCAACTATTAGGTTTTTTGGGGTAAATAGCACTTTGAAAAATCACTTGTTTTGGAAGTAAAAATGCTCTTTTAATTCTATTGGCATATTTTGTAAATGAGAGAAAAAAGAAGTACAAAAAAAAGTATTTGTCTTTGTGACAGACGACTGATCTCAAAATGTTGACCATTATCCAGATCACATGCTGCACACGGCTACAAGGACAGCTTTTACTAATTCAAAGTTTTTCTTTACTTGAGTTTTTATGGCTGATGATTCAACTGATGGCCTTTTCATCTAACATTCCCACACATCTCTGCAGGCAGGTTGCCATGTTCTCAAGTCTAGACCAATCAATGAGCGAATCTGTTACTGAGGCATTAGAGGCAACACCACAGAGGAGTAGCAGTCCATTTCTGGAAGCGTTCCTGCTGTGTGACACAGCAGTTCGCAGCTGTTTCAGAAATACCCCATGACCCCAGAAAAGTAAAGGCAGGGGGGAAAAAAGGCAGATTGTCAAAGTGAAAATTCATGATTTAATTCTCTATCATGGATTTATGAGAAAATACAAGGCAGGAAAAGGTCCCTAAAATGCCAAATCACTCTTGAGTGAAGGACCCCTCCCCGACTGTAAGTTTTATTATGCCAAGAGGTGGCCGCGAAGTGGAGGAAAGGACACTGATGCAGAGAATGCAAAACGACTTTTAATTATTCTTGGGAAAAGAGCAGAAGCCCTTGGCTTGTTTACCACTTTACAGGAAACAGCTTATGATTGCTTTGTAATTATCTCCTTGATAACGTAAAATGTACCCCTCCACACGCACACATAGACACATACCGGTACCTTTTTTTCTGTCCACTCCTCCCCATAGAAAGCCACGCAAAAGTGATCAAGCATTCATCATTTAGCCCAAATGTTTAAACTTTTTCTTGGAGGAGGGTTAATAGATTATGGGTAATGAAGCAGCTCAGGTAGTAACACAAATAGGACTTTTTTTTGTAATAGACGCAGGCCTGTGCGGCGATAATCAGTCTTTCTTTTGTCTTGTGATAAGCCGAGAGCCTAACCTTCATCCAAAGAGCACATCATTTCCCCTCTGTGAGGCTTAATGAGACATTAGCCGTACTAACAAATGGCGCACGAGAAAGTGAAAGTGACTTTCCAGGTAAGGGCTGTTTGCCTGACCATAATCAGTCCCTGAGTGCGGCTAAAGGATGGAAACATCTCAGAGTATCCGTCTCAGCAGCTCGCTGTAGCTTTTCGTGATGGGCCTCTCTGGGCCTATTGAGCTCTACATAATGTTTTAATTTTTCTCGAACAAAGCCGGTAAAAGGTTTCTGTTGTCAGCTAGTCTGCTGCGATACAGCCAGTGCCAATTGTAGCTTGATCTTGTATTATAACTGTAGAGAAATCGAAAAGCAATCGTTTTTCTTTTCAGGTGGTGCATTTAAATCTCACCTCAGGTCGCGTTAAGGTGTTTTTTGCATGTGTGCATTGAAGTCACTGTTTTTTGAGTTCCACAGAGTGGTTTGGAGATATGGGACTGAAGATGCGGTGGCGGACGGATAAAGAAGGAAGTGACGAGGCCGTGTTGCCCCAACCCCACCACCGTCGGGCCTCCCAGCTCAATTAGCTCAGCTCATCCCAGCTTTCTGCTGATGGGGAGGGAGGAGAAAAAAAATCTGCGACACTGCGCTATACCGTGGAGTCCTGGGAGTCTGGCCTGTTAGTGAGTGAATGAGTGGTGTACATTATGTGTCTGTTCAGGCCTCAGATGCAGATTTTGCATTTGTGCATCCGGTAGTGTGTCTCGAGTTCGTGTGGGCTGTAGACGGGAGCCCCATCGCGCTCTCTGTATCAAACACCTGAACCAATTAGGCTGCACTCGGAAAATAAAATCCCTGAAGTCACTCGCTGTAATGTCATAAGGAGCCATGTTAAACACGAGTGAGGAGAGGAATTTATGTGAAGCAAAAAAACTGGAGAGAAACCAATCCTAAATACTCACAGATATGGCTCCTACTATCAAAAGTAGGATTATCAAAATACTATAGTTTCAAACTCTATGTAATATTAAGGAAAGTATTCTATACCAAGAATATTTTTTTGATACTCAGATAATAAATTGTTGACCAGTCAATATGTTTCATAGAGAGAAAGGTTGATACTGTCAACTTTTATACTCAATACAATTTTTGATATTGATCAACATTGTTAATACATAACATACATGCTGATAATAAATGCATAAATGCTGATAAAGCCAAAGGGATGCTTTTTTCAAATAGGAAGTCGGTCCCAGCAGTTCTTCCTCTGATTTTATCCTCAAATGGTGTCCCT
>JARVGS010000001.1:14356637-14370326 GCA_031762315.1 Hypsolebias antenori | reverse complement strand
ACTAGAGTACATTTTTGTCTGTTTATTTGTACTTTTACTTAAGTACAGTGTTTGAGTACTTTCTCCACCACTGGTGGATTCTGAACCTTAGTTTGAAAAAGGTTTTTAATTTTGGCCCCCTTTTGTAAGTGGGTTTGACACCACTGATCTAGATGGATGAGTTCTAGACCTATGGGTAAGATAGGTAAGCTCTAGACCTGTGGGTTAGATGGGTAAGCTCTAGACCTGTGTGTAAGATGGATAAGCTCTAGACCTATGGGTAAGATGGGTAAGCTCTAGACCTGTGTGTAAGATGGGCAAGCTCTAGAGACCTATGGGTAAGATGGGTAAGATCTAGACCTGTGGGTGAGATGGGTAAGTTCTAGACCTATGGGTAAGATATTTGGATCATGAATGAAAGAACGAGCTCTTCGACACAAGCAGCCCTCCTTCGTAAGGGGGCGGGGCTCAGCCTTAGCCACAGGGTGAGAAGCTCTGTCATCTGTGGGGAGCTTGGAGTAGAGCCACTGCTCCTTCACACTGAAAGGAATCAGTTGAGGTGGTTTGGGCATCTAAGGACTCCAACACGCCTCCCTTTGGAGGTTTTCCAGGCACATCCCACTGAAAAAAGATCCCGGCCGGCAGACCCAGAACTGAATTGTGTATCTTCTCTGTCCTGAGGATGGCTTGGGGTGCGCTAGGAGCACCACTGGGCTGAGGGATGTCCAGGTTTCTCTCCTGGACCTGTTGCCTCCTCCTCGACCCGACTATAAGAAAAGTGGTAGAAGATGGAGATGACTCTCTGACTTTCTTAACCCACAGCCATGATCTGGGTCTCATTTCAAAATTCATTTAAAGCTCTTTCAGCTGAACATAAACCTCGCTTCATGAAAGCCTGGTGAACTATTGATCACGCTAAGTCTGGCTAACCGGAAGAATAAATAAACTAATAAAATGAGGGTGACCGGAGACTTTTGCACATCCCTGACTGTCTCAGGACTGAGTGGTGTATTGACGTCCTTGTAAAAAGCATCACTCAGTGCACCCTGGTATGACCTCTCAGCCTCTCTACGGGACTAACAGACTGTTTATGGGAGATGTTTCAGGGCTCATTAGCCCAGCTGCGCCCACTTCTCCACGGATTTAAAACAAAACACACGTTTCATCAACAAAAACAAACTTCAGTGAGTTGCACCTGCTCTTTCGTCACACTCCAAACTTGTCCCCTCCGCTTTTGAGCTCGTGTCGCTGGTAAGACACGGTGCTTTGGCTGACGTGAGGCGACAAAATGGGACAAGAGAGGGGGAGTCGTGTCCTACCTGCTCGTAGCAAGTCTCCCAGGTGAGGTTCAGGAGGCAGGAGGAGAACAGCTCCTCTTCGCTCCTGTCATAGCCGTCCATGTCTGCTGGAGGAGGACGAGGAGGACTTCGACTCTTGTTTGTCTGTCTTTATTTTTGTCTCTGAGTCTTCCCTCGACGAGTACGTCTCTCCCAGCTCGCCTCTGTCCCTCTCGCTCCGTCCGGAAGCCGTTACAGCGACGGCGAGCGGGGCTCGTGCAGCTTCCCCATGTCACGTGACCGCCTCCAAACAGAGGCGAGATGCGTTCAGGTGCGGCGCGTCCCAAAATACATAAATGACGCCTTCAAGGTGAGGTTCAAACAGCGCCCCGGCGAGAAGGTGAATTAAAGGCCTGGCGTTTCAGTGAAGGAATGCTTGTCGCCCGCCGCTTCTCGTGCCACAGTTTCAAGGTTCAAGGTTCTTTATTGTCGTTCTCATCACATGTGGTACATGTAGGCCTACTCAAGGTCCTATAGTTACATCCAACAATAGGAAAAAGAACGAAAAAAAAAAAAGAATATAAAATATAAAAGAAACAGTATACAAGGATGTACACTGTACACTAATAATGTAAAATAATAACGTGTATTAAAAATCAGCCTGAACTTTTTATTTATTTATTTATCCTTTATTTATACAGGTAGTCTCATTGAGTACCGAGAACTCATTTTCAAGAGAGACTTGTTTTTGGGAGCAGGTGTTGGGGGGTTAAGGGACTTGCTCAGGGGCCCAGAGTGGGGCAAATGAGGGTGGAGGCAGATGTGGGTGTTTCACCTTTTCCACCCACATTTTAATGTTGACAGTACTGGGAGTTTAACCTGCAACTTTCCGATCACAGGCCTATCTTCTCTAACCTCTGTGCCAATACGCTATGACATGATTCTGTTGTGAGCAGATGGGTATGAATACAGCAGCTTAAAGGCAAGGACTCAGCAGCATGGATATGGATAATCAGCAGCATGGATAATCAGCAGTCTGGATTCTGGATGTCATTGGTTTCTGGACTAAACTCAACTTGTGTTGTGAAAAGGTGGAGCTGGAGTTGTTTTGGTCGAAACATAGAAAGCGCAAGCTCAGACTGTGTGTCACAAATGACTCTCAGCTTCTACCACACCAAAGCTTAGCAAATGACTGAGCCACTTTTACATTTACAAATTTCACCTAGCTGTAGCGGATAACGTTTTTCTTAGTTCACATCTTAGATGCTGTTTTTCTTTTACATTTTATACTTTTGTTGGATGTAACTGGGACCCTGTGTACACAGTTTCGTTCCACTACATGTACCACATATGATGCTAATGACAAAGAACCTCGAATCCTGGAATCTAGTCTTGAAATGAGGTGACTCCAAAAGTCAACTAGTTGTAGCTACACTCCCAATGATTATTTCCTGAGTTTCATTAAAATCTGGCCAGTTGTTTTGCTAACAGACAAACAGGGTTGACTCCTATACAGTGAGGGCTAAAGTTTTAAGAGCATATGTCACACTTTGTGTACTACCACAACAAATTTAATCGCAATAGCTGTACTAATTCAGTTAAAGTCAGTTTTGTGTTTTCTAAAGTTGCTTAGCTGTGGTGACCATCTTGAACACCGCTGACTCCAAAGGCTGAACATTTGAAGATGTTCTTACAGTGATTATGTCATGAGAGTTTCTATAAAATCCATCTGGTGGTTTATGAGATATTATGCTAACTCAGCAGACAAAGAAAACACAAACACAGCTGACATTGTTGTCCTATAGTGTCCAAAAGGGTCTAAAAGGTGGACAAAGCTGTCGTTGATAGACATCAGAACCATGCGGAGGCTAAAAAATTTCCTCCCAAATCAGATTATCTAGAACTGAAAATGATCTTACTTTTTGTGGAATAAAGAAGTGACAGAAAGTGACAGTAAGCCATATTTTAATGCCACAGATGAATCTTAAATGAAGATTTGTACAATACGACACAACGTTTCTTAAAAAGGAATAAAAATAGAATGCTGAAAGAAAATGTGGAGGGGTTTGTTCATCTTTTTCTCTTAGATGGGTTTGATGGAGCGGTAAGAGCACAGGAGGGCATTTTGCATCTATCATACACAACATCACATCGTCTGCAAAAGCAAAAATGTTTTTTCCACATAAGAACATGAAGCACTTGCTGCCTTTCATAAGTTACTGAAAGCTTTACAGGAATATTCTTTCATATATTATTTCATTATTCTTGGAAGCGTAGTTGCCATGCTTATTAAAATCACTATTCTCTATGAGTACTTTGTATAAATAGTGCCTGTGAACAAACACTTATAAGTTCATTGCTTGTGATCCTTGCAGGCAAAATGAGTCAGTGTACTCAGGCTGCAGTGCAGAAGAAGTACAGATATTGATTTTTGTTAGTAATTGGGATTTGCCTTATAATGAGCTCAAAAGGCACCACCAGCATGTTCAGTAACTAAAGTAGCATTTAATATTCCTAATCTGCCTTTGAATCAAAGTTTTGTCTTACCCATATAATTTCAATTGAAATTGAAACTTGTTCGCTGCTATCTGCCCCAGGAAATCCCATCATATGCAAAGTATGTATTTCAAGTTCAAGTTCAAAGTTCAAGTATCTTTATTGTCATTCACATCACATGTGGTACATGAGGTGGAACAAAATTATATACTCAAGGTCCCAGTACATCCAAAAATAGCAAAAATACAAGTTTAAAAAGAAACAATATACAAGGTTCCAAGATATACACTGTTATTTACTAAACATTAAATGATTAGCTAAAATCTATGATGAACGCTAATGTAAAATAATACGGTATATTAAACGACAACCTGCACATGAGTCTGTATAGTGAGTAGATGGGTATGAGTGCAGTAGCATGAGATCAGCAGCAGCATGAGATCAGCAGCATGGATAATCAGCAGCACAGATAAGTCACATATCACCAGTTAAAATGGCATTTATTTGATGAAACTGTGAATCTTGGGGACTTCCCTTTTAAACTGTAGGGCTTAGATTCCCAGTTATGTCATTCTACACTACAAAAACTGTTTTTTTAAACGGGCACTCTTGTAAACCAAACTAGTTTTTTGCTAGCTTTATGACAAATTGCCCAACTTTAACAAACTATTTATCATGTTGAAATTTGTGAGATAGAGAACTTGAAAAAAAAAAAAAGAGATAAATATTGCAAAGTCCCCAATTATGTTTCATTTTGCCAGTACGTGTTACATTTGTGTCTTTTTAATGCTCCTTTTTTTAATAGCTATGCTATTTTGAGCATTTAGCTACTGTTTTGCTACAAGTGTCTGTTGTGGTGTTTGTAGCTTTTTTTAATACAGTTTTACAAATTTTAATTTAAAGCCACTGTTTGCTTATTTGTATTAACTACGTTTTTTGTTAAATTTATCTTGAGATAATGTAGGTTTAGCAGATTTTAGTTTTGCAGAGTTTAGCCAATTTTGTCTTTTTTTCTGTTTGTTTTAGCCTTAATTTAATTCAAGTTGTTCAGTCATAAAAATGATTTAAAACTCAGCATTTATTCAGTTTTTCTAGTTACATCTTTTCAACATCGATTAAGTTTTCTTCTTCTTCTTTCAGCAACTCCGTTCCTCGCACGAAGACTTGGCGATTGTTTTTTCGCCCGATGCTCTTCTTGACCAAACCACAGACCACCGAGCTACCACAGCCCTCTGTGTGGAGCAGGGAGCTGCCATCTAGGGCACCCGAGGGAGCAGATGGTGGGGGTTAAGGCCCAGAGTGGAGCAAATGAGAGTGAAGGCAGGTGTGGGTGCTTCACCTTTCTCACCCACGTTTTGATGTTCTCAATCCGAGGCATCGAACCTGTGACCTTTCGATGATGGGCTCACCTTCTCTAACCTCTGCGCCACCACTCCCACAACATACAGTATAACATAGTGAGGTTTATATATATTAAAAGTTTGTTCTTATGGGCCAAAAAAGAAACAAATAAGCTTCAGAATTTCCCCAAGAGTTATCTTGATTTCCTTAAAATCGGCATTGGCAACTGTTTTGGGGATGGTTGGTTGATTGATGGATGGTTGGTTTTGGGGATGTTTTGAGGGGATGATCTATAAAAGGATTTAATCATTTCAAACGGTTCAGCCTGTTTTTATTCAAATGAAAACAAAGAACTTTTTAATCCAGCTGGAGAGAAAGTGAAGTAGGCCATACCCCAAATAAGACCGTTAAGGCATTAGGAGCGATAGCCTCCACCATTTCAACAGATAGCATCATTAAAAGAAAATCAGGATACATTTTTAGTATACAGTGGACCTAAAATCCAAATACAGTAAAGTGTGGCACAAACAGGAGATATTCTCCAGTAAGAATAAAACCAGCTCTCGTTAGAATTATTTATCTCCATGCAGCAGTGCTGAGCACAGAGAATCCTTCATTTTCTACAAACTGTCCAACACAAGTGCTGCTAACAGACCTCATTTGGAAAGCTGCCTGTTACCACACTATTTATCTTGATATCAGAGCCGTGCAGTTAGAAGAGCCTTCTCTGTGCATCAGTCCTCTCCGCTGCTCTTCTTGTTTGATCAAGTGTTTGCCATGGGTGATCTGCACCCGTTTGAAGTGCGGTCAGTCGGCACCAGGCTGTATTTTTGCTTTTCCTGCAGAGAATTCCTCAAAGCATAGAGTGTTACAATATATATTTTAAAAAAACAGACAGGGAATGTTTTTCGTTGTGATCGATCACATTTCATCATTTATTTTCCAAATAAGGTGTCATCTGCATAGATTGTGATAAAATACATAACATTTCTGCACACTTGGAACGCCACAAAATAAAAGGTTTAGGCAGATTTGGATCTTTAGATGACAGCTGCGGTGATTACTGTGTGTCATAATATAACGACATGTATTATGAGGGGATGAATTGTGACAAAGAAACTTAGCAGCTTTAAAGAAAACAGGGGATTCTCAGCGGGGGAAAGGAGTCAAGCAAAACGAAGCGTGGTTTGTTCCTTCGCCTTATCCGTCGCCATCGAACATAATCTTCCTGCTGCTGTAGATTAATTTAAAGATTATGGAGCTCTATACGTTTGCAAAGAACAGCTGCGTTGACTCCTTTTGCTTTTACCTGGATCGTCTTTGCCCCTTCTTTTCTTCTACCGAACCGGCAACACTCTAAAGCTTTTTGACGCAAAGAAACAGCCGGAGATAATTCAGGGCAACGGTGTGCGTAATCATTGTGTTAGCGTGACCTTTTATGTGGGAATACTTTTACCATTCAGACACATCTTATGATTCGGTGCAGCAACAAACCTGTGTAAGAGTTTAGGACTAAACCAGAGGAGCTGTTAGGAAATAAATAGGTCCAAATCAAATATTACACCCCTTTTCTTTCTTACCAGTAGTGGCACATTCCTGCACAAGTGTCTTCAGTGTTTGTGTGATTCATTTCAAACAGGCACCCTGTTTTAAACATGCAGTCTACATGCCACATCTCACCTACATAAGCAATCTATCAAGCCTAACCCAGCAGTACGTGCGTTTACTCCCACATCACAGGGAAGGCCGGGACGCAACTGTCATAGATGGCATGATTGAATTGTTCCCTTGCACTGTCACCAAAGGGGCTATTACTTCAAATTAGCATACAAATTCAAACCAGGACAGATGGATTTGTCACATTCCAGTCCCCATCTTTCCTGGAAGATTGGCTGTGCTTGTGCTGCGCGATGGAGATAAGACACCTGTCTTGGTACCGTTTGGGTGGAGAGGGGGGTGGGGGGGGGGGCGAGAAGAGGATCAGCGTGGGATGAGGAGAGGACCGGGTGGTGGGTGGATTTCCTGAAATGCTGAGGTTGTTGTGCAATAAACTTTTCTACCCCACAGCCGCAAATGATGAGGCGCCATCCACGACTCCGTGGGTGGTGCCGGAGATTGAGCAGTAGATGGGTGGTGATTCACACTGTTTGGAGTGACGCTGAGCACTACCTGCCGGCTTTTTGTTTGTGTTTGCTGCTTTTGGGTGAGTTACTGTCAAGAAGCCACGTAAAGTGTCGCCTATGTACAGCCAGGAATGGAAGCGTGGATGGGTAACAGATGCGGGGGTCAAAGATACAGCGCAATCAGCACTTCAGACTTTGCTTCAAATATCTTTTTCAGCTTTTCATACAGTAGCATAAAGATGCTTCAAGTTATTCCTCTTTTCTTTAGGTCTTGTTCGCTCATTTTTCTTGCAGCCTGACCCTGTTCAGAAAAATATTTGCTGCTGTTTGTTACGAGACTTCGACCTCTGACTCATTCAAGCCAAAAAAGCGAACAAAACAAACAAACAGTTATAAATTCCAGTAATAAAGCAGCGTTGCTGACACAGAACAGACAACTTCACCAAAAAAAAAAAAGTTCATGCTCAGTATATACATATTTTTTTGCTGTGATGTTTCGTCCTTCATCCAAAGGACTTCATCAGTCTGAGGAGCCACAAACTGAGTCCCATAAGCAGCACACTCCCACGGTGGAAAAAAACAGTTTGCTGGTGATAAGATGGTTTCTGGGGCCCGCCCTCTCCCCCGTCGACTCCTCTGAGGCAGCTGTGCCAAAGTAGTTCAAAACATCAAAGTTCATGCTCAATAATACAGGTATAAAATCATACAATGTTCTGTCAGGTCATCTGGACGGTTCCTTTTTTTGCTGAGAAGCTTCGTCCTTCATCCAAAGGACTTCTTCTGTCCGAGGAGCCACAAACAAACTGAGTCCCACAAACAGCTCACTCCCAGAGTGGAAAAAGAAATTGGACTGATGAAGTCCTTTGGATGAAGGACAAAATGTTCCAGCAAACAAAGAAACCATCCAGATGACCTGACTGAACACTGTTGGGTAATTAAATTTGTATTTTTACACGTTTTTGTACTTACACACACTAGTACTGTGCGATTGTTTTGGTTGTAGGGATGATCTTTTTCTTGCAATGTCCATTAAAACTGAAATCTAAATATTTAATTTAAAAACAGGCTAGATTGAAGCTGAGATAGTGGTGGCTTGTTTGTTTATTTATAATAGTGAGAGAGCTCTGTGCTTTTAGGACAAGACTGAAAGTCAATACTGGAAACTTGAGATCGTAGGGTCCTCTGGGGGGCGCTGCTTTTAAAAACAGGTCTGATTCTGTTCTGGACACAGGCTCAGGAAATCTTCCACAAATATTATATGTATACACAGTTCAATATGCCATTTATGCATGCTGGTTAGCTCTATCTTGCCAAAAAAAAAAAAAGGTCATATGTGAACAACTTACAAGAACCACGTTTTCATGCAAGATGGACAGAGGCAACTGTTTATGTGGTCGAACAAAGTAAAAATTTAAATTCCTTTTAAAAAACTCAAATACCATGTCCTCTGTAGTAGAGGGGAGGGCTTTTACAGCCTGATATCAGTGCACTGTTTAAAAGCCTGCCTCTCTTATAGTATAGGGGTACATTAGTGACCATGGCATGAGAAGCTTACACATCTGAAAAGGCATCATCAATGAAGAAAAGGTTTCGATATACAGGGTTTAGAACAACGTGCTTCCATACAAAGTGCTCTTTATTGGAAAAGGCCTTGCTTTTTTTTTTTTAGCAAGATGCATTAAAACACATACTGCATCCATTACGACAGCATGGCTTGGAAGTTGAAGAGTCCAGGAGCTGAATTAACCGGGCTGAATTCCAGACCTCTATTCGATCAAAAACATTTGATTTACTATGAAACAAAAAGAAGTATGGCAGAGAAGAGCCAGGACTTTCAACAGCTAGAATCCTTCACCAGACAAGAATGGGACAACGACCACTTATTTTATTTTTTGTTTTAATTATTTACCCTTTATTTATCCAGGTAGACTCATTGAGCAACGAGAACTTTTTTTTTCCGATGGCCTCCTTTCTCACCTTACAGCCATCCTCTTCACACCATTATTTTTTTTTTTTTTTGATAGAAAGGAAAGATAGAAAGACCACAAAACATAAAAAAAAACAAGTACACGTAGAGCACAAGGCAAACCACCCAACCACTGTCTGTACACCTGCAAAGAACATGACAAAACACATCAACAAAATACATTATGCCCAAAGAACTAAGAGCATTCATGGCTTTGCGGTAAATTACTATAAATATACTGTACATGTACCCATATTCACACATATACATGCACAAACATGTATACACAAGAACTCGTTTTCAAGAGAGACCTGTTTAGGGAGCAGATGGTGGGGGTTAAGGGCCTTGCTCGGGGACCCAGGGTGGGACGAATGAGGGTGGAGGCAGGTGTGAGTGTTTCTCCTTTTCCATCCACATTTTGATGTCAGTACTGGGGCTTGAACCGGCGATCTTCCGATCACAGGCCCACCGTCTCCAACTTCTGCACCACCACTCCCCCATATAAACACCTATATTTATATACATGTATACATATACATACATATATACAAAGTATATGCCTACATATATATACATATACATACACATATACTTTGTACTTATATATAAATATAAAGAAAGTTCTGGTTGAAATGTTTTCTCTGAACTGTTGCTTTGAAGAAACGAAATCCAAACCACGTTGACATCATGTCAAATTTTAAGTTTTATTTGGCACAAGCCTGGATGCTCAAGCTTCAACACATACAGTAAGGTCTACAGGCAGGAAATGAGACCAACAAAACAAAGCAAAAAAACTTAGAAACATAATGATTTTCGTTTGTAATTATGGCAGCAGGAATCAATCGGAAGTATTGAGTATGAAAAATTGTTCTTACCTCAGGATCAATCCCAGATAATTTCCAGTTTAGCTCAGCCTAATGGCTTTTCTATTGGCTTAACGTTTGGAGGAAGACTGGTCTGGTCCAGCACCGGCTTGTGGTTCTGCATGTGTTCCCGAGCACTTAACAACCCGCCACCCAACAGTCCGAAAATATTGAGGTGCACATGTTTATCTCCTGACGTAGCACATTACAGAATCTGCAGGCTTTAATTTAAGTCCCTTAGCAGGTCTGGTATCTCCTCCTGCCTCCATCCAGACACTAGAGATTGTGAAAATGTTGTTCATTTCTGCCATCGTACAGAGTTCAGTAATGTGGACGTTCCTTTAAAATGCACGAAGCAGAGGGGAACACATTACGACCTGCACCGTCAGTAACATGTTGTAACCAGGGGTGCACCGATTGCAGTTTTCTGGCCGATCACCAATCTCTAAACAGCCTGACCTGACAATTCCAATTTTGTTTTAGAAGTATTATAATGTATAAGGTCAAAATGCACCTTCAATTTTCCATTCTTATTTTATTGAAAAACATACCCATGGACAATATCCTAGAAAAAATACAATCTTGTTTTAACTGGCCATGAGGTAGTGCTCTGAAATATAAATGAAGTTCAGACAATTGTTAAAACAAAAAAAATATATATACTGTATCTGTAAAATTGGTTCCTCATGTTAGTATCGGCCAATCACCCAAAATTAAAGAAATTGGTGCACACCTATTTGTAATCAATGCCCAAATGGCCTAAAATAACTAAAAACAACTAGGCATAAGAAAAAAGTTTTTATTTATCTTAAAAAACAAACAAATCTGATAGCTCTTTGAACAACTGAAGTTTGGAGACACCACAGCAGAGCTAACGGCTAGTTTAACCAAGTCACTGTTATTGAAACATCTCTGATCCAAAGTATACTTACTCATTTGAACACCGTGCTATAAACTTTTACCCTCTGGTCTAATTTATGTCACATATTTGTTTTTAGTTTGAAGGTTACCTACAGGTGCAAACAACAACAGCTGACTGTAGCACTTCCTGTACAGCCTGAGGCACTTCCTGTAGGAATGTTTATTTAGGAATAACCAGTGGTCATCGTTTATAAAATAGCAACTGAATGAATTCCAACACATTAATTTCTCCTCGTTCAGACAAGTCGGAATTAAACTCAATCTCTACAATTGTTACTATTAATAATGGTTAAACATCTTTCTATTGAATCCCACTTCAAAAAAATGGAACTAAGCTTTCTAAGAAAAAAAAAACACTGAAAAAATGTGCAAACTAATCAATAATGGTTGTCACAAATAAATTTACTAAATACTGTACTTGAAAAGCTAGTAACTTTAGAGTTCTATTTATTGAAAGTTGAATACTTGTTTTTCCCACTTGTTTCTTATCTCTCTGATCAGTCAGGTCTTCTGGATGGTTTCTTTAGTTTTGCTGAGACATTTCGTCCTTCATCCAAAGTACTTCCTTCAATTTGAGGAGCCACCAAACCAAACTGATTTCCACAAACAGCATACTCCCATAATGGGAAAAAAAACTGTTTGCTGGTGATGAGTTTTTTTTCCCCCACTATGGGAGTGTGCTGTCTGTGGAAATCAGTTTGTTTGGTGACTAAGATTGAAGAAGTCTTTTGGATAAAGGACGAAACGTCTCAGAAATAAAGAAACCGTCCAGATGACCAGACTTAACATTGTTGGATTTTTACCTGGATTATTGCTCATGAACTTTGGTATCCAGAGATTAGTTATATCAAAGTCTGTCCCGCGGTTTATTAGCTAGTTGCCCGATTGAAAAAGGAACACACGCCTGCCATTTATGGTCATGTAAACTGATGTACTTCTAACATATTTACAAAGGGTTGAACGTTTTCTGTCAAACTTAAAGGTATCGAGTTTGGGAAAAGACTCGACAGGACCCCAAGGTCTAAGAGATCAGCTCCTTTAAGCTGCCGGAGCACAGAAGAAGAAGAACTCCCTTGGGTTTATGTAGATCCCATTTTTTTTACTGGCTCCTTAATAATTCATACTAGTTTGGTTGAACAGCAGCAGTTTCACTATGATGTAACGGAGCAAACATTCAGGTTCTGTTAGTCACTTTATCCCCACTGGAGGATTTCAGAAACTCACGGCCACCAAGCGGCACAGCGGGGCTTCCACACTGAAACATTTGTAATTACGGTAACATCCTCCCCACCGTCGCCAAACCCTAACTGTTTCTCAGCCCATCACCATCCCAGTGAGGAGATTCAACCTCCCCAAAGAGTTGCGGAAAACGAGCTACAGGTCGGAATGCTTCTGCATGTGAGGAGGGTTTGGTTTGAGTGCAGAAAATGCTTTGATGTTGACAGAGGACAGTTCTTACAAAGTCATCTTTTATTAGTTTGAACAGCTGACAGGAAATGTGACAATCTTAGCATCTATGACATTAGTCGGCATCAAAATCCTGTACAAATTCCATTTAAATCAAAGCAACTCTCCGGAGATGAACGTTGTTTTACTCCATCTGGAGTACAACAAGTGTTTAACCCTATGAGGCGTCACTATAACGATGAAAACCAGTCATTTCTAGTTGTATGTTTCAGAGTAAAAAGGCAATTAAACACAAACCATCAATGGTAAAATAAAATGCATCCGAGACAAAAAACGAAAGTTGAGATTTAACTTTGTAGAGATGGCAAGGAAGCAGCTGCAGCCCACGCAGACCGTCTCAGTACTGCGTGTATTCCTTGGATGAGAGTTTTGCAATAATACGCTCCAACTGTCTCTTGGCCTCGCACTGGGGGAAGTTGCTCATCTCGTAGTACTGCGGGGCAATTTTTGCCAGCCTAGGAAAGAAAAAAGCAAGTAAACAGTCACAAAATTGTCTACGGTGTTTACTTGTGGGAGAAAGCCGCTCTTCCATATTCACGGGGGTGACTACCGGAGCAAGCAAGACAAATTTGGTATGTAATTGTACGAGGTCGCCAAGGGGGAAGGAGGAACGAGGCTGGAGGAGCTGCTGACTGCACCTTCGCTGATGTGGCGGCCGTCTTTAAGATCTGAAAGGTATTACGGATGCACCGGTTGATTGGTTGGTGACCTATATCGGCTGATTTTTCAGCTTGACCAGCGATCGAATGCTCAAATACAATACACATCTCTCTTGGGGGAGGGGGGCGGTCGAGTCGTCGTGACTCATTGAGAGTACTTGTATAAATACAGTAAAGGTAAAACAAGAAATCTGACCAATTAAATTCTTCATCAGGTCAAAGTGGACCAATGAAACTAGTGGCAGGAGGAAGATGAAGATAGCAATCAATGACTTCCTGGTAGGTTGTTTTTTAACCAGCTGTGTTACCGGCACTGTTCAGAAAAAAAAAAAAAAAAAACTATTTACTGTATGTATTTGTGTATGTTACCAGTATGTAACTGTGGCTGACTGTCAGTCACATGGTCTCAGAGAGGGATTATGGGTAAAATTTATATTCATTCTTACTCATTTTGGTTAGCTGTTTAGCATCGTTATTTTAGTGATAAAGTCTATAAGACGCCATCTGGTGGTTGATTATTAATCTACAACACGTGTCAAACTCCAGACCTCGAGGGCCGGAGTCCTGCAGCTTTTAGATGTGTCTCTGATGCCACAC
>JARVGS010000001.1:14342956-14353405 GCA_031762315.1 Hypsolebias antenori | reverse complement strand
ATGGCAAAAAAAAAAAATTGGATTTTCTTTAAAGGCCTAATAAACATGTCTATTCTAAAAAATTAGAATTTTCTGACTATTTTTTGATGGGTCAGGCTTTAAAGGGATTAAGAGTCCTAGAAAGACCCTGATCAGTGACCTGCATGAAAAAGCCGGTGACCAGCGCTCGACGGATGTTGATGTAATAGTCTCGGCTGCAGAAGTCCGTGCTCCTCCTCGGCAAGTTGAACCGGTCCATGATCCTCGACAGCTGCTGCCGAACGTTGTCCGCAGACATCAGCGAGCGGTAGTTGACAAAGTTATCGTAGCACCACTGAGTGGAATCATGGTCTGTGCGAGACACAGGAGCAATGAAGGGTTAATGTTGAACAGATTTACAATACTAACTCCAGTATAATTGGGAAGTTGTGTAAAATATAAATAAATACAGAATACTGAATTGCAAACCTCATAACCATATTTTATTTGCAACGGAACATAGTAAACATGTCAAAAACTGTAACTATGAAAGTTACATATTTTGGGACAATGTGGTAATTTTAAAAACTGTGGCAGCAACACATCTAATAACAGATGAGACTGTGCAATCTCTTCTTTTACTAAATGTCTGTGTACATCTAGTTGACGAGACCAGTTTGAAATTTTTGAAGAGGAACATTGTCACATTTAGGATGCACGATATCGGCATGGTATCGGTATCTGCCAATATTAGCGTTAAATTTCAATATCGGACATCGACCATTCCACTAAAATAATTTGCCGATATAAAAGGCGCAGCTTTTGCCTGCAGCGGCAGCACAACGTGCAAAGAAGAAAATTCAAAATGTCGGTGGCGTGGAAGTTGTATTTTTTGTTGGCTAGGATGTTGGATTACGAAGATTTTTGGACTAGGGTGAGCCTCGCTAAGTCGTCCGCAGTCTGAGATATTTTTCCGACGTAACGTTACCCGAGTTACAAGCCGTCATTTCCGACGTCATTGAGAAGCTAATAGCCAATAACACGACTTGTTGGGTGAGTTTTACCACAGACATTTGGACGTCATGTTAGCCCGTTAGCATGATTAGTCTTATGGCACAATGGATAGACAAAAACTATGAACTTAAAAAGTGTGTCCTTCATGCACAGGAGTGCAGAGGAACCTGGAACAAGCCTCCACAAGTGAGACAGCATCACAGGTGACTAATGCTAATAAATAACATTTAACACTTCATTTAATATAAGATAAAATGCTATGCATTTCATATGACTGTTATTGAATATAAGTCACCATCTCTTACAGCTGTTGCACAATTTTTGTAGCAAATAATCCTAAATAAGAGGGCTATGTTCTGACAAAGGAATATATATAAAATATCAGTAATGGCATTGGTTATTGGCCAGATAAGCTTTAACATATTGGCATATCGGATATCAGCCAAAAATTTAATATCGTGTATCCCTAGTCACATTATTATCGGATGTAGTAATCTAGCTGTTCAGCGGTCCTGGGTCTTCTTTGCCGCCTGAGGGCCTGAAGGTCACGGGTTTCCAATGTTGACTTTCAGCCGTGTCCTTTGAGTGCAGAGATTTCTCCAGAAATTTCCCCTTGAAATCTTTTATGATCAACTACAATGATTCCAAATGTTATGCTGACGAACACTCATCTGAAATTGTTCCACTATTTTTAGACCTTTTTTTTTGGTAGACTGGTAAATCTCTGCCCATCTTTACTTCTAAGAGATTCAGCTGCTCGAAAATGCTCTTTTTATACCAAGTTCTCTTACTGACCTGTTGCCAACTAACCTAATTAGTTGCAGAAATGCTCCTCTAGCTGTTTATATGTACTACTTTCATTTACAGCCTTATGTTGTCCATGTCCCAGCTTTTTTGAGATATGTTGCTGCCATAAAATACAAAATTACATTTTATTTCCAGAAAATGTCACAATTCCTTAGCTTAAACATTTGACATGTTTATCATGTGTCACTGTAAACAAAACATGGGTTTATGAAATTTGCAAATCCTTATTTGAGCTTTACAGAACGTCCCAACTTTCTTAGAATGGTGCAACTTTTCAGCAAAATGTGAGCATAAATGTATAACTCACTTTGTTTAAAGGCATGATAAACATTGAGCAGCGTCAGGTGGTCTCCATCGATGTGGGAGAATCGCATCTTGGCCTCGTCTGCCATCTTCTTAGCCTCCGTGGGTCGGACAAAGCACTGCGGGACTAAACAAGGTTGGTATAGGCCCCAACACAGCCGCCCACAGGGATAAGTTAAGCAAATCCCACAGAGAGGAACAAGGCCTCAGCTGAAGAGAGGCACAGAGCACTTCACAGGGCATTGCCAAGTGTTGATGTGGGGGGTAAGTGGATGGGGTTTGAGAGAAGGGAGGGAGGATGGGAATGAAAACAAGTGCTTCATCTAACTGACCTGATACAGTAAAGTAAAAACCACCCGCCCTCTTTCTCAGCTCTCCCTGAGTTGCTTAACATCGAACGCAGCTGAATGCGCCTTTAATGGATAAAAGCCGTGTTTATCGAGCCTCGTGGCCGGTTGCCGTGACAGCACCGTTCCTCAGGTGTGCTCCAGCTGCTTACTTTAATGAACTCAGCGAAAACCTTCCATCCTGAAACACCTGCTTTAAGTGCACGCCACGTCCAAGCAGCTAGTTAAATCCATTTCCCTCGCTCTCACAGACCTCCCCCCCACCCCTTCAAAGACGTCAAGATTCATCTCAATGAGCAGCATTCTGCTTTGGCAAGCCCAAAGTGCAATTACTGCCAAAGCATGCTGGTCCTGCTCGAACTACACCTATACATTTTGCTCAGACATGTACTTTTTACCTCCCTCTTCCACACAAACAGCTGACACCACTGACTTTATACTCTACTAGCCTTGTAGTTAAGTTCTGGGTGGCACACGTATTCAAAAAATACATAAATATATAACATATGGATTTTGCAGAATTCATCAATAGTCAGTCAAGTATACAGTATTAATACTACAATAGTCACAGCTTATAACAAATTGAAGTACCATATTTTCCGGGCTATACATCACTCCAGAGTATAGGTCACATCAGTCAAAAAATGCATCAAGAAGAGGAAAAAAACATACAGGTCACTTCAGACTATACGTTGCAGGACTGGCCAAACGATGAAAAAAAGAGCAACTTATAGACCAAAAAATATGGTATGCCTCAAACTGTATCTTTAAAATCTCAACTTCAGAACAATTACAATAAAGACCTAGACTTCTAGAGTATGTGTTCAGAGTGATGATCAGCTACTACCACACTAAAGTTTAGCTTAATATCTGTAAATTTAGCTAGAACTATATTTGGGTTAGATAATGTTGACTAGCTGTGAGATGAGTTGTAGATGTACAGTCAGTGATTATTTTATGAGGGTTTCAATAAAAGCTGTAAAGTAATTTTTGAGATATTTTGCTAACAGACAGACAGGATTGACACCAACAGCTAATGCCAAAGTTTTAAGCAAAAGTATTGCCCTCTGAGTATAATGTTGGGGAGGATTCTCAGCTACTACCATGCCACATTTTAGCTCAATATCTGTAAAACTGACTGAATTAAAGCCTTTTTTTTGTTTGTTTGTTTGCCAAGGTTTATTAGCAGTGGCAGCATCTTGATTAGGATCAACTCAAAATATTACTTGTAGAATTTATATCAAATTATTATTTTGTTGAGAGTTTAATTAAAAGCCAGGTAAACAATGTAAGATCATAATTTTGTGTTAATAGATGTGGAGTTCCTCAGGGCTCTGTGTTGGGACGAAGTTATTTATTTTTTATGTGATTGATCTGGTTGATGCACCAGGATTTTTGAAGTGCCTTTTATTTGCAGATGATATCAAATGTTTTTGTTCGGGTGATGATATTGAACAGATGTTAACGCAGATGTTAACGCTGATACAGGCAGAATTCATAAAAATACAAACTTGGTTCCAACTTAAGAACTGCATTTTGTACGTTGCTTTATGTGTTGCCTGTTTTTCTGTTTGTACAACACTAGTTGGCCTTGTCGCTGTTTTAAGTGCTTCATAAATAAAATGGTATGGTATAGTAAGTTATCATTAAATTTGGAAAAAAAACTACTGTAAATGATATTTAGTAATAGAAAGAAGACTATCAAAGTCCCATTTAAAATTGACAGTATTAAATTTCTTAATAAAATTGTGGGTGTTGTTATTGATGAGAAGCTGACATGGAAATCTCAAGTAAATTACTTAAGAATCTTCTTCTTCTTCTTAAGAATAAAAATAGCAAACACAATTGCATTACTGTATAAAGTAAAAGAGTTTTTGAATGATAAAGCTTTGTATATAATGTATAATGTAATGATTGTTCCACATTTTATCTATTGTATTGAAGTTTGAGGAATAGCATTCAAAACAATTACAAATCCTATTTTTAATTTACAAAAATGACAATAAGAATTATTAGGACGAAGGGTTATGGTCACCCAACAAATATATTAATTCATCAGTTGAAATTATTATTATTTTTTTTTTTATGATTTAGTTGAATATAGTATTTTACAAGTAATGTATAAAGCTCATAAAAATATCACCCCAAATTATTCAATTCAAATTTGTTTAAAAAAAAAAAAAAAGAGTCATTATAACCTGAAGGGAATGGAAATGTTTGTAAAACCTCAGTTTAGAACTAGTTGTGAAGGAGCTGTGTTGTAACTCAGGGAATAGGATCGTGGAGTTGACTTCTCACCATAAACATTTCTAAAACTATTTATATGTTTAAAAAGATGATTAAGGTAAAGTTGTTGGGAAGGTATAGTGCAAGTGAAAGATGACTGATGTTGTTTGTTATCAATTTGGAGATTGTTCAAGCCTGCGGAGTTTGTAGTTATTTTATATTTTTTTTAAATATGGGGCAGATATAAGAATGTTTTTTTCTTCTTTCTGCACCCCTTTCATTCAGTGTTTCTGTTTGATGAATTTGTTTTACTTTAATTGAATAAAAAGTTGAATAAATAAATAAGTTAGTTACTGTTTACTATTGCTACAGACAAACAAATACATGTTAAAAAAATTGGACTTCTATTGAGATTTAGAAGATTTAGGCGCAGCTTTTCATATTTCCTCTCAGCGCTCTCGTCACAGGAAATGGAGCAGCAGCTCAGACCCAAGCAGCGGGCCGGCCCTGAGCATTACCTGACAACATGGCAGTGATGGACAGGACCTCGTTGGAACAGTTGAAATCGCAGCTGGCGATGACCATCTTGGCGAGCTGGGGGTCCAGGGGGAACTCTGCCATCATGGAGCCCAACTCGGTGAGGTCACCATCGTCATTCAGTGCTGCCAGATAGTTCAACAGCTCGAGGGCTCGCATCAGGGTCTCTGGGGCTGAGGGAGCGGTAGATACAGGGTGGGTGGACAGAATGGGAGCGATGGGCTGTTAAGTGTTCCAAGGCCAAGAGCAGGAAAAAAAAAAACTCACAACACAGGTGGTAGATCTGGACAATTTGCAAAACTGCCATTCTTGCAATGGCAACAATACTTCAAATGTTTAAGTAAAATGTGGCGCTGTTTCACCCAAATCCATGTCAGATTTGATTAATACATACTTTCATAGCAGAGCTTTATGCTAAGATCATCTAGTGATGAAAAATAACAAAGATGCAGTTGTTTGGTTGAGCTTTGTAGATGATGTTTGGCCCTGTCTGTGTTGAGAATGACTCAGCTACTACTACAACAAATTTGACCTTAAGTCTTGTAAAACTGACCAAGTTGTCGTTATTTTTCTATTAGCAATTTAAATATATTTGGCAGTCATCTTGAATTAGACTGACTTGTTGTAAATCCAATGATTACTTTTAGAAATTTTTATTAAAGGATTCTCCAACTACCGGTAGTTGGAACATTAGACCTTATTTGATAAACAAATACTTCAGCTATGAAAACAAGACTGAAAAATACTGAATGCTGTTTGTTTTTTTAATTAAAGTTAGCCCCAGAGCTAATGTGTATTATTAGCTCCAGAGCCATTAACATTTAATCAGAGCTAATATTTATGATGTTAGCTCCAGGGCTATAAGCATCACAAGTTGATCAGCACATCTGATTGTTTTGACCTATATATTGTGTATAAGGACTAATACAAAACATAACTTTATTGTCATGTTATAACTTTTTAGCCTTGACCCCTTGAGTTTTAGTCTCCTCTACAATCGACGTATGTTAGTGATCCAGAATGAATTGCATTGGTAATAAAATGGTGACGTCTTTAGGTGAAAAAAGGTAATAAACATATATAATTTTTAAAGTACAGTAATCTCTCATTCATCATGGGATTTAGGGAACCACGCTCCCTAAACCCCATGATAGGGATACAGATACCCCATGAGGTAGGGATACAGTAGTCCAAGTTCAAGTTCAAGCACTTTATTATCATTACCATATCATGTTGTACGTGAGATGGAACAAAATTACTGTATGTACACAAGTAGTAGTTTATTTTAGTATTTACTGTAGTAGTAGTAAAAAGTAGTTTATTTTAGTATTTACTGTAGTAGTAGTAAATAGAAGTTTATTTTAGTATTTACTGTAGTAGTAGTAAGCAGTAGTTTATTTTAGTATTTATTGTAGTAGTAGTAAGTAGTAGTTTATTTTAGTATTTAATGTAGTAGTAAGTAGTAGTTTATTTTAGTATTTACTGTAGTAGTTGAAAGTTGGAGTTTATTTTAGTATTTACTATAGTAGTAGTGGTAAGTAGAAGTTTATTTTAGTATTTATTGTAGTAGTAGTAAGTAGTAGTTTATTTTAGTATTTATTGTAGTAGTAGTAAGTAGTAGTTTATATTAGTAGTTACTGTAGTAGTAAGTAGTAGTTTATTTTAGTATTTACTGTAGTAGTTGAAAGTTGTAGTTTATTTTAGTATTTACTTTAGTAGTTGTAGTAAGTAGTAGTTTATTTTAGTATTTGCTATAGTAGTAGTAGTAAGTACGGTAGTAGTTTATTTTAGTATTTAATGTAGAAGTAGTAGTAAGTAGTAGGTTATTTTAGTATTTACTGAAGTAGTAGTTGTAGTAAGTAGTAGTTTATTTTAGTAGTTACTGTAGTAGTAAGTAGTAGTTTATTTTAGTATTTACTGTGGTAGTTGAAAGTTGTAGTTTATTTTAGTATTTACTGTAGTAGTTGAAAGTTGTAGTTTATTTTAGTATTTACTGTAGTAGTAGTAAGTAGTAGTTTATTTTAGTAGTTACTGTAGTAGTAGTAAGTAGTAGTTTATTTTAGTATTTACTGTAGTAGTTGAAAGTTGTAGTTTATTTTAGTATTTACTATAGTAGTAGTAGTAAGTAGTAGTTTATTTTAGTATTTACTGTAGTAGTTGAAAGTTGTAGTTTATTTTAGTATTTACTGTAGTAGTTGAAAGTTGTAGTTTATTTTATTATTTACCATAGTTGTAGTAGTAAGTAGTAGTTTATTTTAGTATTTACCGGTACTGTAGTAGTAGTAAGTAATCGTTTATTTTTGTATTTACTGTAGTAGTAGTAATAGTTTATTTTTGTATCTACTGTAGTAGTAGTAAATAGTTAATGAATTGTTTATTTTAGTATTTATTTGTATATTACGGATTTATAAACTCTGCCCACACTCTTGCAATGTTCTAAACAATGTTTCTAAACTCTAAACGCTCTAAAAGAGCACAGAATGTCGTGAACTCCGGTGTCTGCCACGCTGCAATCACACTCATTACCAATTTCCCTCCCGATCTCCCTCCTTCTGTGTAAATAAAAAAATTAAAATTTAAATACTGTAATATTTTAAATAAACAATCCATGTAGCATGGGCTATTTAAAATATTACAGTATTTAAATTTAAATTGTAGAGGAGGGAAGCGCAGCAGGAGCGTAAAGGGTTAACCCTTCACGCAGTTGATGCAGCACAAAGAAGAAATGTACTTCTTGATCAAATACACTGTAACAACTGAAAATATAAGTTCTAAAATAATTTAAAATAACTTTTAACACTTATATTTTGTGATTATGATGATTTTACGATGTGACATACTTTGAATTTTAAGTTCTAAGACAAAAGTTGATCGGTGCAGCTGGAGCTGCTTCAGCCGGAGGAGAAACATGGGCATGGCAAAGAGCCGCAGGAGGAGTGGAGATCATGACAGAGGGAGCTTCTTCCTGCACTTAATGCCTAAGCATGTGCTAAATCATTTAAAATAATTTATTTTAAATTAACAATACATGCCGATCGTGTGGCTCATCCACCAATCTGCTAATTGTATGTCATGTCCACTCTTACTTTGAAAAACCACGAAAGAGTGAGTCCTCCAAAACGAACCGCGAAGTAATGAGGGACTACTGTAATTAGAAGTTTTCACGCGTCACAAACAACTTTTAGTAGAATTTAAAAAAAACAACAAATTAAGGCCGAAATGCGTAGGTAGTTGGAGATCCTTTTAAAGTTCATCCACTGGGTTATGAAATATTTTGCTAACAGACAAAAAGGGTCGACTCCAAAGTCATGCTCAAGCTTAAAGCAACAATCTTTCACAATATGTAGCCCACATAACATAGGTAGGGGATGACTCTCAGCTACTAACTCAACAAATTTTAGCTCAATATCTGTGAAACTGACTGAGTTGTAGACATTTTTGGTGTTTGCTGAGATCAGCTATAGGAGCCAACTTGAACTTAATCTGTTATAGATGAACATCCAGTGATTTTGTTCTCAAAGTTTTATAAAACTTTGCTCATTGTGTCATAAGATATTTTGCTAACAGAAAAAAACACACTCAAGACTCATACAAATCCACACTGCACTACTTGCAAATTATTCTTGTGTCATCCCACACAGATTGTGAGTTCAGTAAACAAGATGATTGACCAACTGAGTGTTGATTAAAAGAGAATTTTTAAAAAGCCCAAGAAACAAAAAAAGCATTGAAAGTCATCCATCACCGGCCGTACGTGGAGTTTAATAGAAGACAAATGCTTGTTAGGAAACGACACAAACACTCAAAGCATGGCGGTTGGCAGATTTGATGGAAGGGAGCGTGAGGTGAATAGGAACAAGGCATCTCTCTCTCTCTACGTGAAGGCCAGAGTTAACGCCGGACAAGCGACGCAGCGGAGAAGCAATCACGGCAGAGCTCATTTTTCATCCTCGACTCAGGCGATCCTAAACAACTAATGTAATTACAGGGGAACTTTCTACTTAATGCCTCAACACAAAAGGCTTCCACCGTTTGGTTAAAAGATTTTTCCTCCAGATGCAATTATTGACCTTTGGCTCAGCAGAGCTGAAGCCTAATGACCAGTTGCATGTTAACTGAAAATTAGCTTCAAGCAGCAGCTTTGCTACACTCTCGCTTTCATTTCAAATGCTTCCAAAAAAAACATAAAAAAAGAAGAAGGAAAAAAAATTAAATTTAAAACAGCAGGGAGGTATTTCTTATGATTAACAAATATTGATTTGGGGCATCAAAGCTACTTTTTTACTTACCAACTCCAATGGCTTGTGTGTGGCTGAACAAAAGGTGAAAATCTGATTTCCAAGAACAGCTAGCATGACGAACCAGTGTGGAAATGCAATCTATACCGATTCATCAGAAAGTAAATATCGACTGCCATAACGTATCAAACCCAGGGACGAATCAATGAGGCAAAAGTCTAAAGGTACTTTGGTTTCGGAGAGGTACTTTTTGGAAATGTCACCAGAAAAATGAATTCCGCCCAGACACATGCTTGGGTAAACCGCTACCGATTTCATCTGTAGGGTTTTGTTCGGCTGACTTATGAGTTTTTATGATTCACTTGTTTAGATCCCGGGCAAGAGAATTTTGTGAATCGGTTATGAAGAAATATTTTATTGCAGAAGGCGATTTAAACAAAACAAATTTGGAGAAACCATTTTTATTTCTGACCTGATTAGCAAGCTGAGGGCTAGTTCAAGTGAGGTCAAAACCAGAGTGGATTGACAGCATTAAAAAAGAAACTTCATCCTCCAAAGCTTAACTGTGGCTCAACCTAATGATACCTTTATAAACCTTGCCATTAGTTTCATGTTGCAGTTATTTACATATTTGCCAAGTGCAAAGCGTACAAGCAATAATTAGCTAGAAAATTTCCCAAGTGGCCACCGTCACGTCTATCTGGAGAATTGTACTATTCTATGCCAAAATGACCACATATGCTAAAGTGACAGTGCCTTAAAATACAAACCGGATTCCAAAAAAGTTGGGACACTAAACAAATTGTGAATAAAAGCTGAATGCAATGCTGTGGAGATGGCAAATGTCAATATTTTATTCGTAATAGAACATACATGACAGATCCAAAGTTTAATCTAAGTAAATGTAACATTTTAAAGGAAAAATATGTTGATTCAAAATTTCAGTGTCAACAAATCCCCAAAAAGTTGGGACAAGTAGCAATAAGTGGCTGGAAAAAGGAAATTGAGCATATAACGAA
>JARVGS010000001.1:14280352-14294085 GCA_031762315.1 Hypsolebias antenori | reverse complement strand
TAATCCAGGTGTCAAATCTGATAACTCTCAATCAGGTCATCTGGACAGTTTCTTTTTAGTAGAAACGTTTCACCCTCGAGGGCTTCATCAGTCAGAGTCGTTCCAGCACGCTGTTACCCCACCAAGTAAACAACTCAAGTGGACCAACCATCTAAAGCACATTTTTGCAAGAAAGAAGCTAAAAGTTGCATTAGAAATCAGAAGTTTAGCAAGACTGCAAATGTTTTTGATGAAATATTTAATTGTAGTTCTATGGGAATTTTTAAAATTGCAAATAAAGTTATATAATCCCAAAAGTATAAATGTTACGAACATTAAGTCATAGCACACTATTCCTGACAGAGCTGAGCATTTTGCCATGCGAACCGACGTAATTTGATGGAAACAATGGTGATTGTTGGAGCAGTATTCACAGGGAGACACCTGCCAGAACAAAGCTACACATGAGTCCGGCTCCTTTTGTATGCATTGTGTAAAAATCAAAAAGTTTACTGAGACATTTAAAGTCTGTGTCTTCGTTATGACCCCCACATGAGCTGAACTTAGCCTAGCATCGGTTAGCATGTCATGTTGTTAGCCGCGTATGGAGGGGAGCAAGACAGTCGTAGGGAATCTTAATAAATGTGATTTGTGCACACTGAATTACACTCCGGTAGCAGACATGATCGGCTTTATATTCTGTATCAGACATATAAATGCATGCCATAATTCTCGCTAGCGCGAACACATTAGCATGTGTTAGCTACATGAACAAACCTCAAGTTTGACGCTTGGGTTTGACACAGTGGACAACTTTTTATTTTTATTTTTTTATTTTACAAGAGGAATAACTGTCCCCTAAGGTTAAACGGTCTCGTCTGGGATAGGGACACCGGAAATTTGTCCAAAACGAGGCTAACTAACCGCCTGCTGAAAACTGTCAAAACACCAGTGGCATCAAAACAACCGGACTGGAAGCTGCTCTTACCTCATCTTTAATGACTGCAAGGCTCAGGGGAGCAGAAAACGTCCTGAATTTATTTCCTGCAGATGGTGTTGAGCATGTAAGTCTACCAGAGTGCAGAAGAAGCGGTCAGAATTTGGATGCGAGGGAGGACGCTGATGTGGGAGGTCCTCTGCATCTGGAGACTGGGTGCTCAAGCTCAGGGGCGCCACAAAGGGGGGCAAGGGAGGGCAATGGCCACCCTTAATAGAGGATAAGGTATAAGAAAGGATTACAAGATAGTGGTGAAACCATATACAGTACTGTATGTTGTATGGTTTGGAGACAATGGCGTTGACAAAAAGACGACACAAAAATGGAATGTTCTCCTTAGAGGTGACAAAGATGGATAAGAGTAGGAATGAAATCATCAGAGGTACAGCACAGGTTGAACAACTGGGAGATAAAATTACAGAGGCCAGACTGAGATGGTTTGGACATGTACAGAGGGACAGGATGGCAGACAGATGTTAGAAATGCAGCTGCTAGGAAAAAGACAAAGGAGATTTAAGGATGCAGTTAAACGACATGGAGGTAATTGGATTGAGGACAGAGGACAGGAGATGAAGAGGGAACAGCTGAGAGAAGAAGAAGGTCTAAAATCATCGTCCTCAACACTAGGATGTGACCTCAGGAGGTTAATTTCACTTATCTGTGGCAGCCATCTTGAGTGGAGTTGACTCCAAGTATTAATCAGTTGAAGACGTACATCCAATCATTTCTTTATCAGTTTTATTAAAATGTGCCCTGTGGTTTATGAGTTAGTTTGCAAACACTGTAGACAACACACACATGCACAAACTTGGGCAAAAATAGTATTGTCTTTCACCTTCAACTATATAAATAAATATAACATACTATATGGTAACTATGGCCAGTGAACACCAAGGTAATTCTGAAATGTAGTCAGTGACTGAATTAAAAAAAATACATTTTGTTCAATTATATGTAATAATAAAGAAGTCCATTCTGAATACTTTAATTGATTTTAAATTAAAAATTGTCAATAATAAGAAAACAAACAGTTCTCCTTCAAGGAATCTCATTTCATGCCATCGTTTTTTACTTTGATCATCTTATGTGTAGAAGTAACACATTTGTAGCTGCTTTAGTCTATTTTTTTAAATAACATTTGCTTCATATTTTAGTTTTAATGTGTCCAATTTGTAAAAATGCAAAGATGTATTTATCCTACTAGGAAACTCAAAGGTGTGAAAGAAATACTTGAATTAATGAAGAGCTTAAATTTATCCTCTACATTTGTAAAGTGGTGAATAATCTGTCACACAGGATGATCACTGCCATTACACAGCCTGAGCGCTGCTAACAAGCTGCATAATGCAGACCTGACAACCATCCCCATTTGGGCAAGGCTGTTCTGGAGCTCTATCCTGCGTCCTGCATAAGGAGAGGCGAGGCACCCAAATGTCCCAGATTTGACAAGAGCTGGCTGGGCTCACCTGTTCATGCCATTTCTGTGTGGTAGTAGGGTTACAGAGGGGCTGCTTCGTGGGCTTCCTGCAACAGCAGGAGTGAGCTTACCACAATAAGTCTATATACAAGTGCATTTTCTCAGCATTCTGAAACCATTGAAGCAGACATTTTGTTTTATGATAAAAGTACAGTACGATCAAAACAATAATAGTGTTCATTGTCCACCTTCCAAAAAATGTACGTTATATTCTGATTTTGTTTTTTTGTTTAATCCCAGGAATTTAGACAAATGCACTCTAAATAGTGGGAAAATGTGTAGTTTTGAATCGCTTTGTGTTGCAATGTGGTGTTTGGATGTCGACTCCAATTGCAGGCAGACTACGGAGACTCGGAGAATTACAATAAGACATAATTTATTAGCAGACTGATATGACTTAACTGTGTTGGATTTTTGACCCGGATTATTGAGCATGAACTTTGATCTGGTTTAAAATATTTGCCAAAAATTGACATTTTGTTGACATAAATATCAAATAATGTAATTGTTTTAATGTGTACAATTTATGTTCATATATGTAAGCATGTCTTTTTGATTGGTTAGGAGTTTGTGGAGTGCCCCTGCTGGCCAGGAGGCTCTAAGCAACTGCTATTTATTACAGCTAGTTTCTGGCGCTGCTATTTGTGTTTTAAAAAATCACAAATTTATATGTAAATGTTATCCAAGTATTGTCTTCCACCTTTTCCTGAGTCATCTTGCAGGAACAGACCTTTGCAGGAAATGCCTTGCCCCTGAGCACAGAACCCAGAATTCCATCTGTTACCTCCCAAGCCTGGAAACAAAGAAAACACTTTTATCCTTTTGCATTTCACCATAAAAAGCAAAAAATTGACAATGATATGTTTATAAAGTAGAGTTTACAAGAGCCACTATACAAAAAAATTACATTGAAGTTGTTATAGGAGAGGCACGGTGGCACAGTTGGTAGAGCTCTCTGCGAGACGGTCACTGGATCGATTCCCAGCCGCGGTCCTTTCTGGGTGGAGTTTGCATGTTCTCTCCGTGCATGCGTGGGTTTTCTCCAGGTACTCCGGTTTCCTCCCACACACCAAAAACATGCATGTTAGGCTGATTGGTAACTGTAAATTGTCCCAAGGTGTGAGAGAGAGAGTGAATGGTTGACTTGTTTGTCTCTATGTGTCCCTGAGATGGACTGAAAACCTGTCCATGGTGTGCATCTGACATGTAGACAAAGTAGAGTGAAATTACTTTTACTAAGGTAACCACCTGGGCAGGCCTTCCTTTGGTTCCAGGCATGCTTTTGCAAGTCAGATTTAAATTAGTGTTTACTACACTGCTTTAACGTCAAACTATCGTCAAAGTGTTACGTTTGTTTTCTATTGCTTGTTGCCGTACTTGAAGGTACTTGTTTAGTTTAGGTATAAATTAGATTAATTGAAGAAATAGATCATGTGTAGACTTCACAGATAATGATGAACGAGTTAACTTTAGTTTCCGTACACTTAAATGATTTAAGTTGGGTTTATGGAACGCAGATAATTATGATTGGTAACCTGAATAGTTAATCTGTTGTGATCAGCTTTTTTTTCTTCTTCAAGGTTATCAACCTATTCAACATCTTAATCCTGTTCAATATCTCAGTCCTGTTCAGCAATCTTTAACAACCTGCATCAATCTAATCAATAAAAATTTAAGGATGAATGATTGGAGTTGGTCAGCGTCCTCTGAACGTTGCTACATTTCAATATTAGGAATCAGCCTAGTTCAACCATGATTTCCCTGATGGATGGTTTGGGCACCTTCAGCTGCTAACCCATCTCTGATATCAAAGAAGTCGGTCTTGTCGGCTCTTATCATCCCACCGTCTTCAATTTTAACAGAGATCTGACTGTGCTACGTCTCTGTGCTGACCCCCTGCGTAGTCTCTTTACTTATCAACAGGTAACAATCTCTTTTTTCTACCAACAGTGTGAATTTGTCTGCCATACTTCACAGCAGGAATGAGAGGGTTGTTGCACAGATTCTCTGACAAAAACCCACAGAGACAAACTGCTCAAAGAACCAAATGGCAGGGAGATTAAATATTAAACCTTTGCTGAGGCTCGTGTTTTTTTTCTTATACAAAATGTAAAGAATTTAAGAAGTTTATCATCAAATTAAAGAAAGCACATTGCTTGTAGAAATACATAATGCCCGCTGCCTTTCATGCCCGAGTTTGACAAATATCATATTCATTCATTCAACCTTTATTTATACAGGTTAGTCTCACTGAGTCACATTTACAAGAGAAACATGTTTTAAACAAAGAACACAGATGAGGTACAGACAACAATAAACAGTCATATAAAGCATATAAAATGAAAAGTAAAAAAAAAAATCATATAAAAACTAAAAAACACTTATGTTATGAAGCCATAAAAATACTAAAAACAGGAACATGCCTGTGTTGGTTTTTGCAATGAGCTTAACAGTTGTTTAAAATCCCATAGAGAGGTCAATTATGACAACTTCATATATTTTTGCATGATGTTTCAGGAAACAGGAGCGGAGTAAGAGAAGGCCCTTTTGCCAAACTTGGTCCGCACTGGGGTAATTATGTCTTGAGAGTGCACGCTGTAGCTGCACCGATGAAGTGACATGTAGGAGGAGATGTATGAAGGCAACAGACCAAGAAGTGATTTAAAGATGAAAATGTACCAGTGAGAGAGTCTGCGTGAATTTGATGATCAGTTAACCAGTGAATACAGGGCGCAATGGCAGGAACGGTAGTTACAGCCATGAATCTTAGGGCACCGTGAAAGACAGTGTCCAACTTCTGCAGGGTGCTTGTAGGAGCGTTCATGTAAATGTCACCGTAGTCAATGGAGGGAAGGAAAGTAGCAGCTACAAGGTGTTTCCTAGCATTCAGAGTTAGACAGGATCTATTTAAAAAAAGAAACAGTTTTACTTTGAGTTTTTTTACCAAGTTTTCAACAAGGCTTAAAAGAGAGATGCGAATCAACCAAGATACTCAAGTATTTGTAAGAATCGACAAACTCCACAGAAGCACCATTCATAGATAGAAAGAAGGACTGCTGGTACCAACTTCATGTTTGAAAACAAAATTCCTTTTGGTTTCATCAGCATTTAGCACCAGTTTGAGATGGAACAAATCTGACTGGATGATGTCGAAAGCAGACTATAAGAGCTGGAAAACCTTAGCAACCATTTTAGCTCGATAATAAACAACCATCATCGGCATAGAAATGTAAGAAAGCATCAGGGATGATCTGACCTACATTACTTATGTAGATTGTAAAGAGGGTAGGTCCTAAGACTGAGCCTTGTGGTACACTAATGTTGACAGATAGCTGGAAGAAGTAACATTATGTACCATTGCCTCCAATCTGAGAGATAATTAAAGAACCAACCAATAGTGTGATCTAAGAAACCAATATCCGAGAGCTTATGACACAAGATGTCATGGTTCACAGTTTCAAAAGCTTTAAACAGGTCTAAATAAAGTGCAGCGCAATAATATTTAGCATCCAGTGCTTTAAAACAATCATTAATAACCTTCAACGAAGGAGTCATAGTACTGCGTTGTTACCTGAAACCAGACTGGTGGGAACTGGAAGATAAGATAATAAAATAATCCAAATACTTCTTAACTTGAGTATTTATAATTTTTTCTAAAACCTTAGCAGGAATATAGAGTTTAGAGATTAGTCAATAGTTGTTCAGTATAGTGGGGTCTCCTCCCTTCAATAAAGGTAGAACAAAAGCTGTTTTATAAGCATTTGGAACAGTATTTTCATATAATGTTTAGAGATGATTTGCAGCTATTGATCAAAGCTGTCCTGAAAGTTTCATCAAAATCTGTTCTGTGGTTTGTGAGATATTTTGCTAGAAGACACACAGAGACTCAGGCAAAAACATTATTGTCCACCTTCACCTTTCAGCGGTGGGAGATAATTAGGAAAAAAACAAAAAGACGTTTTATGAGTTTGATCTTTCATGGGATGTTAAGCCCCTCTGGGAGTGCAACAGATTATTTCTTCTTACTTGTCTTGTCAGCAGCAGAGCAGAACGTTGCTTCTCAAAATTTAGCACCTAGACAGCAAAGCCGAATGGCTCCACTAGAATGTCCCAGAGGTAAAACATGATATAAAACCCAGGTAAGCGTTAAAAAAAAGGTGAGTGAGTGGAGCGTGCAGGACATTGATCATTACAAGTAGGAAGCACCTGGTTGGTGCAGTAATTAACCTTGCTAAGTGGTTGGCTTGGAAATTGCAACATCCCAAAGTCTCTTTCACTCAAACCTCAAGAGGAGTCAGATATGATGCTGTCAAACTCGTTTATATCAATCAGATACCTTGGCTTCTTGCTCAGACTTATTAGAGCTGACGAGAACATAACTGTGGTCTGACCAGTGACAGAGCTAGGGAATGGAACAAGGAACAATGTCTATACAAGATATACAATACACTGTAGAGACATTTAAAATATCTAATACATTAAAGTGTAGCAAATAAATACAAAGATATTGGTTTGGACACACTTTTCATACACAAGGACATTAATTTCCTTAGTTTGTTCTCTTTGTGTTATTTGACCCTTTATTAGACACGTTATTATTTAATTCAATTCAATTCAGTTTATTGATACAGCACCAAATCACAACAGAAGTCATCTCAGGGCTCTGAACAGAAACATTCACATACATAAAAAATAAGTTAACATTATTTATCTAAGGCAGGGGTGCCCAACGTGGGGCCCGCGGACCACCATTGGCCCGCAAAGGCGTTTCATTTGGCCCACCAGGAGCTGTCCTCATTACTATATTAAAATCTCATAAGCCAAAGAACTGTATTTTTATTCCACCATTGGAATGAATCAATGCCACTGGTGTTGGTCCACTGTGTTTTCTGAGGTCCAAGGTCAACAAAGCCATCTACCAGGAAGTTTTAGAGAATTTCATGCTTCCTGCTGCTGACCAACTTTATGGAGATGCAGATTTTATTTTCCAACAGGACTTTGCATCTGCACACAGTGCCAAAGCTACCAGTACCTGGTTTAAGGACCATGGTATCCCTGTTCTTAACTGACCAGCAAACTCACCTGAACTTAACCCCATAGAAAATCTATGGAGTATTGTGAAGATGAAGATGTGATACACCAGACCCAACAATTCAGAAGAGCTGAAGCCACTATCAGAGCAACCTGGGGTCTCATAACACCTGAGCAGTGCCACAGACTGATCGGCTCCATGCCATGCCGCTTTGCTGCAGTAATCCAGGCAAAAGGAGCCCCAACTAAGTGCTGTACATGTTCATACTTTTCATGTTCATACTTTTCATGTTCATACTTTTCAGTTGGCCAACATTTCAAAATTTATTTATTTATTTTATGGTCTTAAGTTATATTCTAATTTTGTGAGATAGTGAATGTGGGGTTTTCATTAGTTGTCAGTTATAATCATCAACATTAAAAGAAAAAACATTTGAAATATATCAGTCTGTGTGTGTGTAGTGAATGAATATAACATACAAGTTTCACTTTTTGAATGGAATTACTGAAATAAATCAACTTTTTCCATGATATTCTAAATTTTATGACCAGCACCTGTAGATCCAAAAACATTTGGATTATTCACACACCTGAGTTAGTGGTGCAGATCAGGGGAATATAAAAATCCTCTAGATCAGCAAAAATCACTGCACTCAACATGCCACAAGAGGGAGCTACTGAGAGAGTAGTGTGGGTTTTATGGGATCTACGACACAAAAACCAGGCGTGTTGAGAATTACATGGAAGTCATGTCGTTGAGGGCGTGGTCCAGCTCCTCGCTGATGGCCTTGTACTTCAGTTTCTGGGCGTACAGCTCGTCTATTGTGTTGCAATTCATAATAAGTGGCAGAAAATGATTTGAAACAAATTAGAAAAAAAAATCAGTGTCAAGAGGGAAACAAACAGGGAGGGGGACAAATAAGAAAGCCAAGACAGAAACAAGAAGGGTGTGAGAGCAGCTGGTGGCATGGTGTCAGATTCCTGAGGAGTCACAGAAAACCTTCCTCACATGCTCCAGAGCTCTGCTGCTCGGGGACGGCACGGCCTTGAACAGTGACAAGCTGCACTGTGGTGAGAAATGTTGCCAACATGAATATCACCACGCATCGCCGCTTTGCTTCGTCCTCTCAGCAGACAACCGAGCCTGAGACCGTCTTACACGAGGCTGACCAATTGAACTTTACAGTCAGTGGTTTTTAAACCCCTTTCTATTAACACTAACCTGAGAAGTCAATTTCAGAGAAAAACTCTGCAATGATGTCTACTTATGGGCTAACAATGGAACCAAGCTATGCCAGAAACAAGAGTAAAAGATTCATACCTTCCAGGTCATCAATGGTCTTTTCAAGCTTGGCGACTGATCTCTCAGCGAACTCAGCACGAGTCTCAGCCTGAAAGGAGGAGCAGTCGCCCATTAGCAATGCCATTAGGTGGTTTCCATTACAAACCACAGCCCATACAGGCAGGAAAAAAAGCTTGAATAAAACTATATTGTCAGCGTATTTAAAAGTACAGATGTAGACAATACGTATATCAGTTCTGAAAGAGCCTCGTGAAATTCACATTAAATACAGAACAGATAACTCGTCTGTGTTCCTTTAGCTCACCCACCTCCTTCAGCTTGTCTGTCAGAACCTTGATCTCCTCCTCATACTTGTCCTCCTTCTGTGAGTACTGTTGTCTCACAAAAAAATAGAGTTAGTCAAATATGTAACGCAGTGAGCTATTTTTTTTTTTTTTTTTATATAAACTTACGACTTTATATTCTTAATTTTAAACTTTACCTTTTCTGCCTGAGCCTCCAGAGACTTCAGGTTGTTCTGCACCGTTTTGAGCTCCTCCTCCAGCTCAGAGCATTTGCTGTAGAGTTGCAGTTTGGTTGAATAAGCAACGCACAACTAAAATTTTCAGATTTTCAACCCAAACTCGTGATGGGAGAGGGTTCCTACCTCTCAGACAGCTCGGCACGCTCCTCTGTTCGTTCCAGGTCGCTCTCGATGATCACGAGCTTCCGGGCCACCTGAAGTCACAGAATGTAGTCTCTCTGGTCAAATGGGCAAAGAGCTGGATCCTTTCCTGCATCCATTATTAAAGCTGATAAAAAACAGTCAGTGATGGCAGACGGCTGGGATACTTGCCTCCTCGTATTTGCGGTCAGCCTCCTCAGCAATGTGCTTAGCCTCCTTCAGCTGGATCTCCTGCAGCTCCATCTTCTCCTCATCCTTCATCGCTCTGTTCTCAATGACCTTCATACCTCTGAAGGGAAGAAAACAGATAGGCAGGTAAGTTCACGCAGTTTCCTTATTTTTCAAATGAGAATATCCCAGTAGCCGACAGGAGTTTAGATATAGAGCATGTTGCACAAAACACACATTCTATTGTGTCCGTGTGAGTGTATACATATCAGTGAATGTCAAATTCTAGAGGGATTACATAGACTTAAAAACAATAATCCAGTAAATCATGAATATTTGTCCACTCGTAGGTTCATCCCTGTCCCATGGATGAACAAACTCAAACACAGTGCAGACAATTTGACTGTCAATCATAGTCCATCCATCCATTATCGTTACCCGCTTCTTCCTTTTCAGGTCACGGGATCACTGGTGTCCATATCCAGCAGTCATCATGTGAGAGATGGGGGGCACACTGGGCAGGTCTCCAGTCCATCCCAGGGACACAGAGACAAACAACCATTCATTCTCTCACTCACACCTAGAGACAATTTAGAGCTACCAATCAGTCTAACATTTATGCTTTTGATCTGTGGGAGGAAACTGGAGTACCTGGAGAAAACCCACGCATGCACAGAGAGAACATGCAAACTCCACCCTGAAAGGCCCCAGCTGGGATTTAGTCCAACAACCTTCTCGCTGAGGCAACAGCTCTACCAACTGAGCCACCGTGCCACCAATCATGATCCAAATTTGAGGTTTAGTTTTCATCAAATCCTTGTCTTGATTTTCTGCATCCTCACTTGTTAGTAGCTTAAATATACAGTATACTGTATATAAAAAAAAAAAAGAATTTGAGCGCTTCCTGTTTTTAGTATTTTACATAGTTTTATAATGTAGCGGTTTTCGTTTTTTTTTTTTTATATGATTTCTTCCATTTACTTTTCATTTTATATGTTTTTTTTTTAATGATTGTGTACCGTTGTCATCATTCTTTGTTTAAAACGGGTCTCTTGTAAACGAGTCCTCGAGCCTCAATAAAACTAACCTGTATAAATAAAGGGTGAATTGAAAAATAAAGGCCACTGGGCTGCAACTGCTGGCAATTACAAATGTTATTTGCAACAGAATTTCCAAAATGTTGCAAAACATTTGTGAGGATTCTAAATTCACTTGTGTATGTGAGAGCCTCGCTCTCATGTAGCTGAAATTTTGAACATTCAAAAATTGACATGACAAATTTACTCTTGGAATAGTAACCCCTCTCAAACCTCAGTTTTTCATATTTTTAGAGTTGCTTTTTTTTTTTTTTGTCTACACGTAAGCATCCTAACATTAAGTTTTGCAGAGTTTGTGCAAGAGAGTCAGATTTTCTTGCTGATTTGTGTCTCCAGCTAGTCCAGCAGTTGCAGTCAGTCCAGAGTAATGCAGCCTCAAATGCAGCTTTGTGTGGAGGTGCAATACAACTACAAGCCACTGGATGCAGCACTGAAAAACAATACAGCACTACAAGCATGTTTCCTATTTAAATCTCTGCTATTTAGTCATTTCTAAAGTATTGAAAAAAAGAAAGTGGAAAAACTCAACTTGACCACTGAATCTACAAAGCTCATTTTATTTGCTTTAAAGACAAATAGTGTTTCAATATTTAAATGTGTCAGAACTGAAGAACACTAAAACATAAAAGTAAACTGATGCAGGCTATTTTATGGATGATACAGATATTTTTAAAGTTATGAACGCTGACTTTCAATGTAGCTGGTGCACATCTCCAGCAGTTATTGTGCGAGAGGTAGGATATCCTGTATCATTCGCATCAGTCACAGGGCTGCAGGCAGATATAAATCACCAATTTCTTTATTTTCCGTTAAGGCCACTATGTATTTTTTCACCCATCCATTTACTTTAAATGAACAACACAGAGAAACAGGAGTTCGTGTTAAGTGCCTCACAGCAAAAAGGTTGTAGCTTTGCAACCAGGCTGCACCTTTTTTAATGTACCGGTAGTTTGCATGCATAGATTTTCTCCAGGTACTCCAGTGTTCTCTTTTAGACCAAAAACATGCACGTTAGGTTAACTGACGACTCTTAATTGTCACTATGTGTGAGAAGGGGCCCAACGAATGCTGGAAGTAGACGCTATTCCCCCACCTTTTTCCATTCAACACCAGTAGGATGGACTGCAGCAGCACTTTCCTACTTGATAAGTAGTTATGTGAAAAGTACAGCCAACAGACAATAACGGTGTCAAAACTCAACTTGTTAAAGTCAGCCAAAACAAACTTTTGATTCCACGTATATCCAAACACTGGTGTTCGTTTTTAACCTTTATTCAACCAGGAAATTACCTTTAAGAACCCGCATCTTTTTCATGGGAGGTCTGGGCCTGAAAGCAGCCTTAACGTGCACGCTTTTGAACATTTCCTGCACGTGTTTGTGTGGAGACGGTCGAACAGGTGACAGATCCACCCACCTCTCGCTCTCATCAGCAGCCTTCTCAGCCTCCTCCAACTTGGACAGAGCTGTGGCCAGACGCTCCTGAGCCCGGTCCAGCTCCTCCTCAACCAGCTGGATCCGTCTGTTCAGGGAGGCTACGTCACCCTCAGCCTGCAGAGCACATCACCACCATGACACAGTCACATCAAGCTTATTTGGATAGTGCAGAGCTGCTGAGTGGAAAAAAGTTCAAAGAAAAGCTACTTGCTCAGAAAGGGATGCAGGATTCATCATTAAAGTCTTTAAGATCATTTAGCACAAATTATAATGTGGCACAGCTGTAAAGCCCCTCTCCTCCTCTCTTCTGCATCCCATTAATTATTTCATCCATTAAATAAATTAGCAAGAAAATGCGGCTTAGGAGGAGGATAAAGTCACCTCCTGATAATCAAGCTAGCCGGTAGGGTTAGCTGTAACAGTTGGCCTGCTTGTTCGATCAGGGTGGTGTCTCTTCAGCACCCCCATCCTCCTCCTGCTCTCACATTTCCAATTCATCTGTGTCCAGACACACGCAAAAACAAAGAGAAACGGGCCTAGCAGCCACGCTTATATTTGACCAGATTTGCAGCTAATGCCTCCCGCAGCCAACAGACTAATTGCCTTAAATCACGAGCAGCTTACTGCTTCCCTCGCACTCCTCTCCTGGTTCAGTTCCCGCTGTAATAACGTCGCGCGCTCCTCCGCCTCGTCGGCCTGTCCCTGCAGCGACTTGATTTTCTTCTTCACGGCTTCCAGAGAGCTCCCACCGGCCATGTTTCCCCTCTTTTTTTTATTTTTTAATTTATTTTTCAACTAGCGTTTGGTCTCGTCTCAGCTCTGTGCAGGCTACCTCAGCCGAGACAGACTCGTGGGGATGCGGCTCCTTTGATCCCTGCCCCCACCGCCTTTAATGAGCCGCTGATGAGGATTGGGCCGTGCCACCCAGACCGGAAGTAGCAACATTCAATCTGAAACCACGAAATGTTTCGCTTTAACCCGAACATGTGATGTATGGTTTTCTTAAATGTTTTTATTAATACCTTCATGTCATTTTTTTATGCGTTCTGCGCTCTCTAGAAGAATTTAATGCTGGATCAATTCCACTCGCATCCCCGCCTGGTTAATTGAGCCAGTCCTATCAAGATCAGAGCTTAGACATCACAACCGTAGAAGAAGAGCTACACAGTTATTTTAGTCTTAATTACTATTATTTTTTTAACTCATAATATTAGTAGAACTGCTATAAATACTTTTGTTTACCAACCAAAACTATTTTATAAAGTTTCACACTCTTTCCACAATTGATTACAAACCTACAAATTATGTTTCTCCACTTTTGAATAATTCATTCAACATTTATTTACACAGGTCAGTCTCCTCAAATGGTGCCCCTACTGAGTTTGTTGATTCCTATAAATATTGGGTATCTTGGTCCACTGCGTCTCTCTTTTAAGCTCCACCCGGAACCCAGTAAAGAAACCGAAAGTTAAACTGGGTTTCTTTTTCAGAAACAGATCCTGTTTAAGACAAAGAAAGTTCATACTCAGTAATCCAGGTGTCGAATCTGATAACTCTCAATCAGGTCATCTGGACAGTTTCT
>JARVGS010000001.1:14235915-14253621 GCA_031762315.1 Hypsolebias antenori | reverse complement strand
TGCTTGGTAAAAATACAGTACTGTATGTATGAGGTGCTTGGATGTATGAGGTGCATGTATAAGGTGCCGTTTGGATGCATTTTCTGACTTAAGTCGATTTTCAAGTTACGAACGGGCGTAGGAACGGAACTTGTTCGTAAGTCAGGGACTACCTGTATACTGTATCGCCAGACTAAAGTATTACATTACCCAGAATGCAAAGTTGCTTTCTGCTTGAGGGAAAGTTTTGATCTGATCCGAAAAAGTTTGATCCTTAACAGTATTCCTAGTGACTTCGGCACTCAGTGGATGCAGAGAGCCGATCAGAACCGGACCAAGGCTGGGTAGGTCTGCCGAAATGGAACTGAGCCGGACTGGAACCGAGCTGCAGAGCTGGTGAGTAAAAATGCATTACTACTCACTCAAGTTGAAATTTTAAATTGAGTGAGTAAACATTATCAAGTTATCTTGATTAATAAACTCTTGCTAAATAAACTTGTGCTTTAGTTTATTTAAATTTATTAGTTGACTGAACCGTTTTGGTTTGTTGTTTCAACTCCCCTATGTCATTTCTACTTCACAGATTTTCACTTATTGCAGCGGATCTGGAACAGAACCACTGCGATATTTGTTTACTTAGGTTAGCTTAAATGTTAGTTAATCACAGAACTTATACAGGTCAGATAACACTTCCTTCTGTTTGATTTTATAGTTTGCAATGAATACCGTTGTTAGATTCAGCCAAGAGTTGCTATATTAGGAGACAAATGGTGGATTTTTATAACTTTCAGACCTAAAACTTGGTCTGTGTGAAAATTTACAAAAACATGTGACATGCTTCTGCGAGTAAAACCTTGAAAACCACATTACCAAACATCCATGCACTCGCTTTAATAAGGACCACCCCAGGAAATAAAGACTGAGTTTTATGTCTCATAGAGAAGTGATTCATTAGAGTAAAAGAAAAAAAAAGTTAATATCTAATTAATGTCACCTCAAATTAGAGCCTGCGTCAAAGTTTGAGCAGCAGAAACATCAGAGGAAATCAGACTTTCTTGCTACAAAGAAAGACCACCAAGACTAGGTGAATTTGTTTACTCGTTAACTGAATGGAACCAAGTGAAAAGCTACACTTTAGTTCCTGTTTCTGAATCCAGCTGTTGTGCCTTTCTGGGATGCAGCAAAGCTGAACTGAGGATGGTTTATCTATGAAGCATGGAAGAGGGAGTACGATGGCGTGGGACTTGCAGGCAACACTGATGAAGACCTAGACACTACTGATGCCACCATTTAACGAAATAACACTACATTCATCTGTAATATTTGATCTGTGTTTAGTGGCTGTAAATTGTATTTTACATTTTTATTTTACATTTTTTTGAAAACTACATTTAATGTAGTTTTAAATGAACCAATCAATTTAAATATGTCAATAAATAGATTTAAAGTCAGTACCGCTCTTCAAATTGTTAATACAGTGTATCATGAAACCAATGAAATGCCTTGATGTATGGATGTTTGTATGTTTGACTGTTAAATAGCATGAAGTAACACTGACAGAATAACTTAAAGGGAAACCAGTTTCTCTAAAATCTACCATAAAGAGGCAGTAAGACACCATATTCAAAAAGAGTGCCCAGTAACAGAGGTTCAGGACTAAACCCAGTCATCCACTCACCTGTTTTCCATGCAAAGTGCGTCCACGTCAATGATGCGTGACTCATGGTTCCCTAAAATGTGATTAAGTTCAACGTTTAGTCGGTCGGCCTTCTCCCTGAACACACTGCGTTCTGCCTTCACGTCCTGCAGCTCGTCTGTCAGGGCTTTTATGGTGTGCTCCATCTCCTCCATCTACAGACAACGGGCATCGAGGTGAAATGATTGTTGGAGAAGAATATACTTACAAAAAAAGGAGCCACACACAAAGACATGCGAAGATTTTTTCCAACCCAATTTATTAGCAAGGGCACGAAACAGGCTTTTACAGATGTTCAGAGTTAGATGCCTCGTCATGAGAATCTGCACTGGACAGTGTGCAGGAAGAAGGGCTGGACAATTTTGGAAAATATTCTAATTGCGATTTTTTTTCCCCCTCAGTATTGCAATTTAATATGCTATTATTTTTCAATGTCTTCTTCTCATGTATTTTTCAACGAACACAAACAATCGGTTTCAGTTGCAAAAAAACTCCACTGTTTTCAGCTCTGCTGCAACTCTTTCTACATTTTTTGTGTAGCTCCATAGCAACTTGGCTAAAATGTGTGCACAAGGACATTTTGTACCGCTTATCCATTGTTTTCATAAGCCATAAACCCAGGCTGGTCTATATTAATGGGCATCATGTCTTTTGCTATGAACTACGTTATTGCTAGAGTTATTTCCGTGTACCATTTTGAATTATGTTCATACGAATACTATCTTCGAACAGTTCGGTCAGTAATCCCTGTCGGCTGGTACTTTGCTTACTTTAAGTTAATTCTGATAAGAATTGTTTTCTTCTTCTGCTTCCTTTCATTTTATGTTTTTGTTTACATATTTTTTCTCTTTTGAATATTGTATTGTTTTAATTACGAAATGAATAAAGTTTAATAAAAAAAAAATAAAAAAAGTTGAACCCTGGTCGCTGACATTCTAGCCATGCAACTACCGTAAATGGCTTTGTGGTGTTTTTTTAAGTGTTGATAAAGATTTGTGGTGTTACCTCGAGAGGTATCAACAGCAGCAAGGCAGGTTCTGCACAATACATGTCGTTGAGCAGTGTCTTCTTTTTTATAGCCAAAATAATTCTAAACAACAGACGTGCTGCCTCTCTTTGGTACCAAACTTTCAGATGTATCAGCTTCGGTCGAGCCCGACGCCAATGTGCAACAGGTTAAAGCGCAGTGTTGACATCTCCCGCTCCCTGCTCTGCTCCGCTCACTCGCAAGTCACATAACCAGATCACGTGACCAGTCAAATTGCAGCGTTTGGGATTTGAAAATCTAATTTTATCATATTGCAATATTATTGCAAATGTAATTAATTGTTCAGCCCTAGCAGGAAGTGTTTTTTTTTTAATACACACTTATCAGCACGATGACCGGAGGTGATGCTGGAGTAGCAGTTGCACATGCAGTTTCAAAGGAGGTCCTCATTCAGCTCTCTCTGTTAACTCAAACACACGGTTTGTGGGCAGTTAACATTAGTAGTGACAAACATCCTTGACCTTTACCAAAATTCCCCTGACAATAATTTTAAGAGAAAATTCTGATCTTGTAACAGAGATATTTAAAGCTTTGATCGTTAAAGCAGAGTTTACTGACACCGGTAAAACAGTGCATATTATTTTGCTTCATATCAGCAAATATCTATTAATAATCCTCTAAATGTCTATTCTACGTGTATTTTTCTTTTGTTTGTTTGTACACAACCACAGTTTTACAAGCTATAAATAACATTGAAACCAATACATCTTTTCCATTTTCTTTTAAAGTATTATTTTTTCAGCCAAAACTACTGTAATTTCAGGACTACTGAGTGCACCTGAATACAAGCCTCGCCTGCTAAATTTAAAAAGAAAATTAAAATTTTACATAAATAGGCCGCACTTGTCTATAAGCTGCAGGTGCTCACATTATAAAATGATATTTAGACAAAGTTTTTTTTTAATTTTCTTTCATTTTTACTTTTAATTAAATACGTACTAGTAACACGCACAGATACAATAAATGTTTTTTTTTTCTGAACAGTGCCTGTAAACACAGCTGATAAAAAAATACAGTCGTCTACCAGGAAGTCATTGATTGCTACCCCCCCACCCCACAAATGTGTATTGGGCAGCTATGTGAGCACCTGGGTGTGAAGAAGCTAAATGTTTTGGTGGCATGAAACTCATTAGCCCATCAAAAAAAAATCCATAAATTAGCCGCAGCATTGTATAAGCCACGGTGTTCAAAGCGTGTGAAAAAAGTAGAGGCTTATAGTCTGGAAATTACGGTAATATTTTTCCTAATCCTGCTAATAAATATTTTGCTAACAAAATTTATTTTCATCCTGCTATTTAGGTTCCAGTCAAAAAGCCAGCAACAGTATTTTAACACGATTTACCCAGTAAAGAACTGGTGACTGTGCACATCATGTTCATCACTACAAATAACACTAGAGCCAGGCTACTGTATCTCAGTGGTTAAGTGCTGCAGCCTTGTAATTCTGGGGCTGCTGGTTTGAGCCCAGTTGTCTCAGGAAGGGCATCCGGTAGAAAACAATGGCCAAATCATTCATGTGAGTTCACTCACTGTGGCAACCCCTGCAGAAGGAAATCAGCTGAAAGAAACTTACTATGAAGAAATAAAGTTCAGTCAGGTCATCTGGATAGTTTTTTTTTTCCTTTTTTTAGACGTTTAGTCTTTCATCCAAAGGAGCCACAAACAAACTGAGTTTCATAAGCAGCACACTCTCATAGTGGGGGAAAAAAAACAGTTGCTGGTGATAACATGGTTTCTGGGGCCCTCCCTCTCCCCCGTCGACTCCTCTGAGGCAGCCATGCCACAGGGGATCAAAACATCAAAGTTCATGCTCAATAATAAAGTAAAAAATAATAAATAAAAAAATCCAACAAAGTTCAGTCTGGTCATCTGGATGGTTTCTTTCTTTGCTGGTGAAGATCCCTCAGTTTCTTTCTTTGTTTTTCCTGAGACATTTCATCCTTCATCCAAAGGACTTCATCAGTCCAAGGAGCCACAAACCAAACAAGTGACACACTCCCATAGTGGGGAAAAAGAAAAAAAAAAACAAAAACATCTTTCCAATTTTCAACTGTTTTTTCCCCCCACTATGGGAGTGTGCCACTTGTGGGACTCAGTTGTCTGTGGCTCCTCGGACTGATGAAGTCGTTTGGATGAAGGACGAAACGTCTCGGCAAAAAACAAAAACGAAACTGTCCAGATGACCAGACTGAACATTGTTGGATTTTTTTTTTTTTTTTTTTTTAACCTGGAATATTGAGCATGAACTTTGATGTTACTATGAATTGAGGTACTTATTCCAAGAGCAGAGGAACTTAACTTAATCCTGTTTGTTCAGGTTCAAAGTTTTCATAGAGGGTTCATTTTGGGGTTCAACAAAGTGTTTTAGTTCTTTAATATAAGACAATGACAAACATAGAACATTATTTTGCCTTCGACTCACTCAGTGTCACACTGAAAATAAACCTCAAGCTGAAATTAATTTTTAACCATAAGTGTCTGTAGCTGCACTCGGCGCAATTTAAATGTTAGATGCAGCATCTCTAAAGACACTATGAATCAAACAGGGTTAATAATTAATGAGGAAATTACAGTAAATGTCTGTAAACAGTCTTAAAGTGTTTTAAGTTAAGGAAAAACGTTAACCTGTCGCCCTGCTCTCTCCAGCTGGGAAACAAGATCCTCACGCTCATGGGCGGGGAAGTGGCGTACCCCCACCTCTTCATCCCCCAGCCTCTGCCGAGTAATGGTCATCCTCAGCAGCTGTGGAAAAGTTGAAGCCACACACTTCTTTTAGTATCCCGTACGGTGAATGTTTAAACTGTGTGTATCTGCCGCACCTTGTTATCTCCCTGAGCCTCGGCCAGCCTCTGAGCGAGGTCCTTCACCTCCTCTGTGAGTCGTTTCATTCGTTCCCTGGAGTCCCTGAGCAGCTGACCCAGGTTCACCTGAAGAGAAGGCAGACGAACAACAAAATGCTCAATCTTCCCCAGTGCACATGTTCAGTTAGGACCCCACTTCTTGATTTATCAGATCAAGCTACAGGAATATAGCATGACGTGTTTTAAGGGCAACAAAATCAGATGCAATGGCATAAAAATTTAACATTTTCTATACGAACATCAATAAATAAGAAGTTTCCTTTTTATGTTATTCAGCAGCTAACTATGTAATTATTACAATGTCCTTGAATGCAACACATACTTTTATGCCATCCTGATAAGTCAAGCCCTTTATGATGTTCAGCATATGTTCATTAATTTTGTGATATAACCCCAGTATAAACATTCAGGAAAAGAAGTCTACCGTACATCTACCAGTCCTTAAACTAAAAGTATGGTATTAAAAAAAACTATACGACTTACTTGATTGCGTTTTTCTGGTGGCAAAGAGGGGTCACCATCCTAGAACATAAATACAGTATATAAATGTATTATCAAGGTAATACTTGTAAACATAATTTTATGCATTACTAATACCAAGAGTTTGAAAACAAAGAGACGGGACTGTTATTCTGTTTGACTTCCCCTCAGGGAAACTTGTTCTATTTTAGCCCTTTCATGCATGAATTATGATGACTTCATCCAGGATTTTTTCTAAAGTGTTTTGATTTTAGTGTTGCTGTGCTTGACTGGCCAGCAAACTCATCTGACCTGAACCCCATAAAGAAGCTACGGGTTTATTTTCAGGAGGAAGGTGAGAGACACCAGACCCAACAATGCAGATGACCTGAAGACCGCTATCAAGCAGCTTGGGCTCAGCAGTGCCATGGGCTCATCACCTCCATACCACGCCTCAATGATGCAGTAATTCGTGAAAAACGAAGCCCAGTCAAGTTTTGAGTGCATAAAAATTAACATAATTTTCAGAGGCCTGACATTTGTGTTTAAAGTATTTTGTTTTTCATTGCTCTTGTGTAATATTCTAATTTTCTGAGACACTGAGTTTTGGTTTTTCATTATTTATAAGACAATCAATCAATCAATAAATTTACAAGAAAGAAAGGCTTGAAATATTTCACCCTATGTGTGGATCTTTGTAAAACCTTTGTAACTTATAAGTTTCAATTTCTGGAGTGTTTGACAAAAGAAATAAAACTTTTTTCACAATATTTAAAATTTTTTGAGCTGTACCTGTATGTGTGTTATCATTCTGTTACATTCTGCGAAAAAAATATTATAACCAACATAGAAACTAAAAAAAAATGGTGACCAAACACTCAGCCTTGAGGAAAACCCTATTTAATCTCTTCTTGCTGCGACTCTCCATTATTAAACTGCAAAATGTTTTCTGTTGGTTAACCTTTAAGAAAATGAAACCGTTTTTTTTTTTCCCTCTCAAAAATGGAGGAGGTTTGAGTCACTCACTATGAGTTCTCTGTACTTCTTCTTGAGTCCCTGGTGGCGTTCTCTCAGCTGGTTGGCCATCAGCTTGTACTGGTCTCTCTCCTGCTGACAGGTATCCAGCTCTTTAGACAGGATGAGAAGTGCCTCCTTCTTACTCTCCAGCTTACGCTTGCACACGAGGAACTACACCAGACAGGGCGACACAGCACGGAAGTTACAAAATTGTCATGAACAGAGATGTCTGAAAGTCTTAATATTAAGAAGTGTGTAGTTAACTGTGCGGTATTAACAGTGATGATTATACTGTCACCAGTACCAAGGTTGTTGTATGTTTTTGAAATTAAACTTATGACTCATTTGAAGAAAGTGTGTAAAACTAATCCCAACTGCTTTTATCTTATTATTTCATGTTTGCCTGTCAAGTTTGCCAAGTTACATTTGCTAGCGATCTGTCGCACCTAGTCTTTTGTATAAATATTTGGCGCCAACTTCGGTGGGAGAAATAATTGTTCCCCTTCTGATTTTGTAGTCGTTTACCTACAAAGAACAAAACAGTCGGTTTTAAGGTAGTTCCATGGGAATATAGAGAAACAGAACATAAAGCAAAAATTAAAAGGAGCACATTACATAAAAATTACAAATTGATTTGCAAAACATTGAAGTTAAAAAATATTTAAACCCTGTAATCCAGACAGATTTCTAGTTCCCGCAGGTTTTGTGCTCATATGATACACAGATAACTAACTACTCAATCCTGATGTCAGGTTATACGTAAAAAGCACATCTGTCCATAAATTAATTTTTCTTCCATTCCAACCTCTCCACCACAAGCAGGACCAAAAAGATGGGGTTCTGGGTTAGGGTTTTGGGTTTGGATCTGTTTATTGCATTTATGATTCAATGCAACAAAATAAACAAATTTAAAAGGTCCATTGTAAAACTTGGTTCATTTACATAATACAGTAAATGTAATTGCTGGACGTCCGGCCCCTGAGCTGCTGGCTTTCAGGAACTGTGGCCCCCTGAGCAGTTTAGTTGAATAGCCCTGCCCTAAGAGTATGACATATTCTTTGTAAACTTACTCTTGAGACAATGTATTTGTTGGCTTAAATATGTAAAAAATAATAATAATAATAAAAAAAAAACACCATATACAGTACGTGCTTTTTGGAGCATTAACAGTTCAGTCTAGTTCTGGAAACGTCAGGAAAATATTTTTGACGTTTCTTAATCGGAAAGCTTTTGATGTAATTTTCCAAGCCGTTTCATTTAGACTTAAGTTTCATTTAGGTTTACAACAACTTTTTTAAAAAGTTGTTTTGTTTTCAACTAAGAATATTGAGGGCCGGATAAAGATTGTCCATGGACCACTTTTGGCCCCCGGACTATGTTGCCCACCTCTGTTTGTAGATGGTCTTTCCATTCCAGCCTTGTACGGTCCATTATTTAGTCCCTGACAACCTTTGACAGCTCTGATGTTGTCCATGATAGTCAATCGTCGTTTTGATAACAGACGTGCAGCTGAGGAGGGTCTAAAAGTCACCTTTCACTTTCAGACATACACGTAAGGACCACTTGTAAAAAAAATAAAAAAAATCAGACTGTTTATAAGTGGGCTAATAAATTATTCCTAAAAATTAAATTAAAGGTTGTATATGTTCTATTGCTAACTTTAGCATCCAACATTATGGTAACTCAGAAATACAGGCGTAGTATTTTCCTATGTCCTCACAGGTTCTTCAGAAAGCTTATACCGTACTGTACAGTATTTCAATAACCAGGTGGGCCCACAGGTCGGCAAAACATCCTTTACCTACCTGTGAGGTGTTACTGGCTTTTAAGCATAACAGTAAAACGCAAGAAGCAGAGATATTGATCAAAGCAGCTAATTTGACATCAGTCCGTTTGAAGACGCCGACGCTGCTGGTTCCATATGGAGCCAGAACACCGGGAGCATCTATAAAACCTGTCCGTGCCTCCAGTGGCGGTTTACGGTCTCCGTCTCCTCGCTTACCTCGCTCACTAGTCCCTGCCAGTCGCTCTCACGCCTCTTGGAAGACTGCATTATTAAAAAAAAACATTAACGGAACCGTCCGGACACAGGTTGAACCGAGCTGCCTCGCCTCCGGCGTTTGTTTATCATGCAACGTCACTTAATTGTTTGGCTCAACTAACAAAATAAAACTACTTCTGGTATTACGAACGCAATAATAAAACAACTTCCGGTAACACAATTTGACAAAATGACATTTGATAGCAGCTTTCCCGCTAACTACAGCAATAATTATATCTGTACTGTATATTAAACTCGGTAGCATAAATATAACCTTTACTAAGCACTCAAGCGCGAGCGAAAGACAAAACGGAAGTGGGTGATTTCAAAATAAAAGTCTGCGTCTAGGAAAATAAGGTAACAAAAAAAAATAATAAAAACAGAAGTAATAGTGCATCTTTATAAAAAAAGTTCTTATGTATTCATTTTCAAACAACTAAATACTACAGGCTTATATTTACAGAAAACTAAGAACAGAACGTAATAAACTAAAGGTGATTTATTAGAATGTTTATGATGAAATAAATGTTACAGAAAATATTTATTTTATTTATTTATTTCGAACAGACAGTAAAAAGTAAAAACAAAGAAAGAGGAAAAATAATAACAGTCATGCCAATTGACATGCAATTTTACACAATTTCTTTGAAACAAAGCAGGTAGAAGATAACAATCTTATGATTTCCTGCCCCTGTCATACACATCAATAATATACAATAATTTTAGTCTCCTCACACCAAAAAACCCTTATAATACTCCCACATTAAATGATGCTTAAACCTCACATTCTCATTGTTGAATGTACAATTCTTTACACATTATTAATATCAGCAATATCATTTTTGGTCTTTGAACCTCCCATCTTATAGGCTACAACATGTTTTTCAATAAGCTCATTTTTATAGTTTTTTTAAACTGGCTTATACTGTATTTGTACTTCATTCCATAGATCTATTCCACACACTGATATACAAAAACTCTTTTTGGTTGTTCTGATACATTGTTTTTTTTTTTTTTTTCCTTCTCTTCTTAAATTATAACCCCCCTCTCTGTCACAACACATTTTTTGAATATTGTGTGGAAGTTGACAATTTCTTACTTTGAACATAAATTGCATAGTTTTGAATTTTACAAGGTCCCAGAATTTCAGTACATTTGATTAAAAAAATGGATTAGTATGTTCCCAACGTCCCACTTTATGTAATAGTCTGATTGCCTTTTTTGTATTGTGTACAGCAACTGTAAGTTTGTTTTGTATGCATTACCCCAAATTTCCACACAATAACTCATATATGGTACAATGAGAGTATTATATAAAATAAACAGAGATTTGTAGTCCAGAACAAACCCAACTCTCCTCAAAACAGAAACACTTTTAACAAGTTTATATTTTACTTTGCAGATCTGCGGTTTCCAGCTAAATTTATCATCCAATATAACACCTAAACATTTGATTATAGCATTGACAAGAAAAAAAAACATGTGGTTCAGTATTTTTCCTTGATACTGTTTACAGATTTGCTTTTAATTTCACAACAATAAAAAAAAAATCAAGTTTACATGAGTTTGCTATGACGTTTAACTAGCATTTTTGCTTGACTTACAACTTAATACTCCAAAACGTGTTTGATTTTTGAACAATATTCAAGTGCTTTTCTCGCTTAAAACGTATGCTCAGAGCTCATCTCATAAGCTGGCAACATTTTTGGCAAATAGAAAGCGTCTGAACACATCCTTTCTAACCATTTATCAGAAATGCTTTGACAGGCATAGTAGGGTGAAAACATGGCAAAATGCACCTCAAGAAACTAAAAGTCTGGAAAAAAAAAGACACTTAAGATAAATCCAAACATGATTTCATTCATTTAGTTTGTACATTGTTTATGAAAATATTGTAGATTGCTAAAAAAAAATCCAAACAAAAACATTTTAAATCCTACAATAGTAGCATGGTAAATGTATAACTACTCTATACATATTATTCAAAATGCACCAACAACAGTAAAAACAAAAAAGTAAATGTTCTCTGTGTAATGTCATTTCAACCTATTTTTGCTAAATTGCCTTAGTTGGTAAGAAAAAAAAAGTAAAACATCATAATTTTTTGTAATGAGGATGAGCAAGCAAAATATAATATAAAAATAAAGTGTATAAACTGTGCACCCTGCACCCTTTGTGTGCACAGACTCAAGAAAGATGAGTTTGTCCTATTTCCGCCCATGGTCATAGAATGATCTGCAGTTAAAGTTGAGGTTTGAGTCTTTTATTCCTTTATCTAATTTTAAACAAAAACTGTCAAAGAGGTTGTAGTCATATCTCGCACCTGTAACGTTTAAGTATCTTAAATTACGATATTGTTTAAACTTGCATTGAATTTTATCTCTTAATATTGGATGTTTTGTTATACAAATTGTAAATATTTTAATACTACTGTTACTGTTATTAAGAGTGTTGTATCTGTAACGGCTTGTTTGCACGTTGCATATTGCCCAGGACATCCTGGTAAAAGAGATTAATAATCTCAATGTATTTATTTCCTGGTAAAATAAAAGTTTAAATAAAAAAATAAAGAAATAAAGGGATTAAAATGGTAAGCCTTTTAGCCTTTTTAGATAGTAGCTGTGAACAAACTAATCTGCACAAAGTGGAGACGGACTTGACTTGGAGGTACTGGTTTGAGTCTCTTGAACTGGAACGCCCAGATGCTTCTCAGTGTTTGTTGATGGGATCACAAAGATGCTGCGGGAGTCTTCGCTCTGAAACATTTCGTTCAAGGGTGTCTCTTGATTCCACCCTCTGCTCTTGGCAAAGATGTAGACACATCCAAAAAGATCAGGAAACCACTGAAGAATATCAACATCTTTGGCATATTTGGAACTGTGAAGAAACAAGCAATAAATAAATAAATAAATAAATAAATGAATAAATAAATAAAAGACGAACAAAGAATAAATCCCTAAAATTATTTTAATCAGTACTGTCTCAAGGCCCTGTGATGGACTTGCGACGCGTTCAGGGTGTACCTCGCCCGTCGCACAGTGATTGCTGGACATGGGCACCGGCGACCCCCTTGACCCAAAATGAAAGAAGCGGGTAAAAGATAATGGATGGATGAATAGATGTATGGATGGAGTACTGTCTCAAAGTTTAAAATCCTTCCTGAAAACCCTATGTTACAAACATTTTTTAGGCTAAGAAAGATCAACAAGTCTCTTGGATGTGGCAATTATCTCTGACATTGGGTGGAACTTCCAAATAAGGGCTACTAACATTTTTATTAACCATGGACACAGCATGTCCTAATGATCTGCATCTCCTACCCTTCATCTGTGGTTGAGTCACGGAGGCAACAAGTCCAGGAGAGAAACTCAGAAAAGCGTCGTTAGAAACATAAATTTAGATGAGTAGTGTTGAACACAAGTAAAAAAAGAGTCTAGTGGTGATGTTTTTTTATTTCTCTACAAATAGTACAGACCTGACGTTGTGTGTTAAAGAGTGTTAAAGAGTCTTTAAAACCTACAGCTGAATTTACACAAACTTGGTGAAAAACATGCTTTAAATGTGTGGAATTAAAGTAAGGAAATCTAGGTGAAATGTTGCTTTTTTGTACACTAGTGTACACTTTTGCACACTGGTGCACGCACACACACACCACTAATGTGTCCCCCCACAGTACAGATACTTCTAACACCAATGCTCTCAAGTGATACTCTCTAGCTTATCTTGAGGGGTCCCAAGAAATTCCTAGGCCAGACAGTACTGCGATCGTGAGCCTTGTGGTAACTGGAGGAAGTTACCATTATGTTGAACACATTGCCTCCGATCTGAAAGATAGTTAGAGAACCAGCCAATGGTGTGACCAGAGAAACCAATTTCTGAGAGCTTATGACACAAGATGTCATGGTTCACAGTGTCAAAAGCTTTAGGCAGGTCTAAGAAAAGTGCAGCCCAATGATCCTTACCGTTCAGTGCTTCAATAACGTCATTAAGAACCTTCAGTGAAGCAGTCGTTGAAGCAGACGTTGTATTTCGTTCCATCGCACCATTACCATTTTTTTCATAGCCTCATAATTTCTCACTATTGAGGCTTAAAAAAAGCTGTTCATCTGTTTACTATTAGGTAATGGTTGGTTCATAATTAGTTCAGCAATAATAAAGCACATTTTTTGGGACCCTTGCTTGGAAGACTTAACTTCAATTAATTAAAATTTTTTTCCCGCTTCTCCCTTCTTCAGGAGTCGCCACAGCGAACACACGAAGACTTAGCAATTGTCCATTATTTTTACGCCAAATGCCCTTCCTGACGCAACTGCAGACCACCGAGCTACCACAGCCCTCTGTGTGGAGCAGGGAGCTGCTATCTAAGGCACCCGCGGGAGCAGATGGTCGGGGTTAGGGGCCTTGCTCAAGGGCCCAGGGTGGGGCAAATGAGGGTAGAGACAGGTGTGTGTGCTTCACCTATCAAACCCACATTTTGATGTAGTTGGTACCGTGACTTGAACCAATGATCTTCTGATCACAGGCCCACCTTCTCTAACCTCTGTGCCACCACACTTTAATTAATTCCATTAATGAACCAAAAATGCTGATTGAGTTCAAAAGCCATTGATTTACATTTGATTTTGTACTTCAGATTACCACCTAAATAACTGATCGATTTTAAAATGTGTTTTAGTAGAAATCTTATAAGCCTAAACTGTATGAAGATTAAACATCAATAAAAATTACCATTTGCAATTAACAATGGGCTATAACATCATTACAGTAATTTCTACCCTAGCTTTCCATCAACCGATCAATTGTTTCAATGTCTTGTATGTGTACAGTATAGGTAAATATGTGTTTTTATTGCTTTAGAACTTTAGAAATGCTGTGAATCAGTAGGGATTTCTTTTTACTACGATCTGCTCAGTTCGAGACATGCAGCTCAAGCAGTCATGGAAAGTGTTGCTTAGAATATTTATCAGTGAATATAGAAAAAATTAGGAGTCTCCTGAACACAAAACTAATATGTTTTACCTAGAATAAGCCTGAGATCATCAGCCCAATTTTACTAAGGTCACTTAGCACAGTGAAATGATGACATTTAAAAAGTCAGTTAAAAATAATTAAAATTATTTACTTATGTGTTTCAGGTTATTTAATTTTTTTTTTCTTCACCTTATTATCAATTTAACCCTCTGCTAAAAACTGAGGCCTGGACTATTTTGACAGAAGGGTGGAGGGAAAGTTAAGTTACTGGTGCTCGTGAAGGTTGCGCACAAAGCGCAGCAATCCGAAGATGTTCTCATTGTAGGGTTTTCTTCCGTCCATCTCCTGAACCAACTGTGGTGGAAACTGCAACAACAACAAAAATAATAATGAAATGTTGATTATTTAAACTAGTTCAACACTGCTTTTTTTGTAGGTTTACTGGCTTAGCAAAACCAAAACTCAAACATTCTTTCTATGAGATATGGTGACATGGTTACAAAATGCAGACTTTGGGAGGGTGGGGTTTATCCCTGATTTTGCCTCTGATGTTTTCCATCAAAGGGGAGCTCCCATGCAAGAGCTAAAATACTGCATTCTTATGAGACAGGTTGGAGACGCTCATAACGACTTTATGACTAGTTTGACAAAACAGTTGTCACACACATTTTTGAACCTGTTCATAACTCAAGCAACAAGGGTGTGCAACTCTGCAGCTCACATGAGAAAGTTGCGAACCTATGCAAATTAAAAGACAACAATATTTGTGAAATAGAAAACTCTTGACATCCATCATCTTTTGTTTGTTCCGGAGTCAGGTCATGGGAAGAAGTAGCTTGAGAAGCCCAGATATCTTTTTCCACAGCCACTTCTTCCAGTTTATCAGGGAGGACTTCAAGACATTCTCAGGGCAGCTGAAAGACGTAGTCTCTCCAGCATGTCCTGGGTTACCCCCAAGGTCTCCAAACTGTCTGACTTACTGCCAGCAATGTGAACTAAACTTTTGTACTGGTTGTATAGAGCTGAATGGACCATAACAATAGCTCCCCAATCCCATACTGATGAAGCAATCTCCACAGTGTATCTACACAATCAGATGCCTTCTCTAAGTCCACAAAACACATGTAGACTGGTTGGGCAAACTCTTATGCTCCCCTGATATCCCTAGAGAGGGTAAAGAGCTGGTCCAGTGTTGTTCCTTCTGAATCCAGGGTTCGACCACTAACCAGACTTTCTTCTCCAGAATCCTTAAATAGACTTTAACAGGAAAGATGAGGAAAGCGATACCCCTGTGAATGGAACACATAATCCAGTCCCGCTTTTTGAAGAGGGTGGTCTGTCAATCAAGTGACACTGCCTGCAATGTCCATGCAATGTTGCAAAGGCATATCAACCAAGAGAGGTCAGCAAAAACCTCTTGGGCTCAATCAACAGTCGCTATCCAAGGCCTCACCAAATTCTTCTCATGCACAAACCTTTGCCTCAGCAATAGCCAATGTTGCAGCCCACTTGGCCTGCCGATACCACTCTGCTGTCCCCAGAATCCAACCTGCTAACAAAGGCCCATAGGGATGCTTCTTCAACTTGACAGTTTCCTTTACCAAAAGTTTATATCACCAGGTTTGAGCATGGCCATCACAAGAAGCACCAAGAACCTTGCAGCCACAAGGCTCAAGGCAGCTGCCTTGACAAAAGGGGTGCAGAACCTAACCCACTCTGATTCAATGTCCCCTGCCTCAGCTGGGATGCAGCTGAAGCTATGTTGGAGGTAAGAGTTGAAGACAGGTTCTGCCAGGAATTTTCAGCAAACGTTCACTACAAGTTTGGGTCTACCAGGTCTGTCAAGCATCTTTCCCTCATCTAATCCAACTGATCACTTGGTGGTGATCAGATGAGGAGAAGTGGACATGCAAGTTTCCAAGACACCCCACCACAATTCTGATGACACAATGTCAATGTCAATTTATTTATTTATTTATATAGCACATAAAAACAACAAAAGCTGACCAAAGTGCTTTACAATAAGACAGATGAGAGTAAAAACTGCATAGTGCCACTCAAACATATAATAAAGTTAACAATAACTACAACATACAACAACAGCAAAAATCAACTCAAAATTTATTCTCAGACTGCGTGGATCAAATGCCAAGGAATACAGATGAGTCTTCAGCAAAGATTTAAAAGTCTCAACAGTCTGAGCGGTCTTTAAATGATCAGGTAAACTGTTCTGCAGTTTTGGAGCAGCAACCGCAAAAGCCCGATCACCTCTGGATTTCAGTTTGGGTCTGGGGACATCTAAGAGAAACTGGTTGGTAGACCGGAGTGCTCTTACTGGAGTGTAGATGTTAATAAGATCACTTAAATATGACGGGGCCAGACCTTTTAAGATTTTAAAAACAAGCAATAAAATCTTAAAATCAATTCGGAAGTGGACAGGGAGCCAGTGGAGGGAAGCCAGGACACGACAGGGGTTATGTGTTCATATTTTTTAGTTGCTGTTAAAAGACGAGCTGCAGCATTCTGTACTACCTGTATATCTTCCATTTACTTTTCATTTTATATGCTTTTTAATGATTATCTGTTGTCATCTGTGTTCTTTGTTTAAAACAGGTCTCCTCGAGGTGCAGTGAGACTAACCTGTATAAACAAACTGAATTGAAAACCAGCAGCTGTTACCAAAGTGCTTAAGAAAAAAACAAAACATCAATGGGATCAATTTAATGAAAAAAAAAAAAAACAATAAAACCGAAAATTAAATAAAAGCATCAAAAGGAAAACAATAAACACAGAACAACATAATACTAAACCAAATCACACTGTGTTAAAAGCCAGAGAAAACAGGTGTGCTTTTAAAAGACATTTAAAAACAGGAAGTGAAGTGGCCTGTAAAATGTTGGGGGCAGATTGTTCCAAAGTTTAGGACCCATGACTGAAAAACTCGATCATCTTATTTTTAGAACAGCCAAAGGCAGCTGATCAGATGATCTCAGGGCCCGAGAAGCAACATATGGTTCCAATAGCTCTGAGAGATAAGAGGCCATTTATGCACTTACAAGGTCAGCAGGAGAATTTTAAAATCTATTCTGATACATATAGGGAGCAAGTGAAGGGAGGATAAAACTGGTGAGATATGATCAAGCCCAGGAGTTCCTGTTAAGAGCTGAGCTGCATCATTGTGGACGAGCTGGAAAGGTAAAATGGAGAACTGACTGACCCCAATATAAAGCATGTAATGAGCATCGTAATGCCATTGCTGCCCTGTACTAGGGGCAGAGTTGTTCCAAACCAAACACAGTCTAGCTGGCTAGTAAAAAAGGAGTCATAAGAAAGAGCTGTAAACATGAGCCAGTTGCTTTGTCAAGCTTCTACAAAAAAATGAATATGAAATGAAGATCCTGCGCTACTCGTCCCTGAAGACTGCAGTCTCCTCCTCTCCTTCAGCTCTGGAACCATCAACATGATGCTTTTTCTCTGCTCCTGACTTCTGGCTGCTGCTGGTCTGAAAGAACATCAGGTTTTAGAATTAGTGCAAGAACGTTTCTAACTGAATATATCATGCATGATACGTAAAGTACCTTGAAGTAGAAGTAGAGGACAAGGATGGATCCCATCAAACCCAGCAGGACCACAA
>JARVGS010000001.1:14202485-14218292 GCA_031762315.1 Hypsolebias antenori | reverse complement strand
CCACTGCCCACGGGACATGCTGTCCATGTCTCTGCTGGGCAGGAGCGTGTGCGTGAGCTGGTGCACCTGCTGCAGCTGCAATATACACTCCACAGACTGGGCAACGTCTCCTCTTTTTGTATTTTTAATAAATAATCAAAATTAAAATGCGCAATGACTTTGGACTGTTAGGGAGGAAGATGTGAATTGCAGAATCCGAGCAAACAGTAGACGGAGCACACCCGGTCAAAATGAGAGAGTTCCTGGATCTTGTTCCGGCAGGATCCGGCTCAAATAAACCACTGCTCCATGGGGGGTCGGCCATGAAGCTTCACCTTCCTGTTGCATCAGAGGTGTCGGCTGCAATGACCCACCTGTTCCCTGCGTCTCTGTGGTGTCGACTACGATGATCCACCTGCTTCCTGTGTCTCCGAGAGGGTCCAGGAAGATGTCTTTCACTCTTTCTCTTCACCTCCTGTGGGCCCCAAGCCCCCTGTGCTTCCAGAGTCTCCTATGGTTCCCAAATTTCCTATGGTTTCCAAGCCTCCAGTGGTTCCTGAGTCTCCTGTGAGTCACGAGTCTCCTGTGGGTCCTGAGTCTCCTGATGGTCCCATGTCTCCTGAGGATCCCATGTCTCCTGAGGGTCCCATGACTCCTGAAGGTTCCATGACTCCTGAAGTTTACATGTCTCTCGAGTTTGCTATGCTCACAACAGTCCCTTTGGTAGCTAAACCAACTGCAGTCCATGTGGTAGGTTCTTCCCCTGCAGCCCCCATGGTCTCTAGGCCAGCTGCAGATCCCCTGGTATCTTAACCAGATTGCAGATCCCCTGGTCTCTTCACCTGCTGCAGTTCCCTTGGTCTGTTCGCCTGCTGAATATCCCCTGGTCTCTTTGCCTGCTGCAAAACCCCTGGTCTCATCAGCTGCTGCAGATTTCTGGTCTCATTGTCTGCTGCAGATCTGCTGGTCCCATCTGCAGCTCTTCTGGTTCTATCTAGTTAATCATCGCCGTCTGCAGCTCTCCTTCCTGCTTCACCATCTGCAACTCTCATCACTGGATCAATTTCTGTCATTGCATCCTTCATCATTCTAAAAAAGTTAAGTCTGGTCCTCTGGACATTCAAAAAACGAACCAAAAAAAAAAAAAAGGAGCAACACTTCGTCTTTCCTCCGAAAGACTTCTTCAGTCTGAGGTGCTGTATTCAGCTCAGTCTTATAAACAGCACCCTCTCACAGTGAATCAACCAGTTTAATCCATCGATACACAGCACTTTGCTTTGATACTGTTTTATAAATTCTATAACGTGTTTTTAATAACATAGCCAAAAGTTGTACAGGTTTGTTGTTCATTTATTCAAATATAAGCATCAGAGAAATTTGGAAATGGTCAATATGCTTAAAAATCAAAATAAATTGACAGTTACACTGTACTAATCGTAGTGCTTTGGTTCCTAAGCACAGTGTACCCACTACAAAAAATGTAGAATACGCCACTGCATTCAACCAAAGGTTCCACTGTGTTTAAAGAATTAAGTTATGCAGAGAGATCATAACACACACACATACATATATATGTACATACATACACACACATATATATACTCAGTTGTGAGCCCAAAATACATGTAATCTAATGTAAATTTAAATATACCCTTATGAACATTGGAAAAACAGGTGACTGCTAACATTACCATTAATATTTTAAGAACTGACAAAGTACACCACACCTTTATCAACGTGATTAAAATGGGCACTTCCTCATTGAGCAGTCCAGGTGATTTACTGGAAATGTTCAATGCCGCACCCTCTGTTCGACGAGTTCAACTGAAAATATTTGATAAGAAAAAAATAGTTACAAGAGATTATGAGTTGAGTAAAAAAAAAAAAAAAAGACAATTTAGACATCAAACAGATCTATGTAAAATGTGAATGATTTCTGGTCTTATTTGTAAGGCGGACTTTATAAATATAGAAGTGTGCATTTGAACCACTGAACAAGTTTGAACTCATCAGACCGGAAGGAGAAGTTTTCAAGCCTTTTCGAGTGACAAAAGATAGATAATGTACAGTACTGTATACGTAAATTAATTCAAATAAGCACACATGTAGTTTCACGGTAAACTTTTACATATGATCTTAAAATCTACTTACAGCATCATAAAATGAAAGTGTCTTGGCGCGGGTCTGTCCCGAGACAAGTCAAGGAAGATACAGTACTGTACATAAAAGGCGGCGTCGGACACAGTTCATAAGGGGCGGTGCCAGGAGTGAACCTCGAATCTGATTGGCTACCTCTGTTGCCAACGCAGTTCATTGACAAGTGTGTCGCGTGTAGATGTGCTAAGAGTCAGTGAGGACATGTAATTGCTTGTTTGCATATTATTTTGGTAAAGACACAAATATTTTACAACATATAATTCTTTTCTAAATCTATTACGTAAAGTGATTGTGTTAAAAAAATACTTTCCATGAGAGCAATACTGTATGCACAGTATAACTGGCACTATTTATATATACATTAGGGTTAGGGTTATATGAGTACAGTACGTATATAAAAATGATAGTTGACTTTAGCACGATTTTTTTTTTGTAAACAGCAGTGATTATGAGTGACACCACGTAGGTTATAAGAAAAATTTGATTGATAAAATTGATAATATTCAGTTGATGCATATTTATTCACTATGCTTTTTTTCCACCAGCAAAAATTGCAAGACATCAGAAATCAAAATGTAATATTTTACCACGATCCTGGATAAGTAAATAACCAGACACCCGTACAATCATATCTTTACACATTTATTTCAACTGTCATCTGAATAAATTTACAGTAAGTTCATAAAGTTACATTCAATAAGCATCAAACTCAACTTTACAAAATAAATATAAAGCTTGCATATTTGATTTTTTTTAATTGCAGGTCATTAATTTCAATAAAAGTACTTTAACCTTGATGTTCAACATTAAAAAGTTGGCAATCATTCTTTTTTCTTTTTTTTTAATTCCATGCTCTCGAAAGCTGCAGTAACAATAATTTTGTAAATAATTGCAAAGAGCCGTTCAGAAACAGGTAGAGGCATCGCAATCCTAATTTTATGTACATTTTGAAAGAGGTTGAAAAGGTTCAGTATTGACAGGCCTCTTAGCTCCAGAGGATATATTTACATAGCGTCCCTAATATCTGTGAGGCGTGTATTCAGTCAAAAAAAGGTTATTTTGTCAAACCCAGCCCATGAAAGTAAGTTTAATCTACCTGCTCAACTACGTTGCCACATCAGATCTAAATGGTATCAAAATGCTGCATCCTGTCCTGAATATTTTACTTCCCTAAGCAACAAACCATTCAGTTTTTATTAACATTACAGTCTATAGCACCTACAGGAATATTTCCCACTAAAGAACTACATTCCTCTAAGAGCTCAGCTATGATAATTAAAGGTTTGTGCTTTCACTGTCCCTGTAAGGAGGAAAAAAGGGGGCTGTAATACCTCATCATAGCCAGCAGGAGGCACTGTGAGCCAATCAGAGCACTGAAGACATGCTCTAACAGGAAAACTCACTGTGTCTTAGTTCGTGAGGACATGAAGTGAGTGGAAAACATTTATCGTCTAAACTTCATCGCAATAGGAAACTTTCTCTGAATTATTTGGGGATAGTAATTAAACTACAAGCTTATGGGTAGAAATACAGCAAAGGTTTTTATGTCCAAATCCTTAGAAATATGAGATGGCTTTTTTTTTTCTGAAGGTCTAAGAATCCATGAGAAGAATATACAGTATAGGACAACAGCGATGTAGAAAAGCCGAGACGTGACTTGACCAAGCTTTAGTTTACGTCCTAAACGACAGCTGTGGTCAGGGGTTGACATCTGGGGCTGAGATGGGGTAGAGGTAGGGCAGCCGACTTGGGACCAGAAGGTCGCGGCTCGACTCCCAGGCCAGCCATGCCCAGATATCGTGGTGTCACTGAGCAAGACACCCAATCCCAAATTACTCCCCGGGCAGCTTACATAGCTGCTCACTGCCTCACCTGGGTGTATCTCAGGTGCGATGAAAAACTAATTTCATCATTACATGTTCTCATACAATGATGACAATCTCAGATTTCCCTTCCTCTCATCAGTGGTGTGAACATCATGAATTTGCAGGTATTTCATGGTTTAAATGGAATGATTACACAACAAACAACTATAGTGATTTAAAATCAAGAAGGTGCAAAAGTTTCAAATTGTTAATGGGTTTTCTCTTATCTGTAATTATACTTATAGGTGCAAATGCATAAACACATTCACCTAAACCTTTTAATGATGTAGTGCTAAAGGTTCTTTGCTGTTTTTTTTTTTTAGCTTGATGAGGCTAAGACTTGTTAACGTGATCATGACTGACTGCAGCTGGTGGTTTGTCTTTGCCAGGAAAATATATTGTTTGACAGCTGTCACTGGATTGATCAGTACTCAAAAACAGAGTCCAGAGAACTCGGTCATGGTCTCAAAAGGAAAACTGCATTGGAATTTTTTTAGGAGCTATTTCTAAAGAACCTTGGATTCCAAGAGGATCAGTCAAACTAAGACCACTTTGTCAAGGCCTGGAAGAAGACCCAAACAGTTTCTCACAGATTATCAGCATCAGGTCAGGACATTCAGGAAAAATCCAGGAACCACCAAGACTCAAGCCTGCTATGAACTGGCAACTGCTGGAACACCAGTGTCTCCATCCACAACTGTTGCCAGTTTTGGACTGAGAAGGTGCCGACTAAGAAAAAAGCCCTGTTCCTAAACCAACACCTTCAATCTCAGTGGAAACTGGCAGCTGCTCACATGTACAAATGAATGCCTTCTTGAAAAAAGCTCAATGGCCAGACAAGACAAAGGTTGAGCTGTCTGGCAACAGTCGCAAAAGTTATGTCAGGAGGAGTCAAGGTGAAGCTTTGAACCTAAGAAACTGAATAAACTTTCCGCCATAGAGGTGGTAGCATCATGCTGTGGTACAGGTGCATCGCACAAAGTGGAAGGCAAAATAAAAGAGGATGACTACCTTTAAATTCTTCTACTTCACCTCAAATTAACAGCTAGAGGTTGTATCCAATGAGGTGTTACAACAGAACAATAATTCCAGATATCAAATTTTGTTCCTGATTGGACAAAGAACGTTAAACCTTTGGAGTGACGCCACAGTCCTGCTCAATAATCCAGGTATAAAATCCAACAATGTTCAGTCAGGTCATGTAAGTGACCATTGGTGACCAGTGGTCATTGGAGTGACCTTTCTAAAGCCCCATGCCTCAGTCCTATAGAGAAATTGTGGACTATTTTTAAGAGTTAGATTTCTACAGGAAACCATCCGATTTAAATGAACTCTACCAATTCAGACAAGAGTGGTCAGTTATTCAGACAGAATCTTGTTGATGGTGACATAAATCGAGTAGTCAATGTGCATCTTGCTAAGGGACGTTTAACCAAATATTAGTTGAGGTATATGTGTAATTTGACCCCATGTGGAGAAATTACACAATAAATTCAAGCTTGTGCCTCCAATTATTGTTTTTAAAAATGACTGAATGTTCTATAATCATCCCACTTCAGAAAAAAAACTATTAAATCAATCTTTGACAACCCAAAATTAATCACACATTCGAGACCATGATGACCACCTCATGCCTCACCTGTGAGCATGTATGAATATTTAAGAATTCATTAACTCATTTTTTACTTTCACGAATGTATCTTTTCAGTGGAAGACATTTGATTGCAGGAAGGACAGTAAAGCAGAGTCCCTCACAAGCTCAGGTCAATCAAGATGTGTTCGAAGATTTGTGTGTTTCCCTTGAAGCTGGAGGAAAAGATAAAGTCCCTGCGGTCGGTGGAAACCACAGTGAAGGAGCGTGGGGCTTGGATGTACACCTCCTTGAAGCGTTCAAAGATTTTCTTGTCGTCGTCCCAAAGGTAGATTTGAGAAAAGGTGTAGTCACTTCCCAGAGCAAGGTAGTAACGGTCTTTGAAAGAGAACGGCTGGAGAATCATGGAGCCTCGTGAAGGCAAAGCCTGGATCTCTGAAAACTGTTTCAGACCCCATTTTAAGACTTTAGAGTCACCGATGTAGCGGGTCATTGCAAGGTAGAGTTCGTCCTTGATCCGGAAGTGCTTCACGGCTACGACGTCCTCCATGTTGGGGATCTCCCCCTGCAGGATGAACTTCTGGTTGCTCCGACTCCAGTGGTAAATCACAGGAACTTGTGAGCGGCTCGCCAAAATGAGGTGAGCCTTCCCATCCAAGTTCAAGAACTCTGCGTCTGTGTCGCGGTACCACTCATGCAAGGACTGGTACGAATAAAAGCCGTTGTCATTCCACTTGTAGAGGGTTGACAGGCCAGCTTTTGAGCTGTCAGCAATCACAAAGAACCAGTCAGATCCAATCTGGAAAGCCTCAATGTCGTTGGGCTTGGAGATCTTGGACACTTCGGTGTCCTGGAATTTATTGAACCTGCTCTGGTCGTCGTCAAACTTGTAAATGTGGGAACCACCGAAGAGTTGCGCCACAATGACGAACACCTCGTTTTGGATGACGACTGACTTGCAACCCACGATGGACTGAGCTGAAAGAAGAAAAGCACACCAAGCACTTAACAACAAAACTTCTTTATTCATTCTTGAGACGTTATCTTAAAGGGATTCCCCTACCTGTGATGTTATCATACGTCCTGAAGTTCATTTCAATGTGGTCCCATTGGAAAACCATACAGCTGTCACTGCTGGGTGCAGCAATGGTCACATAAACATCGTTCTTAAAAATGAATGTGTCAACAAACAGGGACTCAGACGCCACAGACTGATGAAGGACAAAATCTGTGGAAAGAACCAACGGTAGAGTCTTGACGAATGAACAAAACATGTCAAGAAAAGTCGGATCAGAAGAACAACCTTAAACTTTGCTGTCACTCTCACCCGTTGACATGCACTCGTTGTGCAAACTGTTCATGTCATTGAGGCGCTTGTCCTTCAGGTCCTCCGGTCCGGCACACACAACATCCGACACCGTGGCATTGGTGCTCTTCAGCCACGTCATGAGCCATTTGGCCCTGCAGTCACACTCAAAGGTGTTGCCTCGCAGGTCCCTGCACAACGGAACCAACGCAACTAAAACAGGCAACAGATCATTGTGTTCCCAACATTTTTAACCCTGTGACAAACTTACAGCTCTATCAAAGAATCAAGATCAATGAAGACGTCCCTGGGCAGGAATTTAATATTGTTGTTTGCCAAAGACCTGAAAACAGAGAATAAAAATAGCAGAAATAATCAGAAAATGGAAGAACATGACTCATCTATACTGCGCAAAGTTATTTTTAAAAATATAAATCTTGGAACATACAAGTGAGTCAGATCCCTGAGTCCTCTGAATGCAAATTTTGATGTAGTCTCTAGTTTATTACTCTCAATGAACCTGTGGATTAAAAACAGGGATTAAATATGATTTTCTTTTCATATACCTTTTTTACATTTGGATTTTTTAAATAACATTGTTAAGTAAAACATGTCTCTTAAAAGATATGAAGCAATTAATCATCAAAGACAGTAATCCAAGCATGACAATGATGAGCTTTAACAAATGGATAATAAAACCATTAATAAATAATGACTTTTTTGTAAAAAGAATTACAGAACATTGGTGTCCACATTTGTATTACTACAAAAGTAAACATTTTATGTATTAAACGAGCAAAACAGTAACAGCTGCCTTTTCTAGTTTGTTATATGTGGTCCCACTTTTTGAGATTAAGTCGTATTTCTTTAGTTTATGGATCACAGGGATTTAATCAGTATTCATGTCATGTTGAAGAGACCAGTCTGGAGGACATGTGGTATTGCCGCTTTCCTGCAATGTCACTGACTGTGGGAATCAGATCAGAAGAAGTGGGTAAAGATAATGGATGGATGGATCCAGGAATGCATGCTGAAAACTTTGAATTTTTAAAACAAAAACAAAGGCTGTTGAGGTAACAAAGGCTATAAACAAACTCAAGGAGACATGGAGGCAAACTGGACATGGTTTGAAAAACACAATGCCAGACTGATGAGAAGTGAAAAAACAAGGGACTTCATAGTCAGACGCTGATAAGCGGAGTGGAGACGCTGGGGCTAAATGATGACAAGAAATAGGTGTAAGTGGGTGTAGCAGAACCGGGGAGGGGAGACTGACAATGAAAAAGTACTGGGAGAAGTAGCGGCACAGGCGAACAACTAAAGACAAAACCAGCACAGAAAATAAACAAGAGGACTGAAGCCAAAACAAAAACTACTATCAAAAAAACAAGCAAAAGATACAGATTGTGACAGCCAAAACATCTTTTCTGAATGTGCCTCACAACCATTTTATCATCTAAAAGTATCGCTTTGAAGACGTAACCAAATTTAATATTTTAGCCAACAATTTACTGTATGAAAAGAAAATAACTTACAGATACTCCAGGTGTGGAAGACCCGCAAACGCATCGTCTTTTATGGTCGTTAGAGAATTTGAATTCAAAAGCCTGCAACGAAAAGTAAAATGTAATGTTTAATAAATCCGCTGTCTAACACAAGCAACACTTTATGATTCTGTCTAAATCACAAGGCAGATGAAGCAAATACTGCCAAAACAAATTGCATCTCCAAAACAGGAGCGAATGATCTGAACCCAACACATAAAGACAACGATCGTGACATCCATTCAGTTTTATTGCTGTGATTTATGACCTTTATTGTCATTTGAAAATATTTTACTGAAATGAAAATCTATAGAAAAAAAACATGCTTAGTGCAAAACAATAAAACATTAACAACTATGCTATTTCTGCAGGAAGAGCTCCAGGCTGCGCAGGAAGTGCCACAGCTAGCTGCTGCTGCTCGTCAGGCTTATAAATAAACTAACGTGATTAAGAACGCAATGGAAAATATTCATTTGTGCTGTTTAAAGATGGCAGCGATCCACTTTAGGCCCTGCTCTGACTAGCCGTTAGCTCGTCAGTCCATGAATCGTACAAATCTTACGCACAAGACTGAAAGCAGACAATTCAGAGACACAACTTAGCTCAGCTTTCATGTGACTAACGGAAGCAGTAAATATTAACACTTTTTAAAATTATTTTACATCAATTTTTGACCACAACTGGTACTGAAGATTAAAAAAAGAAAAACTAAATCAGAGCAGTTTACAACATCATCAATACATTTCAAGAAATGCACAGAAAGGTAGGAATGTAAGATTCAAATGTAAGAAATTCACCGTCATGAAGCCATGCTCCAAAGACTCTTGAATATTAACATGACTATTAACTATTAACTGACTAACAGGTAAGAAAGAACACAGCAAAGTGTTAACATTGGGTGCTTCTTTCAAAACATCAGCATTAGCAACTGCTGCCTAAATAAACTTGTAACCAGACTTTTCTACTTTTGGTCTTGCTGGCGCTGGATAATGGGAGAAATTTTCTGGTACCGCTAATTGTCCAGAAACGTTCCATGGGAGTATAAGATTGGGAATTATAAAAATACACTGAAAATTGGGGATAAGTTAAACAAACTTTTATATCTAAATGGAGAAGCAGAGTGTTTTGTTTTTAGGGTGGGGTACCTCACGTTGCGTGATACGGCAACGAAATCCGGTTCTTTTAGACAAAATTATGCTAAAATATGCTTTCCCTGAATTTATTTAAAGTCTTTACCAATGGCCGACCTTTAGTATTTTAAATTTATTAATTTATCTTGTTTTTCTTTTGGGCTCTCCCTTTTTCAGGGGTTGCCACAACAAGTGAACTCACATGAAAGATTTGGAGATTCTTCTACACCAGATGCCCTTCCTGACGCAACCTGGGCTTGAACCTGCAGCCTCAGGATTGCAAGAGTGCACCACTGACCGCTGAGCTACCACAGCTATTAGGTCATTTACTGTTTATTCCCACTGGGGCTGCAGAGGTTGGAGATGGCGAGCCTGTGATTGACTGGAAAGTTGCTGGTTTGATACCACGGACCGACATACATCAAAATTTGGGTGGGAAAGGTAAAGCACCCACACCTGCCTTCATCCTCATTTGCCCCAGTCTGGACCCTTAACCTCCATCATCTGCTCCTCCGGGTGCAATAGATGGCAGCTCTCTGCTCCACACAGAGGGCTGTGGTAGCTCGGTGGTTGAGTCAGGAAGGGTATGCGGTGCAAAAATAATTGCCAAGTCTTCATGAGAGTTGGTTCACTGTGGTGACCTGAAGAAGAGAGCAGCTAAAGAAGAAGATGAAGAAGACTGTTCCCACCAAAACTCATGCTCTATAATCCAGGTACAAATCCAACAAAGCTCAGTCAGGTCATAGACATTTGTTTTTTTTTTTTTTTTCTGAGACATTTCGTTCTTCATCCAAAAGACTTCTTCAGTCCAAGAAGAAAAATAAGAAAAGAAGGAAAGAAAAAAAAAGAGAAACCGTCCAGATGATCTGACCAAACATTATTACTATTTGTTCCCAGTAATTGTCATAACATTATATAAATTTCCATGGAAAATGTCTAGTTTTTTTTAACATTCTGGAGCTAATGGTTAGTCTGTCAATGTCAGTTTAGATTGAACTGATTGATTATTGAATTTTTTTGTGATTTGTGAGTGCAAAACATTTTAGCAGCAACTAACAAATTAATTCTACTACAGCTATGGGTTTGTTTCCGCAGGAAAGCCTTGGACGTTCAGTGTCGGCCAGATCCGGTTCTGGAGGGCAGTCTTGGAGGGCAGTTACCACGGTCATTATTATCTTCATGCTGCTAACAGGACCACGCTGCTAACAAGACCTGCTAATTTATTTATTTTTTTATTTTTTTTTTATTTTAATTTATTCATTCATTTCAATTTAAAACACAAAGACAATTTCAAAACACACAAAAAAAAAAAAACATAAAATGAAAGGCAGCAGAAGACAGAAATCTTGTATCTGACCCTTCTTAAACAAAATCAATGCAGTCACTAATGCTGCTAACAAGACCTGCTAATGCTGCTAACAAGACCTGCTTATGCTGCTAACAAGATCTGCTAATGCTGCTAACAAGACCTGCTTATGCTGCTAACAAGATCTGCTAATGCTGCTAACAAGACCTGCTAACACTGCTAACAAGACCTGCTAACACTGCTAACAAGATCTGCTAATGCTGCTAACAAGACCTGCTAACACTGCTAACAAGACCTGCTAATGCTGCTAACAAGACCTGCTAACACTGCTAACAAGACCTGCTAACGCTGCTAACAAGACCTGCTAACACTGCTAACAAGACCTGCTAACACTGCTAACAAGATATGCTAATGCTGCTAACAAGATCTGCTAATGCTGCTAACAAGACCTGCTAACACTGCTAACAAGACCTGCTAACACTGCTAAGAAGACTGCTAACACTGCTAACAAGACCTGTTAACACTGCTAACAAGACCTGCTAACACTGCTAAGAAGACCTGCTAACACTGCTAAGAAGACCTGCTAATGCTGCTAACAAGATCTGCTAATGCTGCTAACAAGACCTGCTAGCACTGCTAATAAGACCTGCTAACACTGCTAAGAAGACTGCTAACACTGCTAACAATACCTGTTAACACTGCTAACAAGACCTGCTAACACTGCTAACAAGACCTGCTAACACTGCTAACAAGACCTGCTAACACTGCTAACAAGACCATACCACTAACAGAACCCCACTGCTAACAGTACAATGGTGCTAATGGGACCATGTTTCTAAGAGAACCTCACTGCCATCATAACCACTCTTCTAATAGGACCATGCTGCTGTTGATTCATTCAACCGTTATTTAGTTTGTAGCCAGGTCTCTCTTGTAAATGAGTCCTCAATGTCGAGGCTCAATGAGATTAACCTGCCTAAATAAAGGTTGAATGAATAATCCCATTGAGCCTCAAAGATACATTTCTTTTTCACTTTTTGCGCCCTTTTTTTTTTTGGTTGTATTTTTGTTGCATGCTTTGGTATTTGTTGTTGTTTGGGCAAGTCGAGACGGTTCTTCTCATCCTCCTCATTGCACTTTTGACCTTGATCTGCATATGATAAATAAAACAAACCTGAACCTGAGCCTGGGATACTTTTGACAGAAATATAATATTTCTGCGTTGGAGTAACTGCATATTTCAAAACTGTTGGGAGGTGTAAATGTTTCGTGTTCACAAGAGTTACTGAAGAAATTTGGACAGGATTTTTAAAATTATTATTACAGCAGCAATCTACTGTGACTTCAATGAATCTAGCATTTAACTAAGCAAATTAAGCTCTTAGTCTCCAAGCTGAGGCCGTTTAAAGAACTATCCACAACAGGTAAGATATTAACTGCTCATAACCTTTCCACAGTGCCCCACTTGCTTTAGTATGCAGGACACATTACTGCAGCTGTAGTTAGGCACAACAAAAACTTAGCTGCTGAACATGCAGGTGCTGCAGCGGCTTAAAAGCCTGTTATCATTAATGCATGATGATGAGTGAGTATAAATGACTCAATTCTTGTCTGATGCATTAAAGGAGGTGTTCTTACAGTAGCTGGAGGGTGGGCATGTGGGCAAACATTGCTTCTTTGACCTCAGTAAAAGTCCCATTGACGATGCTCCTGAGCAGAAGAAAGCAGAAACCAGCAAACCAAAAGATCAATACAGATCAGCATCAGCTCTTATTTACAGGCTGCACTGTAAAAATAGACCCAAGCGGCGCTCCGTTGACTCACGCGCCGGTGCTGCTTAGTAGACAGTTTAATGTAAAGAGGAGCAAATGCCACAAACAGGAGTTTAAGCTACTCACAAAGAGCTGATCTCATTAGGGGCCATCCTGAGGATGTAAGAGGAGCCGACGCAGATGATGGAATCCTTGGAGCAGCTGCATGTTGAAGGGCATCGGAAAGCCTTTTTCAGATGAGCCGGTGGACACAGGGAGCACAATGATGCACACAGAAAAGTCCAAATCCTGAGAGCTTGCAGCATGTTTCTTGCCGGGCTCGCATGTGTGTCTGTAGTTTTGTTGGTTTGATGATGATGAGAGAGAGAGTGAGACAGAGCAGGGATGGAAGCAGACAGCACCAACAGCGGGTTTCCACCCTGCACCATGAAATGCTGCACTGGCTCCCTGACATCAGCAAATCAGCTGCAGCCCCGACGCTTTCATTATTTATTTACAAAGGAAAACGGGGGGGGGGGGGGCTCCAGGTGGGTAACTGTTGGTTCAACATGCACTGTAAACAAAATAAGACATTAACAAGAGCAGGTAGGGTCTTCAAAGATGTTTTCAGCGATATTGTTAGCTGGAAATGGACATTTGAATATATTTTAACCCATTTTGAATAGCTGGTGGTCAGTTCTGCTCTTGTAAAAAAAAAAAAAAAAAACAAGAAATAAAAGGACAACACAAATTAATTCATCCAAGATTTTATAAAAACTCCGCCTAATATTTCAGTTTTATTGGATGTAGGTAAATGATTTAACATCAAATAACTCACAAAAAGAAAGTTCACGTGATGTTAAAATGTTTGACCGAGAACGTTTAAGCTGTAGATTTCTCCTCCCAGGAGATCTGAGGCGAGAAACTGCAGCACCAAGGACAGTGATTAGGGCAAGCCGGTTTGTCATATAAGTTAAACAAGATCTTTCCGGTAAATGTTGACTATTCAGCTGTGTTGAAACTAACATTTTTGTTGTCCAGCATGCCAATTGTATCATCAACAAACATTGCCAATCAACTATGGCAATTCAATGTATCGCGTAACTGATTTACCAAGCAGATGTTCAAAATTAAGTTAATTATTGTTTAAAAGAAAATGAGAATACAGTATTAGGAATGCTACTAGTCTAGTCCAAAATCATATACAGTATTAAGAAATAGCATAGTTTGGCAAGCCAGTTGGTCATATAATAGTAAGACAAGCTATTTTCAGTATTAAAATTTATTCTTCCTAGCTGAAGATTTCAGAAATACTGATTCAATTTGTAACTTCTATCAACAACACAGATATCATATTCAATTGTTTTATAGAAAACCAATTTTTCATATAACAGTAATACAAAATCTCCAAGAAACTTAAAAAAATAGTTATGGTAAAGAGGAACATTTCAGACATCTAATACTATTTCCAATTGCTACAGCTAACCAACCTAATAAAACAGAAATAGTTGTAACTCCTTTAGTTTAGAGATTGAGCTAAAAATGGATGTGGAAGTAGCTGGGAGTCATCCCCAACACATGCTCCGAGATCGTATATGATCATGTTTAAAATTTGACCAAAATGGCATTTTGTTGCCATCTTTATTTAAGATCATCATTTGCATTTGTCCTGGAAAGAATGGTGTTAGAAATATCAACAAAGTTATTTTATGAATAAATAAACAAATAAAAATACAAACAAAAACAGATGGCCAAGTCTAAATAATAAATGTTAATGATTTTTATTATTTGCTTAGAAAGCTTTCATTTTAAGCCAGCAAGAACATTATATGGACTAGCAGGGATCCAGGAATTAGCAGGATGTAATCAGAAATTAGTGGTTGGATTATACAAAGTATGTCACAACAACTTGCCATACATTTCAAAATTTCACACTCTCTTCAAACGGTTGGGTATATATGACTAATTATGTTTATTTATTTATCAAAAGGCAAGGAAAAAGCTTTGAACATAATCAAACTTGCAAAATAAAATATTTTTAGTCCTACATTTTGCTTCATACTAACCAATCTGTCCTTTTTTGTTCTACCAAAACAAATGAGTTCCCTGTTTTTGTGAGTCTATGGCTCTCCATCATCGCTGAAGTCCTCTCAACAGTTATTAGGAACCAGGACTGAAGGGCCATTTGTCATGCAGCAACATCCCCCTAGGTGCTTAGCGATCTGACTGAGCGTGTAAGAGAGGTTTGGAGATGAATATATTACAGAAGAGCTTTTGGTGATGAAGGTAAACAACTACCGTATTTGAGTTGGAGGGAAACAGAAGTAGTAGAAAGTCACATTGATCACTCAACTTCAATAAGAGGTCCGAAATTCAAAACCTGGTTGCAGCACTATTAGCAAATGTGCAATTGTTGACAAAGAATAAACAATTATTTGAGTTTCTACATAATTATATTTAATCTAGAATATATTCTAAAGCTTTCCTTCATAACGTGCAGCAAAACAATTCCTTCGCTTTTGCTAATGAGGTACATTTAATGCCCTGAAATAACTTATTTAAAATTTTGGAAACTCCCTTTGCCTTTTTCAGAGTGCTGCATTGTCCCAGTGCTGCCAGTGTTTTTCCACTATGGTTTATAAATGTTTCAGTCCAGCCTGGGAACAGTGAAAATGTGCTGATCCGACAGCAGAACTACAGTATCAGAGTCCAGCCCACTTTTAAAGGCTGCTGAGCAGGTCCCTTCTAATAAACATCTGCTCTCAACCAAACCCCCTGATGGCTGCAAGTGGAGGAAGCACCTGCAGATAACGCTGACCGATGCCCAGATAACTGGTTTCCATAGTTAGAGGATCCTCCATTGTTTAAGATTAGCACGGCCACCGTACAAATGAGAAGGACACACAAAAAAAATGAGGATAGCGCTTATCAAAATCCAGAGACGTAACGTTTTCAAGGGGAATGTCATATGTTTTGAAGTGGGGTTCTGTGGAAAGTGAACAATTAATATCTTACCTGCTGTAGATAGCTCTTTGACCGTCCGGATTAACAAGCTAAAGGCTAGTTAGAGTGGAGCTCAGACCAAAGTGGGTTGCAGCTGTCTTAAATCAATTTCATCAATGCTAAATTTGTAAAGCGAACGATGCCGGACTGCAAACAGGGGGGGGGGGGGGCACTC